>CM062271.1:30789266-31320199 GCA_031216635.1 Dissostichus eleginoides
GGAAGTATAGTGCAAAAAACATGACGGGTGAAAAGCTGTGATCATGTACATACTGGCCATGCCGTGAACATAGTGTAATCATGGATAGGTAAGATACAATGTATTTGACCTTATACCTCAGTCAGTAGAGCCACCCTTTCCACCTCCAACCCATCTCTTGTTTCACCACTAGGGATGTTTGGACAGAAATGTACATCTCCCTTCCTGGACTTCTTGATGTTGGCTGCTGGAGTCTGCTGGCCACTTCGCTTGTTTTTCAGAGAATTGATGGCAACCTCGGGGTGTCCAGCTCGGCTGAGGAGAAGAATTATATTTTATCAGCACCTTTCACGGACAGGATCACAAATTGCTTCACAATTTAAACACAATGGGCTCTATTTTGGTTTTGTCCTAAACGCCATGTCTTTAATACATTTATCCTGCCGCAAAGGGGAAACGAACGACATAATCGGTCAACATGGGCGCCGAAAGGAAAATGGCTCCGCTTCTCGGCGCCAAAAAAAAAAAAAAGGCCACTTGAACTGATGCAACGGGATTACAAACTGAAAAAGTGCATTCCAGAAGTTCAAAAAAATAAATGTATATATAGAAAATTGATGCACTGACACAAGTTAGATTCAAACATTTCTATGTAAACAAACGGACAAACACAAAAAAACATCTCTATAATAAACTGTTTCGGAGATATTCACAGATATGTAAAACTTTAGACTTTTTGTCTAAATCTAAAAAAGTGTCTAAAAAAATGCACCCCTACCCGAAAAGCTTTGAATGAAATGCATTTCAATTCACCAATCATTGATTATTTTCCTACTCAGCATAGAGCACCAAGTTTAGTGAATTGCTAGCTAACGTTAGCTAGCTAGTGCCGGGTACACAACACGTAGTAGGACTAAAGATAAAACTGCTTACAATCATCACAAACTACGTAGATTTGATCATCAATGAATTGATATTAATGTAATATGATAAAAACTGCACGAATAATACACAGATGGATGTAAGTAGACAAAGGATGACTTGGATTACTCACCATTAAGCCTGAGGTACCACATGAAGTCCAACGGAAAATAAGGATGTCATTTCCTGTTTCCCGATTTCACTTCCCCCAAGTTGTATGTAAACCAATCACATACATTTTAAATAAAATAATCTTGTTTGTTTCACAGCTTTGATTATTTAAACCATGTTAATAGGTATTAAGTAATTACATTTAATATATTTTAGAATTGACAGAATTATACAGATTATAATTAATTTCAATACATACATTTAAAAAATATGAGTATTTAAATAAAATCAAATAGATTTAAATGCTTAAAAATAAACTCCACCATGATTCATTTCTGTGAGTGTCCTGCTATTGTTTAACCTCTAAGTAATTACATTCAATATATTTTAGAATTGACAGGAATTATACAGATTATAATTAATTTCAATACATACATTTAAAAAATATGAGTATTTAAATAAAATCAAATAAATTTAAATGCTTAAAAATAAACTCCACCATGATTCATTTCTGTGAGTGTGGGCGGCCCGCCCAAGTAAAGTCTATGTGTGGGAAACCCTGCTATCTTACCAGTTCTTATGCAACTCACAAATATCTCTCTCTCTTCTCTATCTCTCTCTTCTCTCTTTTCTCTCTCTCTCTTCTCTCTTTCTCTCTCTCTCTCTCTCTCTCTCTCTCTCTCTCTCTCTCTCTCTCTCTCTCTTCTCTCTCTCTCTTCTCTCTTGTCTATCTCTCTCTTCTCTCTTCTCTCTTTTCTCTCTCTCTCTCTCTCTCTCAATTCAATTCAATTCAATAGCTTTATTAGCATGACCATATTTACATACAGTATTGCCAAAGCTCGGTATAGTTGTAACATCTATACAAAAATACACACAAATAAACAAATGAACAGTTATAAACAAACTGCTAAGAACATGTTTTGTTTTTTTTACAAGAAATACAGATTCATTTCATTCATATAATACATTAATACAAAATAGAATATGATATATATACATAAGATATATAAGATGTGAGACCGGGTGTATCTGCTCATTCCGGTTCCCTCAGACTGTGGCAGGCAGAGACAAACTGTCCCTCAGACTGTGGCAGGCAGAGACAAACTGTCCCTCAGACAGTTCCCCCTCTCTCTCTCTCTCTCTCTCTCTCTCTCAATGTTGGTGCGCAAATGCGCCTTTTTTCAAATGATCCGGTGCTCTTTTTTGGCGGGGGTGCGCACCAGTTATGTGCAGCCCTGCTTATATGTATAAGTGCAAGAGAGTTAGCATATCTTTAAAGACACCAAATCTACTGAAAGGATCAGACTTCTTAAACAATAATTAATTTCTGTAATTAAAGTTTGCTGTTATCTCAAACCCTCAGTGTTTATCATGCTAACTAAATGAAATAGCCACTTCACACACACATATAAGCAGTGGACGTAGCCAATATGATCACCCATTGGTTACTGGACCACAGGTCGGAAGCCTTGAGTGGCCATCTTGGTGTTTGTATAAAAGTCTATGAAGAAAAAATAAAAACCTTACTTCTCACTTGATGTATAACGTCAATAAACAATTTTCGTATGGGTTTAAAGAATTAAATTAAACGACCAGTAAAATGTTTAAAGTTTTAACACGAAATTGCAGACAACACCGTAGTAGCGCAAGGTAGCCCCTGGTTAATCGTCCCTTTTACTCCGAATAGAACCATAATTGATGCTCTTTTTATAAAGACTTAAAACTACCGCTTCAGACTTTTAACACATAGGAAACATGTTTATTGAGGTATTAAATCAAGTGAAAAGTACAGTAATTTTTTAATTAACTTTCATACAATTAGATTGTTTGCTAGCAGTTGCCTAGCAGGTGTTCTGGACAAATGAAAATGCGTATGGCACATTTTCATTTGTCCAGATCACCTCCCATCACACCCATGTATCCCTGGTGATGTGTTTTTTTTAAACTGTGGGTTACCTTTGCTTTGGCTCTATGTTGTATATTATTGGAAGCAAATTATACTTGTCATAGAAAATAGTCATATTGAAATACAGTTTGTATTTCAATATACCATAACTATTGTATTAGTGGTTCTGTTCAAGATCAATTAAATTGTTCCCATCAGTGAGGACAGCTCCTTTATGGGTTTGAATGAATGTCAGACAAATTGTAAAGCACTTTAGATAATTTCACTGTATAACAGCCAGAATAATCACAGCATTCACCGCACAATCATTACATTGTGTAAGTCAGCCATTTGTGGCTTAAAAATAGAAGGAAAATGTTGTGTAACACAATTAAAAAGTCCCTAAAGAGATGTACTGTAGTAGGTGTTACTTCATGTTCAATGTACTTGGAACAATGGAAATATGTCTTCACTCATTACATCAGCAATAATAAGAAAATATTACTTGTTCCATCTTATATTTCATCTTTTAATCAGTAAATTACTTTAGTGACTTTATGTTTCCCAAATGTATTTGAGAATTTGTGACTAACACACTTTGTTCAGCATTTCTCATTATCCCCATACAACAGCACAAACACCTCCATTAATAAGCGCTCACCCAAACATTAAATACCTCAATTAATACGAACACACTACATCCCTTATCTCCTGTTCTGTATTATCTCAGGTGGCCAGATTGATGTTTTGTGTTGAATTTATGCACAGTACCTTGCCTAATCCCTCCTATTAACTTCCAGTCTCCTTGTAAAGGAAAGCTATTACATCGTTAATGATGAGTCATATGAGTAAAATCTTTAAAGTGCAACAATGAGCTTTCACAATGAGGTGCGTAAAAAGTTGGACTGACATGACGTTCTTGTTACGATTGTGCAGTGGTAATAAAATACTGTAAAAAATAAAGTGCTGCTGGAGCTGTAAAAAGTAATGGTCCACCATTTCAGGCTTTGTAAAGATTATAGTGTTCACATTTCCAACTAAGGGGCTGTTAGTTTGAACGTTCTTGGCAATAATTCAACTAGGTGTGGTGTCATGCTTTGTGGAAAAGATAAAGTATGTTGAGGAACATTTCTTCATAGGTAAAAACAAGCAACATTCATGAAGAATAGCATTAAAAAGAATTGCTTCAAAGATGGTGACACAGCTGCCATGTTGTTAAGGTCAACTTACTGTTGTAAAGTTCGTTAAAAAAGATCCAAAGTTCCCAACAATTGATTTGCTTGACTGATAATCAGATTACTTATTTCGCATTGGTTAAGGCAAAAACCCAAAAATGGTAGTATTAACCCAATGTCTGGCTGGATGATTGATAACAGTTCAGGAATGGTGAGTGATGGCGAGTTTCACCATCTGGCAGTGTGTTTCAGGTTTGATGATTGTGCTTTTATTCATCTACAGGGCCACTAAATCCACCTTTATCTGGCAGCTTCTGATGTTACTGATGACCAAAGGCCATCCGAGATAAAATGTAGACGTAGTAGGGTTTTTAAACAAATGAACCAACTGTTTTTTACTTTAGTCAGCAGAAACAGGAGCTAGACTGTTGGGGAATATTTAGCTTACGTATCTAACCTTTAACCCAGTCCATCACTTTCTCCTTTCCATCTCTCCTTCACCATGGCATAGGTCTACGGCCTTGGGGTATTGCTGCTATCTCTCTTAAGGAGGGGCAGCTCTGGATCCTTGTTGTTCATGACAGAGCAAAGCTGACCTGAAATAGTTTATTGTTTGTGGATATCTGTGAGTCCTTCTTATCGGGTGCGTAGGTCCCACTGGCGTACATTCTTTGCCCATGGATTACAGTTTTAGTTCCATTTAGTGTCCTGTTTGTTTATTCTTGGTAATGAAGAATGTTGATTATACACTCTGAACTAGTTAAAACCTTTGACTATGGAAGAGATCTTCAGAATTGGTTTGGCAACCTCTGTGTCACCTCGTGGCGGCAGCACATGTCTTGTCAGTTCTCCGGCCGTAACTTCATAATAAACCATCAGTGTTTGCCATCAAGTTCCAGCTGTCCTCGTGTCAAACTGTGTTTCGACTCCATTGCTCCAGAAGTTTCCATCACAGACCATAAAGAAAATTGAAAACAAATTATCTTTTTCCCCAAACGAACTGAACTACAGATTTGACCTACAGGATTTTTAGTCTCAGGTCTGTGCTGGAATATAATATCCCACAGCACATTCGGATATGTGGAAATGTCTTTAGATACAGAATAATCCAACATTTTTAGATAAGTTCTATGTAAAATATGTTTTATTTTAGTTCGGGAACAAGGGAATGATTTCACTTTCATTCCACTGACCTCCCGTGGTTCCTCGTGGCCCAGTTTGTGGAGTAAGCCATGTTGAATCCCGAGGATATGCTAATGACATTCACTTTTAATCATTCTGCATCAATGATAACCTATGAGGTTTTGGCACCATTAATTCTAATTTAATTAGCTCTGTTGGTTATATGTTCTGCTATGGTTACGATTTGTACAAAGAGTTGGGGCAATTAGCTCAGTTTCGGTCCAGTCTGTGGGTGGGGGGGGCGCTCATTAATGATGGCAGGTATGTTTTTATCTCTTCATGTCTGGGCTTCAACTCTTTGACTGCTGCATTGCCGCATTCTTATTTCTGGCATTTCTTTCAGGTCAAACCGTTTTATCTCTACCTCAGCCAAAGTTCTTATTAGAACCCCCCCCCCCCCCCCCATTCTGTCTTTTTTTGTGTCTTTCTTGGCCAGACCTCCTGTGGAACTGCCAAATGAAGCGTTTTCGATCTACTGAACCTCATTCAGCAGACCTCAGCTGTCACACATTGCTGATTCTGTATATATTATAAGCATAAAGCTGTAGAAAAGGTGGTATAAAATACAGATGTGCCTATGCATATTTGATTGATGTCAAGTGTTCTGTAGTCCAGGGAAGTTCTTGTACTCTTGCTTTGATGAACAGGGTTAGGAGGGTTACATTTACAATGTATTCTGAAACAATAACTAATAACGTTTGAAGAAATGTAATCAGTAACCTAATCTAAGTCTTACAATATATAACGATTTGCATCATACCTTTCTGTTACTTTTGGATTACCTTAATATCAAATGCAATGGAAAAAAAAAACTCGAAAAACATTGTAAATGCCCATTTTTAAAAAATGTACCAGTAATCTGTTAATGTCCTTTTTTAAGCGTAACTGTAAGGGAAACAAGTTACAGGCTTTTTTTGTATCCTGATGACATACAGTAATACTGTTACATGTCATCTGTTTCCGGGTTATCGGTAACATCACAGTTTAGTTTTGAATCCTTTAAACACAGGCTGTGGAGGTGATAAATCCTCAAAGATTGCACACTCTGATAAATTAAGCCGCTGGACATTGGTTCCCCTCAATATTTGGTTCAAAATTTGCAAAGAATTAAGACTTGAAAGAAAATCCATGTTATTGAGATGGGTGGCGTTTGATAAAGATTTTAAACCAGCAGAGCTGGATTTTAGATTTAAACAATGGATCCATAAAGGCATTACATCATATTCCCTAATAGCTACCAGTACTGGCTTGAAAAGTTTCCAACAGCTAACAGAAACCTGCAATTTGGAACCCCAGGATTTCTACAGGTACTTACAGCTCAGGCATCACTTTGATAGGAATATTAAAATGAATGGGAACACCGAATTTGACCTGATTGACATTTTTGTGGGCGCATACAAGGGCAACACCCAAAAGAAACTGGTTTCTAGAATATATTCCTGTCTACAATCTGCCAAGAACCACTCAACCCTATATGTGAGAGCCAAATGGGAAGTAAAAGCAAATATTACTATTACAGAAGAGGAATGGTCTAACATATGTAAAATACAATCCACCACCTCCAGCTCTGGCCTTTGGAGAGAATTCTCATGGAAGAATATTATTCGAATTTTTCTAACTCCAAGAATAAAATACCATCAGAATGGCAAACCAGAATCTGGACATTGCTGGAGGCAGTAGTAACATTATGGCTGATCATTTCCACATATTCTGGAACTGTCCAGTGATCAAACCCTATTGGCTATCTATAATAACGGAAATAAATGAAATTATTGGCTTTGAGATTCCAAACAGTTTTGATGGGATTTATTTAGCTAATATACCAGTGGAATTTAAGTGTTCGGGACAAGTATCTTCTTAAAATATTACTGACAGCCAGCAAAAAGGCAATTACCAAAAAATGGCTTGTGAAAGATCCGCCAACAAAGGGAGAATGGATAAACATTGTAAATGACTTGTTTCGTATGGAGAGGCTGACTTTTTCTCTAAGACTCTGTAGTGAAAAATGTGACAATTACTGGTCCAAATGGGTTTTGCACATGAAGAGGGGGGTCACATAACCCTGAGATAATTCTTTTATTTTGCTTTACTCCTTTTGGTACAATAATCTATAATTCTTGCATAACTTTGCTACTACAGTATGTTTCACACAGATTTTTTTGTGAACACGTTGTGAGGGAGATCTTCCCATATCACAAGAATAATTGCTGAGAACATATTGATGATGTATTACCCCAGTGACCTGTATGTTGTATGATTTTTGTTGTTTCCTTTGTAATGTCTTAAAAACTTAAAAATAAAGTATTAAAAAAAAAACACAGGCTGCGGTAGAATTGTAACAAACTCAGGTCCTATGTCTTTCCTAACCATTTTATTCTAACCTCAGGGAAAGATCTGATGAATTCTCCAATCATCTTTCCTTAAGCCTATGATGTTTTTTCCCTGACGTTAAGGAGAAGTAGTTCGAAAAAGAAAGACTCCAATTTGTGAAATCACTTTCATAATGTCAAATATTTCTGTGGTGTTTGAAATGTGAATGAAACATGTTAATCATTTAAATATTGTAAATGTGCATATTGAATTTCGGTTTCTTCCTTTTTATTTCATTAAAGCCATCTTTTTTTTCATTTATGACTCTCCAAAGTTATATTTTCATACCGCCGTTTTTCTCGATGACTTGTACTTCATGTCTTATTTAAATTCATAACGTCTCTTATCATAACAGTGATGGTGCTAGTATGTTTTGAGTATTTTTACATAATGTATTCACATATTTATTTCATAGGGTTTTTGAAAGCCATGTTGGTTGTAAATTATAATCAGGCACGAAAATAACGACAGGGAAGACAGACATAGAGGGATGATAAGAATGATCAAGAAAATGAAGAATGCAGAGAGGATGATTAAAAAAGAGCAGAGGAGCGAAGATTGCTCACTGAGAAGAAAGGGAAGGAAGTGAAGCGTCTTCATCCGTAACCTTTTCTACACTTCTATCTTAACTATCTCTTCCTGCGTCTCTTCTTCCTGCATCTCTCTTTCCACCTGCTGTTCTCTGCCATGTCTGTCAACCTGCACTATCTTTACCATCTCTCCTCTTTCTCTCCGCCTCTCATCTTTATTCTTCAACCCTTATTTCTAGCTTCTTCCATCTCACTTTTATCACTCGCTTCTATCTCTTTCTTCTCCACTGTCACTCCTTTCTATTCTCTTCCTCCCTGCCTTTATTCTACCTCTCTCTCGTGTCATTTCTCCTGCACCGCAGCCTGGCAAGAGAAACGACTAATGGGAGATTATTGCTGATATCAAGACAAAGCAGAAGCTCACACACACACACACACACACACACACACACACACACACACACACACACACACACACACACAAACACACACACAATAACCACAGAGGAGCACAATTAAAGCTCTGCACGCCCACATAGTTCCAAAGAAATTGTTCTAATCAAAAGATCACAGCTGTGGAACAAAACAAATATTGTTTGTTCATTATGTTTTATTACTTTACTTTTTATTCCATGGATTCAAGTTTTTTTTAAACTAAATTAAGTCGAAAAGAGATTCTATTAAAATGGTGGAGCCAGTTGTGTGAAACCGTTCATCTTGTTTTTACTGCTTTTCAATGATTAATACAACTGTTTTATATTAAGCCTGGATCCCCCCACACACAGCGAAAGATGCTCTGAGTAGTAGGATCAGCACCTTGGAGAGCGCCCTGGTGCTTAGTCCTGTCAACACAGGCTCACTATTTGGCAAGATGACTAAGCCTTATATTGGCTACTTAGCGAGAATCAACTCAGTGAACAACAGATACCAAGGATGCTGGCTGATGAAGAAGATGAAGTAAGCTAGGTAGCCAATATAAGGCTTAGCAGTACAGATAAATGTGGGCTCACTATTTGGCAAGCAACCGGTCACAGGTGCCCTGTTTATCTCATGTCTTATAAAAGCTTATTAATGATTTATAAAGTGTTCACAACCTAATTAATAAATGAATTACAAACTATTCGTAAACCCTTTATAAGGGTAGTCTTATTGTAAAGTGTTAGCAAATTCATTAATGCTTTAAAGACAGGATTAGTTGAGACATCTGACTTCAATTCAGAGACAGAATTGGAAGATATTGGCAAATATCATCAATTGACTGGGTTTTAAGAATTTTGTGGCATTCTGTAGATGTGCCTTATTGCACAATGAAAGAGCATTGCTTGATGTTATGATTAAGCAGAGGTTGGTTTGGTTAATTGAATGCAAAGTTATTTGACAACTCGGGTGGATGGACTTAAGTGTCTGAAACATTTACAATTAGCAGATAACGGCAACACATGATAACTTTTAATAATCATTAGTTCACATGCAGAATGCATGGCAGTGGTTGGATTTGAACCCACGCCTCTAGAGAGACTGGAGCCTAAATCCAACGCCTTAGACCACTCGGCAACACTACCTGAAAACCTACATTTCTTGCATTGTTTTACAAATTGTTGATGGCAAATAGACAGGATAAGTTGTTGGACTGAAAGTCAGAGAGAATAGTTGCATGCTACAGATCTGCCTTATTGCACAATATAAAAATTAGTATAAATAAAGTATAAATGGAGCCTTGCTGGATATTCTGAAGTAGCAGAGGACGGTTTTGCTCCATCGACCTTTAGTTTATCGGCCCAGCACACTACCGCTGTGCCACTCTGCTCCTGGGTTCAAGGCACCATGTTGGTGGGTTACTACAACTCGGTCACAAGGCTCTTGAAGGCATGTGCAGAAGATTGGCAATGGTGGGATTTGAACCCTATTTCGAAAATAAATCTAGCACCTTAAACCACTTGGCCACAGTACCAGAAAACTTCAATTGAGCAGGTGAACATTCAAAACGGGCAGGATATTATGAGATGTTTCCCAAAACTAAGAGGCACAATCCATTAGGGCATTTGACACAGACACAGGACGCTATTTAAACCTAAAGAATCCACAAACATTTAATTGGTAAATGTCCAGGTCGTTTTACAAAGTGGTGATTTGTATTCCTCTTGAACTTTCTCTTTGAGGTATCTTTGTCTTCATTGCTCAATCTCGGAAAAAACTACCGGTTATCTGTCTGACAGTGATTAAGCTTCTAGGGGCAAGAGCCATAATGTCTGGGTTCCGGTGTAGCCATCGTATATTCGGCTAAAGGATATTCTTGAGTCCTGGACTCTACCTGAAGTTCAATTTAACTTTCCACATTGGCAGACCTCCAGACCAACTTTTTGCTTGTAATAAGTAGAAAAAACCTTTTTCTTTGTGAACCTTGGATTCTCCTATATGTATTTTAAATCACTTAACAGATTTGTAAAAACAAAGTACTTTCAAATGTTTTCTTAGAGATATCTCTAACACCATAGCTCAATCTCAGAAACCACCGGCCATCGGTCAGACCATAATTCAGATTCTGGGGGCAAGAGACAATACTGTGAGGGTTCCGGTGTTGCCATAGTATATTCGGAAACAGATATTATTGTTATTTTCTCCTGGATTCTACCTGAACATTTATTTAAGCATCCATATTGATAACTGATTCTAACCCATAGTCCCCTCGCCTCCAGATCAACGTCCGCTTTAATAACTGCAACACACTTTTCTCTGCGGGAACCTCGGATTGTCCTTTCCATATTTTAAATCACTTTAAAGGTCACCTATTATGCAAAATCCATATTAATATTTACACATTTATACATAAACATGTGTCCCCTCTGCGTTAAGAGATTCTGAAAGTTTCAGGAACAAAGATTCTCTCTCTTTTTGTCCTGATCCATTTATATAAAAACCTGTCTGAAAATGAGCTGATCAGATTTTGGCCACTTTATGATGTCATAACGATTTTTTGGCTTGTGTAACCATTAGCCAATCACCAACCAAGGTAACACCCCCCCCACCTTATCAACTGAATCTCCTCCTAGAGCACCATTGTGTTCTTTTTAACCAAATCTCTCTCAGAGGGGCGTGGGGAGTGGCTCCTTATTTTCATCTAAAGCAGGGGTGCCCACCCAGTCGATCGTGAGATGTGTCTAAAAATAGAACAACAATATTCTGTTTTATCGTTAATGTCTTATAACATAATCTTCCTGTGCCAGAATAATGCACTTGAACGCATCAAAGCTTTGTGATTGGCGTGATCCCATGTGTCGGGGCGTGGCTGGTGGGCAGTGGGCACTAGTTTGCTGACGTTGTCCGTGGCAAATTGTGACAGTCCGCACACACACAAGACCACAATTATGGCAGAAGCATAAAAGCCCAAAATATATCATGTTCACTCCGAGTGGGAAGATGATTATGTTTTCATCTATTCCAATTCAAAGTCCATCTGTCTCATCTGCAATGCGAGCGTGGCTTTATCGAAGAAGGGTACTTTAGGAGCGGCATTTCAAAACAGTGCACAAACGCTACGAGACGGAATTCCCTCGTAATTCTGCCCTACGCTCCCAAAAGGTGAGGGACCTGAAAGGACAGCTAAATGCACAGCAGTCCATTTTCACCAGGCCCAACAACATTCCTGGAGGCTGCCGACGCGCTTTTTGGGGACAGTAAAAATAACTAGCATTTCAACAGGTTTTTGATATAATAAAAACTCAAGTTGGATACCGTTATTAATCAGCTGTAAGTTTAGTTTGTTTGAACTTATTCATTATAATTATTGTACAAAATGGTATAAGAATGCAAACATTAAGATCTGTTCTGTTTACATTGATTATAGTCTATTATCAATTCAGGTTAAGAAACTAGTGTTGCTTGCATCCTATTTTAAAGGCATTTCTTTTTATACTCTACTAAAATGCAAATAAAAAGGGTTTGATTCTATTAAGTTTGTCTTTTTTATTGCACTTTGGCAGCAGATTCCTGTGTAGCTTCAGATCTGAGTTGTCTTATTAGTAAGCCTAATTTATACTTTTGTAGCAACACTATTTTTATATAATGGCAAAGAAAGGGTTCAGTGTCTTTTCTTTTTTTCCTGTGTCATATGTGGCAGCACTGTTCAATGTTTCTTGAAAACATTACCCACTGTAGTATGTGACGTGTGAATAAACTCCAACTCTGTATCCACAACACTGTTGTGTAACTTCAGTTAAATACTTGTATGTGTGTAGATTAGAAAGGGGTAAGATAAAGGATCTGCAGTATTTTATGAAGTATTAATCGTACAAAGGTCAGTTTTATAAAAGTAGAAGTGTGTATTTACCTGGTAGTAGGCTGTCAGTAATGGCTACGCCTCTCTATTTGGACTGGTAGATCTCGGCAGACTGGCAACTTTAAAAGTAGCTCTCGGTTCAAGAAAGGTTGGGCACCCCTGATCTAAAGTAACAGACAGAGAATCAGCACTTTTGAAACAGGCCTGAAACAGAGGGGATTATGGGATGCTACAATGCAAGATCTGTTTGGTATTTCAGAAAAACACTTCGGAGACATGTTCTGTATATATCTGAGACCTATAATATATTGATGAAAAACAATATAATAGGGGACCTTTAAAGATTTGTAAATACAAATAACTTTGAAATGCGCCTCCACCATCCAACAATGTGGTCATATCCAGTGTAAGCCCCTTCAAAGCAAAGCAATATTAGATTTTACGCTCATGAATATGCCATCAAGTGATTCATATTTAATGACAGAATGGAGTGTTACCATATTGCGACGGTGGGGGGACCTCAGGTGGTTTCACTGAGTGTGGGATGGTGACTTCATCCCGTTGACCTATCAACAGTGTCTTGCAGTCAGGGACATGAGCTAAAAGGAGAAAGGGCTTGACAGAGTGATGAAAAGGAGAAAGAACACCTCTTCTCTCCCTGGATGTCTCTTTAAAGTCTCCTCGAACTTTTCTGTCTCTGTCCGTCCGTCTTTATCCGTACATCTCTCCCGTTTTCTCCGTTTCCCCTGGCTCTGTTAATGAATATCCTTGCTCCAAATGTAACCTCTCAAACCTCTCCATTCTTGTCTCTCCTCTTTCCTTTTGTCTCCATGTTCTCCCCTCCTCCCCCTCGCTCTGGCTTTTTAAAGTGCTGTTCTCCCTCTGGGGCCTTTCCATGTCATTACTCCAGTCCTGGATTCAAAATGTCATTAAAGTCATTGCTTGAGTCAGAATTTATTTCAATTAGACCCAGTCACCCAGGGACTCCCAATCCCTGTGTTGCTTTATTCTTCTTCTCCTCCTTCTTCTTTTTCTTCTTTGGTTTTTTCTTTTTCTCCAGCCATAAATGAGGGTGACATTGATTCTGAGAGAATGACCCCATATATTAACACGTTTCCATCCTCTGCTTTGCCGAAAAGACCAAAAACATGGTGTACTCTTCCATCTACACGTACCTGATTGTTTTTCAACAATGGAAGCTTGAATATTGAATCTCTGTTAATCATATCATCTTTTTACATTATTTTGTGACTGGACAATTGGCACAACTGACTCCTTACCTCAATGGACAACTGATTATAATCACAGGACTGTAGTCAATAGAAACAACAATTCTTTAACAATTTACATTTGTTGATTTTCTCCAAATTCAGTTAACATTTTACAATTAATGAAATGGAAGACAGACCACATCAAAACTTTGATTTGCATGCACTGAGCCTCCTATGGCCACAGGGCCTGGGGAGTGCTCACGCCATTTCAATCAGGAGAGACTTAGTTTTGGCAATCAATATTGTATTAATTACCATGAATAAAACCATTGAAATGTATTAGTCTTTGACAATTACACCCCATCACAATGAAATATATTTGTTAAGGGGGGGGAGGAAAAGCCAAGTTGCCCCCCCCCCCACTACATACTGATATGAACCTGAAAATGAGCAGAATAGGGCCCCTTAATAATGTGGAACTTGAAACATTGTTTAAAACAAGGTTAAGCAGTACAAATATATATTATATTGTATACATGAGCTTAAGCTACAGCTTAAATTAAGATAACAAATAATTGACTATTTAATCAGAAAAGGAGCATGGGAAAATGAACATCAAATGAATGCTTGAAATGTATATCTGTGGTAACTTTCATCGTTATAAACATAAAGTCCCATTGATTCATTTACATGATGAATAATTAGGTCATGGATAAAACATGAACAAGACCTAAAGGCTCTTTAAACAAATAGTAAAAACTCATTTAAATAGCATGGAAAATACACACAAATGAAAGCTGACAGTGTGCACTTCATCCTCATAATGATCATGTCATTCCACTGTGTCCATCATGTCGTTCCACTGTGTATAATATAATGAATTTTACTGCAATATAATATATTTAAATCATAAAGCAGATGCAAATCCTTTACAGAACAAATTAACAAAGTCTTTGTTCTTATTTTCATAGTTGTATGTAAATGCTCTGTGTTTGAATGGTGATTAAAAATGCAAATGAAGTCCTTGGTGTTGGCCAGTTGCCCATTGTTGTTCCCAGTAACCGTTGTTTTTTGTTAAACAAATGTTAATTGCTGGTCATTTGAAAAGATAATCTGAGAATTACATTTGTGGTTTTGGAGTTGGGGTTTTGACATGAATTAGAGTTTTCTTTATTAATCTAGGTCCAAGGCCAAGCGTCTAAATTCATCAACGTGTGTCGGCCCAGAAATAATTAAAAACCATAGCTCTGAACATCCATTACGGAAGGTAAAATTGGAGTTTAATGGTTGACTTTGAACACTGCTTGATGGATCAGGTTTACATGGATCAGTGTTTAAGGTTGTAGAGTGGTTCAGGAATGAGCCATAAAACCCGGAAATGAGTTAGCTTTTACCAATTCAGGTTCCCTTGTCCCGGAGTCATCGTTTGGATGTGTTTTTGGTTAGATGCCTGAAATAAGGTCTGTGGTTAACACAAGCTGAAGAGCATTTCACATTTTGTTCTATGACATTAAATACATCAGATGATGCATAGCCATATGACCGTAATATAGTTTGTTTATAGCCTAACATTTGCTTTTCCCTTCACTTCTTGCATGTGTGCTTCAGAAATCATAAAAGTTGTGTTTATATGTAAAAATGATCCTGCTGTAGAAAATGTTAAGTATCATAACTGTGTGTTTGCCACAGAGTTTATTTAAATAAAACCAATGGAAAAATCCCATTGTTTTTGTCAAGGGAGCCTTGGCAATGCTAAATGTTGGGGAAATATTTTCCAAGGCCCATAACTTTGACCCAGTGTATCAGTTCATACTGTCCTGACTGAGCTCAGGCACCTGTAACCTTGGCTGCTGTGCTCTCAGTGTTTTGTCTCCCTGTTCCTGCCTGATGGCGTCAGCTGATAGAGGTGTTATGATTCTATCTTGTTATGCACAATGTTGATTATTCTCTCAGAACTAGCTAAATACACGGGCCTGGGGTAGAGTTCTTCAGAATAGATTGTGGCATCTCAACCGTGTGGTCAACTCGTGGCCCGTGACATGTCTTGTGAATTCTCCGGCCGAAGCTCCAAATAAACCATCAGTGTTTGCCATCAAAGCTCCAGCTCTCCTCGTATCTCTCTGAGTCCTGACTCCAGTTGCTTCAGAAGTTTACCCCACACTAACCTCTGTATCGGCATGCAACTGCACCACTCTATTAACTTGGTTTCTAAGGTTCTCGATGTAGGGTAATGATAAAGGCTATTGTCATACTTGACATTGCAAAAAAACAATGAAAATACATTTAGAATGCAGTTTGAATGGCAGGAATAATTTAAGTGTTGGGTTATCAATGTCTAAAGTCCAGAGTCCACAAATTTTCCCAGGGAAACATACATTGAACATTTGACCGAGGAAAAAAAAACATTGCCGAGAACATAAAACAGATGGAAGGTCTCCTTAATCTGTCATATAGAGAGCTTGCTTACAAGTGGAGAGATAGATACGCCTGTGTTGGCTTTATAAAGCCAAAACAGGATTTGGATGTTAATATTCAAGGTCCCCAATCTTTTCTTTTATATCCAGTCAGCATTTTTCTGAAAAAACACCGTCACAAGAAAAGAAAAACATTTGGAAAATAATAAAAGCATGAAATACCCAGGTTTACTCTCAGTGGTGATTTAATTAATTCTGTCTTTACTGATGTACTCGGTCTAGCCATGCATTTGGTTGTAAAACAGAACAACAGGAAAGTGGAGAAAATGGAGGCGGAAATCCTCCACAAACTGTAATAGGGACACTGTTAGATGAGTAGAAGAAAAATAATGAGAAATTGTGGGTAAAAACATATAAGAGCAGAAGCCAATCATTAATGAGAAAAAAGTGATATTTCCATCCATTTATTTAGCCATCTTCAACCGCTTATTGGCCAGCCACCCTCCGGAGAAAACCAATTTTGGTCGATTTTATCCACGATCTTGTTCTTTCGGTCATGACCCCCCCTTCAGGACCATAGGTGAGGGTAGGAATGAAGATGGACGGTAGATGGAGAGCATTGCCTTCTTGCTCAGCTTCCTTTCTACACAATGTTGATATAAAGCGACAGCAATAGGCCCTCTCTCAAGAACAATACCCTTAGATACTGGAACTCCTTTACGTGGGGTAAGAAGTCATTCCTTACTTGGAATGCACAGTCCATCGGTTTTCTGCGGAGAACCATGGCCTTAGATTTTGAGGCGCGGATAAAATACAAATATTTCACTAACAAAAATTAGTTTTTTCATTAGCTATCTCCTTTTTTTGTAACTATACTTTTATTTTCTCTGAAAATGTTGGATTGGCCTTAATGGAAAGATTAATTAATGATTCAACCCAAAAGCGAAAAGTGATCTTTACCTTCTGATTATCTATAAAAGAATGCTAGGTTTTCTTGTGTCTCTTTTAATCTCAATGACTTTGTTTGGCTCTAGAACTATTTTTATACAGCACCATAAATCTTTCTTCCTTTTTTTCCTTTTTTTTTTGTGGATAACTACGGAGCCCCCTAGGGGACATGGAGAAGAAAAAGAAAATTATTTAAAATAAATAAATGTTTTGCAAGATATCGAAAGAATGGAGCAGTTCATCGATTTTACTTTGAGCTTGGCCTTACATATAAAGATATAACATCAGTGCTTGGCAATAGGCACAGGTTTCACATAAGTGAAAGACACCTCAAGAGAACACTCAGAGTTATTGACAGATTCGAATTTCGCGGATCAATAACTCATGAACATAACGTTGTAAAAATACAAACAACATGACTTTACAATCATAGCAAGGTACAACGAGCTACAGAGTCGTTTTTATCAGAACAGTTTGATACGCGCCGTCATCCGAGCTAAACTTCAAGAATTGGTCACAATCTGCAGCTGGAGGAGGGAGAGGAGTGCTTAGGGACCGTCTACAAACTGCAACGGGATTTTTGCGAGATCTCGCAAACATTTTTTTTTCTTCTCCTTGTCCCCTAGGGGGCTCCGTAGATAACAGCTTCCCACTAATTGTCTGAAATTTTAAACGACAACGACGGCATTCATTATGACTGTGATGAGTGATGAAATTGTACTTGAAATCATCCTCTGTGCCTTTTTAAAAAGATATAAGAAAACAAGGAACATCATAAGAACAAGACAAATGCTAGCGTTAAAGTGAGAAGCCGTAGCATTTATCAAACGGAGCTGCCACTTGTGAATGTTCTTGTTTATGAGCTGTGTTCTGCTAGACAATCAATCCCTTTCTTTTCTCTTTAATTGTCAGGAAAATAACAATTTATGTGTGTGTGCATGTGCACTTACTAAGTATTTATGTTTACGTGTATGAGAAAATGACTAGTGTGCCCTTGCTGAAAGGATAGAGAAATATGGTAAAAGTGACAGGTCACACAAAGCCGATGTTGTATTTCTGCCTTTTAATACATAGAGAAGAAGACATGGAAGGCCCTTTATTCGAATAGTAATTGCTCACAGTTAATCATTGGTGCCTATGTGCCATGAGACTGGGCAAATTTTGCTTTGGGGGGAAATTACAGTGTGATTGTACAACAGCGGTCGCCAAGAAAGTCACGCGTCAAATTAAAGATAACGGAAATTAGTATGGGGATTTTTACTGCACAGGATTCATTAGGTTTCATAGTTTGACATAGAAACCAAGTCACATGGGAAGATCATTTTTGAGAGCTTTGGTTAAAGGGGAATACAGCTTGATTTCTCAATTCCCACAACGTCTGCGGCTGCCATTAGTTCCCCCATCATTCCTTAATTGATTTCCAAACATTATCTCCCAAAATGGAAATGTTGCATAGCTGCAGATGTTTCCTTCTGGGGAAAATTGGGAAGTGATCGTAAAGCGGAGGTCGCACAGAAGCCAGGTGTCAACGAGAAGATGGAGAAAAGAAGCCAGTGCTCTGTGTTTTCAATTACACAGTTTAACATGGAACGAGAGAACAGAGGAATGAGATTGGAAGAGTCGGTGTAATTTGGACTTTTTTCAAGCGTGCAGTTCCATTTTGCAATCTTTGTCCATCATGTCTAACGAGCCAATGAAAGCCATGAAAAAAAATGCAAACCAGAAGCTTTCACAGCACGTTTCTTGTTTTATAGTGACACTGTAACAGTGTGCGTCTTAAAGAGGCCCTATAATGCTTTCTGGGGATTTCTCTTTCCTGTAGAAGGTTATATGGGTTTTGTGTGCTTGTATTGGCTGGCACTCCAATGCATTGTACTTGATAGACTAAGGGGCAGGATATTTCAGACACAACTCTTAAGTTGTTGACCAATCACAACAAAGCCAGATAGCTAACCAATCAGAGCAGACTGGGCCCTGGTTTCAGACAGAGGGTGATAAGAGGTGCTGCAGCACAGGCAGTATGAGAAAAATAAAGAGCTGGAAAAACAACACAAAAAGGCAGTACTTTAAGCTGTAAGTGTGCTAAAGTGCTATAAAAAAAAAAAGGACCATGCTAACAGGATAATGTGGAATTAGGTACACATTTGGAATTTTGATCCGACAAAGATGTCCAAGAGGATCATTATTGTCATCAGGAGTCTCCCTCTGGGGACCATGAATGTCTTTCCAAAATGTAGAGGCAATTCATCAAATTCGTTTTGAGGTAGCAGATCCACTAACTCACTGATATTGCTAGCACAAGAGCCATTGTGTTAGCATGGCTAAATGAATACATTTGTAATATTTCACTAACAGATAAAACAAGCATCAATAGGGTGTCATGATTTTATTGTTTTGGTGTTTGAGTTTTGCAATTACACAAAAAATTCTGATTATTGAGGATATTGGTCAGAAATTCGCAAATTCTAGCAATACAAATACATTCTCACTCTTTATTTGCTTAGGACACCAAGAAACCGGCACTAGAGGGTTGCCTACAGAATCATGGTGTGGAATGTAAGGTCACTTACCAAAATGCCACCTTCTAGGGAATTAAATCCAGGGGTCCATGTTTGTGCTTGTTGCATTTCAGATTGGAAATTTAATATATGCATATCTACTACATCTCCGTGCCACTTGAATTATGCTCACCCTTTCAGCCCCTACATAGTAACACTGTCCTTGTTCCAAACAAAGGCTGCTGCTGCTGGCAACACTTAGCAGCACTCGGGCTCGCTGCGGCTCAGGAGGACTTCAATTGCCGCATGCTAAATGGAAGCTAGTAGATGGCTCTTCACAGAAGTGCAGCTTATGGCATGTACACACTGCCATATGCACGGAACACACCGTGCCCTTCTGACACCTGCCACTCGCCGTCTGCCTCCCACTCCTTTATACGTGCTCACAGAGAAGTCCATTTATTTTATCTCTGACACACATCTCTTGTAAGTCTGTACCGTACTGTATAACTACACACACACACACACACAGAATGGACACGGGTGTTTTTGGTATCTTTCAGTACGTTGCATCATTTGTCTTCCTGTCAGTTTGTACAAGGGACCTGATCCAGAACCCTGCATATTCATGACCATCAACTTATAAAATACTGTGTGTGTGTGTGTGTGTATGTGTGGCCTAGCATTACTATTCTTGTGGGGACCTACATCTGTTTACACAGTCATGTGTGGGGACTCACCTCCCTTATGGGGACAAAATGGAGGTCCCCATGAGGAGAATCATTACTTTTAGGGTGAAGACTTGGTTAGGTTTAGGGTTAGGGTAAGGTTAAGGGTAGGTTAGGGTTAGGCATGTGTTGGTTATGGTTATGGTTAGGATAAGTCTCCAGGAAATGCATGTAAGTCAATGTAATGTCCCCTGAAGTGATGTATACATGGTATGTGTGTGTGTGTGTGTTTGTGTGTGTGATAACAAGAGAAGGGGGAGTTAGTAGAAAGAATGTCTTATTTAACTAGAAATACTTTAAATGTGAACATTTGCAATGTCATTATTAATATCTTTTTGGAAGGAATTTACATAGATCATTACAGACCAAGGCTTAAGTGACATTATAAACATGAACATATCGAAGAAGCTAACTTAGCATTTTATTTCCCGATGCAGAAAAAGTGCTAAATGTCTTGAAGCAAGTCATCTCTGTTATATGATCAGTTTATTTACTATTGCAGGCTTTCTGCCTCCTTAACTTCATTTATTGCACCGTGCCACTAATGAGGTCGTGTTGTGTCTCGTCAAATGTGTCAGTTATGTTTATGTATTTTGTCTGTCATTTCCTGTTTTATTTTGTACTTACCTCTTGTCTTTCATTTCAGGCCGTTTCTTCCTCCCCTTGTGTATTTTTCCCGCCATCATCAGTGTCTGCCCCGCCCCTGATTGTTTCCACCTGTTCCCACTCACCTCATGTTTAAATAGTCCTGTCTCTCCCCTGTCCTGTGTCAGTTCGTCTCGTTTGTTTTCCCCGAATGGTCATGCCGAGCCTCAGCTCTGAAAGGATCGCTTCTACTCATGTCAGGTTTTATTTTGTTGTTAATTTTATAGGCTTAAGTTTTCATAAGTTCTCTTTTTGTTATGCTTAGTTTTTTCCTCCTTGTGAGCGCTTTTTGTTTATGCCAGTACCTACTCTGTTAAGAGGGATTACCTGATCTTTGGAATTAAAAATACATTTTGTTACATTCAAGACTTTGTCTCTGGGTCGTGCATTTGGGTTCATCAGTTTGTATTGAGGTCGTGACAGGTTGATGATAAATCTCAGGTTAATGAGCCATAATGAGTGTGAATTAGCATAAATTGATACATTAGCGTCCTTCATCAGCATCCTCTTAAACAGTTGGATGTTGTGACAGAGGATGAGATATAAACTTCTCCACTTGTAAATCTTATATGTTGTACAGATCTGGTTCATGGACCTCATGGTGTAATGTCTTCGAGACTAAGGACATAATGTCTTGTCGACATCATCGTGAGAACATGAATGCATGAAATATATAGGATGAGGCTGAAAGGAGAGTACTGAATCAGTGTCAGAGGTCAGCTAATTAGCTTTTAGCGAAGAAGCTCTTTTTTTGCCTTTATGTAGGCAAGTTGAATTGGGGCTTTATGTAGTTACCAAGCACCGTGGAAGTGCGCCAGGCGTTGAAGGGCGCCTGTTTGTGACATCATTGGGCAACAAAAATGACCTTGGAAAAGTGAAGTCCGTAAATCTTTTTATTCAAGCGAAATCAACTACCAAGTAAAAGACTCAATTAGCCCTTATTTAAATGCTCCTAAAAGTTTGAAAATGCGCTAAAAAACTGAATTTAGAGTTAATTTACCGCCATTAATTTGACTGATTCGACAGGCTATTGTTAATGTTAATAAATCCATGGTAGATACCAACAATGTTTCATCAACCATGGCTGAAAAAACGTTATTGCTTTTTAGTACATGTTGTGGAATTCTGATATGTTCTGAGACCGAATGTCAACTCTCACCAAGAAAATGCCTCTATTCGTGTGTATGCATCGACTTCATAGGGAAACCTTAGCTTTCTGTTCGTTCTCAATGCACCACTACATTAGATTTCCAATGGAAAGAGTGATTTATTGTTCTTTGAATTTACCTTTTTTCTAAATTATGTAAATGTATGTTCAACAAGGAGGATGTTAGATAAACTTTATACCTATTATCATCATATTATTTGTTGTCAATTTTGGCTGTGATTGAAAATACATTTGTGGTGGAAGTTGTTTTGGTATCAGTAGCACTCGCTGATTCTGTAATTTCATAGAGCTGTACACACTGTACAAGTTTTATATTTTTTATTCTATATTTAGATCCGAATTTGCTTTTACAAAGTGGCTGGCTTGCGCCCACAGAAAAACAACACCTCTAGGAGAGGTGTCTTGCTTTTCTGGTTATTACCCGTCACCTTGTGTGTTATGTAGGTTTTTATGCATGTAAACGGTCTGCAGAGTCACAAACTCTCAAAGTACACCCTGTAGCGAGTAAAACTCTAACATAGAAAATTCCTCCCCAAAACGCCTCGTTGGAGATTTCTCAGTTTCTTTCTTTGCTCCACGGATGGGTCCGTTTGGTTCCGGGTACGAGCTGACGTCAGCTCGTACCCGGAACCAAATGGACCAATCCGTGGAGCCGTTACGTTACGTCCGCGGAGCCGTTACGTTAAGCCTCTGCTGATTGGTCCAAATTGACCAATCCACGGACTTCCTCACACACACACTCAGTGCAGGCAGCTCTGCTGATTTCTCCTCCCTGGCTGCAGGCTGATAACAGACAGTTGGGATCGCGGCGAAATTCTCTCTGCAGACCCATTCTCACAGCGTTTATCAACCTTTTTCTTACTCAATATCAAGCCACACTTATTGTTTTTACTTCGGCTGTGAGTTTGTGTGTGCTCAGGATGAGTTTGGCTGTGTTTCGCTGTGTATCGCTAAACAAGGAAACCACACCTCCACGGAGCTCAGCGCGATTCACAACGTCCCGACCAATCAGAGCACACTGTGCTCACAGGGAGGGGGGGGCAAGAGCTGCAACGAGCCGTTTAGTGGAGAGAGTGAATACTGCTGAATACACATACTTTACAGAGATGCTGTATGCGAAACCAATGTGAGTTTGGAAAAATGCACAGTATAAATCTATTTTAGTATTCCGCTTCCTGGGCACCATCATCGCCCAGGACCTCAAATGGGAGCAGAACATCTGTTTCCTCACCAAAAAAGCACAGCAGAGGATGTTCTTCCTGAGGCAGCTGAAGAAATTCAACCTGCCAAAGACGATGATGGTGAACTTCTACACCTCCATCATCGAGTCCATCCTCACCTCCTCCATCACCATCTGGTACGCCGCAGCCATAGCCAAGGAAAAGGGCAGGCTGCAGCGTGTCATCCGCTCTGCAGAGAAGGTGATCGGCTGCAATCTGCCATCCCTCCACGACCTGCATGCCTCCAGGACCCTGAGGCGGGCAGGGAAGATAGTGGCCGACCCCTCCCACCCTGGACACAAACTGTTCACCCCCCTCCCCTCTGGCAGGAGGCTGCGCTCCATCGGGACCAGAACCTCTCGCAACCTGAACAGTTTCTTCCCCTCCGCTACCGGCCTCTTAAACAAGGCCCGGCCCCCCCGCTGACACTTTACCTCTGCCACATCATAGACTATATGCATAACATTAATGCATACAATGTTCATACTCCTTTCTGCACATATTCTTATTTCACATTTCATAGTTTATATTCTAAAGTCATTCATAGCATTTTATTTACATGTAAATTACTGCTTTATTGAATTTTTACTGCTATTTAACTGTATTTTATTACGGTGTAAAAGATTTTGTGTTTTATATTAGATTTCTTGTTTTTTATATTTTATGTATGCACCATGACATCGAGTCAAATTCCTAGTATGTGCGAACCTACCTGGCAATAAACCTGATTCTGATTCTGAACATGATGTGCACACTTGTGTATTATACCTCTGCCAAAACGAGTACATTCTAGTTTTGACTCAAAGGGTTTTAATGCTTTTCCAAATTAGATTTGTTTAATTGGGTACCAGAAGACTAGATGCTAATTCATCACGATAAAGCTGAACAAGTAATAGCACTTGATTTTCTTATGGCATCTAACATCAACTACTGACGTCAAATATAAAGCACATTTGGGGTTCACTGCAGAAGTACATCCAATTAAAAAAGATATTGAATTTTGTTTAATGTTTTAAGTTAATGTTAAGAAAGTTTGGGGCTCTCTGCTGGAACTGCTACCCCCGCGACCCGACCACGGATAAGCGGGAGAAGATGGATGGATGGTTTTAAGTTTGATGCTCCACCTTCTTTAGACTCACCTCTCTTATGGCGCGTTCCACTACAGCGCGGAGCCCGGCCTCGCTCGGCCTCGCTCGGCCTCGCTCGGCCTCGCTCGGCCTCGTTAGGACCAGCTCACTTGATGGCGCGTTTCCATTACAGTTTAGGAACTGGGGCAGTAACTATAGTAACGCAGTGTAAGCGGCCAAGTGACCAAGCGATATTCACTCTTCATCTTTTTGAGTTTTTCCCTACACTGCACGACAGTCCTCGAGTAGCCGCTTGTGGACATCTGTGTAGAGACCTCCTGAAATACTTTAATATTGCGAGTTGTCCCGTCGAGCTCCCGCTGGATCTTATCATCTGCAATGTAATGTAGGAACGTCGTCACTTCCTCGACCAACCACGGCGTGCTTTTCTTTGCCATTTTAGCTCCTCTGTTGACAAAAATGCTGTTTATAAAAATGCTGCAAGCTTCGCTATATATAATACGACGCTAGGATTATCTCGCGCGCCGATTGTGACGATTCTCTCTGACCAATCAGCAGTCGAGAGTGTTGACGTCACAACTCAGCCTGGTTGTTCCTGGCCCTAGAACCACGATTTTATGAGGCCAGAAAAACTGTGAATTAGGACCCGCCGGCCGGTACTAGGCCAAGTGGAAACGCAACCAAAATCGGGCCGCTGACGTCACAGCCCTCTTAAACCTCGCTCCGCGCTGTAGTGGAAACGCGCCATTAGTCTTTCACTTTCTAAGGACACTTGAAGTCACCAATATTATAACAAGTCGTCTCAAATATGTTTCTCAACAGCACTTGAATAAATGACTGGGCAGTACTCCGAACAAGAGACCAAACAACATCCACAAAATAAAAAAGGAACAAATGCATAACATTTACTTCAAAAGTAAAGATGGAGTAGCATCATTCAGTTTCTATGCTCATTATAACGGAAATAAACTGCAGGTCCACAGTAAAACACTTATTTTGTTTCTTCTGCCGCCTTTAAGTAACTATTCATATCTTACACTTCACTCTTTTATTCTTGGACTTTATACATGGGCTAGTTTATTCACCCTTGTTTTTATTTGTATTCTCTTCTCTTTTTAATGGCTGTTTTTAAATGTCATTTTATAATGTGTTTCTTTTGCTCTATGTCTTTTTAAAGCACTTTAAATTGCCTTGTTGTTGCAATGTGCTTTATGAATAAACTTGCCTTGCCTTAAAGGAGCATCATTCTGACCAAGACTCTATTATCTAATTCAACACTCAGTAAAATGTATGTTTAGCGTCCTGCTTATGTGATATCCTAACTATTATATTCAAATGTAATTCTATATGACAGTGTAGGTGTAGGCCAGACACTTAATGTTCCTTTCCCCCATACATGGACATTTCCCTTATGCACTCAATCTGCTTTGCATAAAATAAGCCCTGAACTCTATAGGGTTTTTCCAGAATGACTGAGACCCAGATGGATCTAGGGTCTGCCAGCCTGGCCACTTAGGGCTTCATTATATATGAGCACTGATCTCATGCCCGTCCCTTGTGTGATGATCACATTTCTGTTAAGGAGTAAAGCGTTTTGGGTGATTAGCCAACTGTAAGCTGTCTGGCGGAGACACTGGCGGAGACACTGACCTCGTGGCACACGCCTTCATACTTCACCGGACTAATTGGCCTGTAACTCTTTTAGGATTCCACCAGTGACAGTCCAAGCGGCCCAGCAGGGGTTGGTTTAAGACAGCGCCATGGAAATGAATACCAACAAGCTTGACTTGCAACCCCTCGATTTCAGATGCTTATCCATATGTGTACGCAGTGTTCAACCAAATAACGAGAAACGAACTAACAAAATCCCCTGATTAAAGTCACAAGTAATAAGCTTTCTTATTATTTTGGGTGGACTAATTAAAACGAAATGCCCAGAGATCAAGTGAACAAAACAGACAAAGAATATAAATGAGATGGCTAGATAAAATCCAAAAAGTACAAAACAATTATTGTAAAAACAGATACCGTTTTTGGACCCATTGTGTTTACTCTGGGCTTTAATGTTGACGCCAGGGATGAAGATTGTGAATGTTATTTAGAAAATACATCAATATACATTAATAAAAAAGTATTAAAATAACAGTAAATAAATACAATTAATAATATATAAAAGTATACTGTACATATGTATTTGAGTAAATAAAGTACTGATGCAAGACCAGAACCACATAATGCAAGATCATGTGCATGCATGTGTTGCAATGGGTTGCACTACGTATTAAACATGGGAATGAAAACACACGCATTAAAATAAAATGTACACTTATCCCCCCCACCCCACCCCACCCTTTATTCGATCGATTTGTTTAGCTTTTTATGTGTTTGAGCAATTTCTTTGTATTGTATGGCTCTGTCTCGTACAATAAAGTTGAAATGATAAAAAAATGTTAAATGTAAAAAACTTGTATCTTCATTATAAACACAGAGAAATGTCATTTGGTTTTATGTCCTGATGCTATGCCATGGCCCTCGTCTTCTTACCCGTAATGCCTTTTCTCATTACTCCAGTGTCCCGGTAATCAATCAGTTGCCACAGCAACAGTGAGGACCCTCCGTCAAAGGATTTGCAACGCATGGTACAACCGTATTTGACCAATCCCCTCAGGCTCGTAACCCTGCGCCCATGACACGGTGCGCATACATTTCCCGAGAGTTTATGATGTTATTACACCGGAGCCATTGTGCGCTGAGGGATGGACCAGGGATAATTAGAAATGTATTTACGGTGGCCGTTACCTACCATTTATTTACAGTGGCAGTAAAGTGTCTGGAATTAGAGTGGAGGTGATTGGAATTGTAAGATAAGTGTTTTAAATTAAGGGGAATGATAAAATCCAGCTATTAAAATATCATGAATAATACCTGGCTTTTAATATTTCTGTTTGTAGAAGTCTTCTCCAAAAGGTTTCAATGAGTTTAAGCCCATGTGTATTTGTGTATTTGTTATGTCACATGCCCAACAGTCATTTTAAGATTTCAGGCCTTAAAGCCCCATGCAAAAAATGGTCTAGGATGTGAAAGGGGTTAATCTTAGTGATGAGCTCACAGATAAATATGACAGTACAAAATGCCTTTAGTGACACGCTGGTTAATATAGTAGAGCATTTAAGAGACAGATATTTCCCTCAGGAATCACTTTGGATTTACATTTTGATGGTCTCTCGAAACACAAACACAAATCTTTTGTTGTTTCACGTTGGCTGAATTCGTATACAGGCAGATTCCTTACACTTCAGCCATATCAGATTGATAAAGATGTAATAGTTCAACCGGAAATAATACATATTGAAGAAAAATCAGTAATGCAGGTCAAAGATACACTGTTATAAATAGTAATTATTAAATGCCCTTTTTTAATTATCAAGATATGTCTAGTGATTTTTCATATATAGTTAGGGTCAACAAACCCAAAGCCAAGACCAAAATCAGTAATGAGTTGATAATGAAGCCATAAGTATAGTGTGTAAAACAATATATTACCCCGTCTATTGGCCAGGCAGTTAGATGTGATTTGCCAAGTGTTGGAGATATTGGCCATAGAGATATCTGCCTTCTCTTGAATTTAATAGAACTAGATGGCTCTGGGCTTGAAGTGCTCAAAGTGACTAAAAATACATTTGGAAAAAACTCTTCAGCAATGTCATTCCAGGAATCAAGAACTGGTATTTCAAGATAATGAAAAGACCTAGGTGTAAGCATGTAGGAACTATTTCTTTCTACATAAATGCATCGCTGCAAACTGTAACAATACACATGAAGTATGCATCTACTCACGGACAAGAGGCTCGTCTGAGAATACCTGAACTACCCTAACATTACATCTCAGTTGTGGAGGACATTTTTGTTGTATACATCTCACACTGCCACTCAACAGGAATTCTTTGAGTAATATTTTCTAAGCGACAGGGTCTTCTTGTCTTCTTCCAATCAACCTTTTTTATGCCACCCAGGGGCGTCGTCTGGACCTGGAAACATTCGGGGCTTAGCCCACAGTGGCGGTACCAGAATCTGTTCGGGGTTCGTTACGCTTACCAATGACGTCACACATTGGCTGCAGCAACCCAAGAGGACATTTTACACGGCCAAATTCCGCAAAGAATAATACAAATAACAATAGACAGTACTGTAAATATATTATGTAAATAACCCAATTTGTGTTCTGTGAAACTGAAAAGGATATTACATTGTTTTTTGTTACTTTCGTTGCAGTTGTATGTCTTAAATGTAATTTAGGTTGACTTCCTGTGTGTTCTTTTATTTTGAAGGCGAGTTTAGGCTGTTGACAGGAAGTTGTTGTTGCTATGGAAACACCATGACGGAGAAAAAAGTAATATCTTCTACATATAAAGACGTAGAAAGTAAAGAATAACGTGGTGGCCTACCAGATCTGTTACAATGAAGGCTCGATAATCAGCTCACGGCATATAGGTGTGTCGTGTGTGTGTAACACAGAGTTATAAAGGTTGGTATAAAATCCTTGTTAAATCGGAGAATTACGCCAGAGGTGGCGATATATGCTCCAAGTGGAAGCGATTCGCCATTAAAGAAAAGAAGAAGAAAATAATTACGCCATCTGGTGTCACAAACAAACGTTTGCCTGCATTAGCTTTGTTACGGGTTACGGCAATGGATTGTGGGAAATTCTCATAACATGTGAGGATCTCTCGAGGTTAAGGTGCCTGTATTATGTCGGTGGACAAAATGTATGTTTTTATTTTTATAAGGACAATAACGTTCTGTTGTGTTTGTTTAGTTTAATGTTAATCGTTTAATGCTCACACAGCAACATGTTTTTTGTGTGTTTGGCTATTGGTTTTATATGATTTATCAACGTGATCATCAATAGCTAATCTGAGCTAATAAGCTAATGTGAGAGCGTGCTCCACATGATGCCTCGACTACAAAGTCTTCCATGTTTCTACGCTTCTTCTTCTGTGTCACAGTTTCGGGAATATCAATATCATAGACTACATGTGCTTTCTCGTCACTTCGGTAACTTTTCAGTGTGTTCTCAACTGCTGTTTTGTAATTTACTGCCTGCACCAAGTCAATTGTTTCTTTCTGCATCTTCAGAAACTCCGCTGACAGTTTAAAGTTTAAACACTGTCACAGAGGAGAGGTACGTTACTGTCAGCCAATAAAACACGTTTATTTCCATGCAACTCTCTGATTGGTCTGGTGGTGTCTTGCCTCTGTTGCATTCACTGAACACGGGAAATTACAAATTCTGCTGTCCTCTAGGTAAAGTACGGTTAATGTATTATATTATTGAGGGAGAATTTGTCCGGGGCTAAAGAAAAAACATCCGGGGCTAAAGCCCCGGATGCCTACCCCAGGCGACGCCCATGATGCCACCCCTCAAGAGCGTTTTGTGTAACTTTACGGAAAAGCGCCACACGTCATTGTAGAAATTGGTGGAGAAGCTTGTTTTTTGGTTGTGTCTTTTAGACAGAAACTATCATAACAAATACATAAAAGTTCATTTGTGGGAGCATATTGGCCCGCGGACCCTGGATGTTGTTACAAGTGAGGGTTGTTTTTTTTATCCGTATCTTCCGGTTTATGGTGGAATTTGAAATGTCAAACAGATCATACATTTCAAGGGGGCAAAGCGAATCTGTCATACAACAGCAATTGTAAAGATGTTGTTGTCACAGCAACAGTTAAAAAAAGTGATTTCTGACAGAAAAAAGCGCTATTTGGACACAGGGCATTACATTGGAGAAACGTAAGGAATTTCTACGGTCAATACCTCCAACTCTCACCAAAACAATCTACTTTCTTAAATAGACAACAGGTAGGAGATAAAAATGCATTGGGGATGTACTGGCCCTTTAACACGAATACAATGGTCGATGGACACCAAAAGAACAGCATCACTGTTGGCCTGCTGGTCAAGTTCCAACCCTGTCGATATATTGATACTGGCCCTCAAAAACATTAGTTGATTTCTTGGCCTCCGACTGTCAGCCTTTTTGCTGTACCGTGCGTCGCAACAGTGCAGTCGCCATGGGAACTGGCTACATGAATACCATCTGTATAATTAGCCCCCCCTGTACTCAGGCTTTAAAGACAGAAAGACAAAGAAAGATGAATGAGGGAGCAACAGGAAGGAGAGAGGGTGAGGATGGAGGAGGGAAAGAGACGGGGGCCTGGGGTCCCACTGCACCTCTCACTCATTATTACACTGGAAAAGAGAGGTACGAAGAATTAAAAAATAAGCTGTAAGGACAGAACGGAGAGAGAAATGAGCTAAGGACAAATGAAAAGAGATAGATCTGAGATGGTGAAATGAGAGATAGTGCAAACGAATGGGAGAAATTAGGAAACGGAGGGACAGTTGGGTAAGATCTGAAGGATAAATGTTTCAAAATGTGATGGCTTGACAAAATGAATTAGCGTGCATGTGAAAGACAGGAAGAGAGAGTAAAAAAGTGCAAACCCATCAAAGATTGACAGATGAGACAAAAAAAGTGGAAGGGAAAAAAAGGAACACATCCCAACCCTGGTTCATGTTACATGGGCAGATGTCTGCAGGTAATTTGAGAGGAGAAGACAAATAGTAAAACATTTAAATTGATTGAATCTGTTTTTTCTTGGACTTTATTTGTATGATCTGATTGCTATTTCAAAGACTTTTCAAAGTCCGATTTAATTGAGCCTTGAGTTTGTTGTTGCTTGACAAAAAGGCTTTCTTTTCTCTCACCTATCATGCAAACTCATCCTGAAAGGATAATCAAAGAATAATTAAAGGATAATAAAATACATCTTAAAATTGGAAACATTGTCACTATCAACTTGACTAAATTTGACCATAGGTTGTGTTGTAACCCAGGGACAGACAGCAATTGATAAACTGAACAACAATAAGCGTTTGATTTTGGCTGGTTTCAAATGTAATGTAACCACTGTCAATTAACACATAATTCTTTAGCCAGAATCGCATTTAGTAACTTTTTACTCTCGGCACAGCTGTTGTGCCGATAGATGTGTGCAAATTGAAAACCGTGGGCTTGGTGGTTGTAGGCGACAGTGAATCTGTAGCCCACTGCACTCAGAGAAAAAAACATTCCTTCAACTGCTCAACTGTTCAGTTAACTGCGGCCATACTGTTGGTGTTACATTATGACTATAATATTGCCTTATTTATAAACGTATTAGTAACCAGAAAAGGTGACTCTTTATTTGAGATATGCTTCAATTCTTTGTCTGGCAAGAAATGGATTCAGTGTTTTCAAATGTCTCTTTCTTTATGGAAATGCAGGAGCCCTCAGTAGTGGTGTCACAATGTCTTAATCTTAGCTCATAGTATTATCGAAGATATCTTTATTTGGCCAGTAAGAGCCAAGCGCTCGCTTAGCGCTGTCAACTGTCATTGTTTGCAACTTAATTTATGTTTAAAGGGAAACACATTATTATAAATTCATGCATGCCGGCTGTCAGCCGCCTTGAGTTACCAGCCATTCTGTGATTCCCCAAAACTCACAGATGGCCCCTGAATGTACCGCATTCTACATATCAATTAGAATGTATTGCAAACTGCTTACTCTTACATATTGCTTACTAAATTAAAGAGTAAGTTGGCCATTACCAACTGACTTGTGACACTAAAGAATACTTGTGCAATACGTCTTCTCCAGTAACCATTATAGTGGTAAAGGTTAGAGCCGCTGATAAAACTAAACTGTTTTGCGAGAATGTAAAAGTAAGTAGAAGAAGGACACAGAACAGGCTGGTGAAAAATGAAAGACTGTCAGAATGACAGTGTGAGAGCTGGCACTGAAGAGAAAACTGGAAGCTTTTCCTTCTGATCCGTTATAAGAAGCTCACCTAGCTTGTGACATTACCACGTGCCTTGAATATGCAATTACTCTATGGCTGACATATCTGGCACAGAGCTTAAGGGAAGTGTCACACTGCACTCAGTTGATGTGCGTTAGCGTTAGTTGTGAGAAATATGAATCCAAATGGAATGAAGTGCAAATTGAGATGACACAACACACAATGATGGACCGATGATGGTCCAGTTTTACATTAAACACATCTCTGACCATATAGTATCATGGATTGTTATGTGGTGTGCAACCTTTTTTATTAATATTAGAAAACAGTTTTTCAATCTAAATAAAATATAAATAGCAGCGATGATTGTTGAGGCTGTACAAAGGCGTGGAATTAAATGCACGATGCAGAGACAAACAAAGTATCAAAATAAAGTGTTTTAATGTAATCAGGTAAGAACTCACTGAATACATAAAGCAACAAAACAAACACTCAATAAACTGTCTAACCTATACTATCAAAAACCTACAAAAACGACTTACTTAATCTAACTCTCTATGGACGATAACTCTAAGGACAATGACAAATGAACTTAACGCTGGAATGCTTGGAACACACAAGACAATCTGGCAACGAGACAGGGGAAGACGAGAACTATGTATACTAGACAGACAACACCAGGTGAAGATAATTAGACAATCACAACAGCGGGAAAACAGACAAGGCAGGAAATGTACTTTAGACACATGAGGGTAGACAAGACTATCAAAATAAAACAGGAACCTATCTAAACACATAACATAAAACCTAAACTAGGGAACAATCTTAGCAGAGCCGTCTACGCACAACAATGATGCAATCATCTTTTTGGAATTATTTAATTTTGGAATTTTCTTAATCGGGAACACGCATTTTTCCAACAGCCTATTATTTCGAAACCTACTATAGTAAAAAAAAAATCCCATTGATACCAAAAGCTCATTTGTACAACTGCATTTTAGCCTTCTTGCTCCTAAATCAACAGTCTCACTCCCTGAACGTCCAAGAGCGACGCTTGGTCAGGGTCCTATGGCGTGCGGTTGTGACGCACCGAGTCTCCTTCAGCTTCATAAACGGACGCAAAGAGCTTTCAACTGATTGCAATGTATTCCCATCGGCGGCGGTATTTGACGCTCAGGGAAGCACCGCATCGGTCCATGTCGGCGGCAGTTAGAGGCAATGTGAGCGTCCATTCCCATTGGATAACGGAGAATTTTACACCCGGAATTGAGTATTCTCGTTACTGTCGATTGATTTTACAGTGATATCTGCACTACTCATCAACTCAAAAACACCAGATTATCCTTGTTAATTACACAACATTGATTGGTTTAAATTGTGTACAATGCTTTTGTATTTTTCCCCTTCGACTCTGAGAAACAAATAGTTGTATCGGAGTTTAGGATGGCCGAAGACCCATAATCCTCAGCTATCGTTTGAGACTACAACATGCGCTTTGCTCGACAAACCCTGTGATTAGTCCTCAAGCTCTGTGATTGGTTGACCTCCGACTGTATTCCATATGAAAAAAAACATTTCGTAAAAGATAAAATCATACTTTATTCAGCAGTGCTTGCTTTACTCTGTGAAAGTCATCACATGAATGCATTGTAATAAATGGTTCGGCTGCATTAAAAATTACACATCTGTCGTAGTTCTTTATTTATCTACAGAGACTGGGCCTCATAGTAGACCGGAAACTATTCTTTTACCGTTCTGTTTTAATTTCACAATAAAGTTAATAGTAATATTTTGTTTGATATTATTATTTTTTATTAACTTGACCGCTGGGTCATGTTAAGACCATCTTTTCTGTGTTGCTGTGGGTTTTTCCCATCGCTTTTGTGTTACAAATATCAAAACAATAACAAAATATATCCGTCGTAAACTAAACCGGAAACAGCAGTATATTTTATTGTGTTAAAGCACGTTATTACACGTTTAGAGTGATTGCAATGCAGGTAGATTGTGTTGCTTTTTAATTACTGTTTTTAAATGCTTTTTTCTTAATGTCTTTCCGTTTTGTAAAGCACTTTGAATTGCCTTGTGTTGAAAGGTGCTGTATAAATAAACTTGCCTTGCCTTGCCTAAGGTCTGCTGCATGTTTTGTTGAATGTGTTATATTTGATGAAAACATTTAAATATTACATAGTACATACAAAATAGGAGGAAAGTAGAAGTAATGATAGAAATAGAAAATAGAAAATATCAAGCAGATACTGTAAATGATATCTAGAATAAAACAGTTTAGTGCCGGATGTACACAGATATTAATAGGAGGATGTGCAAAACAAACTAATTAGGCTTTATTAAAACTAGGGCTGTCAGTCAATTAAAATATTTAATCGCGATTAATCACATGATTGTCCATAGTTAATCGTGATTAATCGAAAATTAATCGCACATTTCTTATCTGTTCTAAATGTACCTTAGAGGGATATTTTCAAGTTTTTAATACTATTATCAACATATGAGTGGACAAATATGCTTTATGCAAATGTTTGTTTATTATCATTTGAACAATGACAAATATTCTCATGAATATTAAACACAACAACCTCTGAACATTACAAATATTCGCCTCAATTCAACCTGGAACCTCATACAATACAATGTGTGTGTGTGTGTGTGTGTGTCTGTGTGTGTGTGTGTCTGTGTGTGTCTGTGTCTGTGTGTGTGTGTGTGTGTGTGTGTGTGTGTGTGTGTGTGTGTGTGTGTGTGGACACTGTGATGGATCGTTGGAGCTATGTGCAACTCAAGGCATATGCTCGAACGGGAGCTGCCTGGACGCTGCAATCATGTTGCGCGCACTATCCATGCTGAGTGTGCTGACTTTTCGTACAATGTCCCACTGTCTGGCTACCTGCATAAAGTCAAGTGCTCGGCGCAGTTGTCGGCAAAATGTCGCTCCTCTGTTTTCCTTGAAACAGCTCCTTATATCCGTTAGCGCAGCTAGCTAGCACCAGATGCTAACAACAACAATACACGTAAGGTGTGTGCATTCTCTCTCTCGCGCCACACATACACACACCCTCCCGGTCCTCCCGATGGCCAGTCCTGGCCTGCCGGTGAGCGTGGAAGTGTGGTCTGCCGCAAGCGGGCGGCAGGAGCGGGGCTGTCAGCCTCAGCTTGTAGATGGTATTTGAAACTCGATGCGCTCTGAAACTACGGGGCGGCCGAGGACAAAAAATACACATGCCTTAATCGCGTTAAAATAATTTGTGGCGTAATTTTTGTTTTGTTATTAACGCGTTATTAACGCGTTAACTTGACAGCCCTAATTAAAACATTAAATAATACTTTAAGTTAAGGTCTTCTTTTAAATTCATGTAAGCAAAAAGCTTTGGGGGTATCTACAGATAAATATTAAGCCTGACAAAGTACTTAAAGTCTAATATATTGCATGGTTTGTTTTGGGACTTGACAATCAACTTTCCTGCAATGTTAACTATGTTGAAGCACTTATTTTAACCGATATTATACATATTTATTATACTCTTATAAGATGTATGTAGATAGAATAAGAAATGTGCAGAATATGACAGTTTAATGGTGGAGGTACACACATATTGATAGATGTCTTTTTGAGGAACCTGCGTCCCAAGTTTTTCATTCATTGCATAACTACACCGTAGTTGTGTATATGATATGTCAATAAACCTTTGAAAATCTTGAAATCTTGAAAGAGATGTGCAAAATAGCCATTATATACAGTTTGTAATGAACGATTAGAGAATAACGACTAATGAATATGCTTTATAGGGATCTGCAGATACATTTTTAGTCTTTTCAAGCACCCACTATCAAATATCTCGCCTGATTGTTTGCACTTGACAATCACCTTCACTGAATTTTACTCAGGTGTAACTAAAGTCTGATTTAAGGGTTGTTTATATTTCACATCATTAATCCAAATCTGTAATGTAACTAAAATAAATGTAGTGGAGTAAAAATACCAGGTTAACCTTAAAGAAAGCCCTCAGGATTACAAAAGACCCCGGCCACAAACTGTTCTATCTGCTGCCGTCTGGCAGGCGGTACTGCAGCATCAGGACTAAAACCACCAGACTCAGGGACAGTTTCATCCCACAGGCCATAAGACTATTAAACACCTGAACTTTTGAAACAACATCCATAATATTAATCTGGCTGCTACTTAGAAATTATTTATCTAATATACCATATTCCAATCACTTGTATATAGACACCAATGTGTTTCCCATCCCCTAAACCTCCAGGGATTTAATACTGGCGACTTCTAATTATGGGAAATACGAAAACGTCTTTTAAAACTACAATTCCCAGTAGAGACGCGCCATAGAACATGTTGCGAAACACACATATAGCCAGCATGTGTAGTTCCGGGGGGGGGGTGGACATGTTCGAGTCCAGTTTTGGATAGTGTGCCGTCGATGGGTTTCATTCCATTTCAAAGTGCTGTTTGACGCTCGGCGTAAACTTTGCGCAATGCCACTCCAACATCCAATCACAGAGCTTGAGGACTAATCACGGGGTTTGTCAAGCAAAGCGCATGGTGTAGTCTCAAACAATAGCTGAGGATTATGGGTAGTGTAGTGTCTTTGGCCATCCTAAACTCCGAAGAAATATTTGTTTCTCCGAATCGAAGGGGAAAAATACAAAAGCATTGTACACAATTGAAACCAATCAATGTTGTGTAATTAACAAGGATAATCTGGTGTTTTTGAGTTGATGAGTAGTGCAGATATCACTGTAAAATCAATCGACAGTAAGGAGAATACTTACTTCTGGGTGTACAATTCTCCGTTATCCAATGGGAATGGACACTCACATTGCCTTTAACTGCCGCCGACATGGACCGATGCAGTCTTCCCTGAGCGTCAAATACCGCCGCCGATGGGAATACATTGCAATCAGTTGAAAGCTCTTTGTGTCCGTTTATGAAGCTGAAGGAGACTCGGGGTGTTTCTCAATGTCGAGGAAGGCTGCTCCAGAGCCACTATTTCAAGCATACTACGTCATCGAGTGCCGCCGAAGGACTGTTCCAATGTCCAGCATACTTGGAATTCTACCGAGGCCGGCGTACTTCGTAGCGAGAAATTTCGAGGCTGCACATGTGTAGACTCTGCGGTCTTAAAATCCCCACAATGCTTTGCGCACGGACCAATTTCCAAATCTTTGGCAGAAATCACACTCCATTTAAGGCGGGGCCTCGCATATGACGCACACCTGCACACCTGTTAGCCTGTTCCACAATTCTTCGTTTTCCGAGGCTAGGAAGGATTCTTGCCTCGCTTCTGAAGCAAGTGACTCGGAAGACATGTGCTACCAAGCAAGCGTCCTCGACATTGAGAAACACCCTCGGTGCGCCATAACTGCACGCCAAAGAACCCTGACCAAGCGTCGCTATTGGACTATCAAGTAACCTGTATAACCTGTTTCAATAATTATAACCTTGGCCCGACATATCTTAGGCGCCAATAGTCTGTGTAAAATGTATGCTTATGAAACTGCTTATGAAACTAGGGCAATATCCTCATTTTCCTCATTGTGGCATTATTTGCTTGCTGTGCTCATTGTGTGTGCGTGACTTAGGAATGTATAGGACCCAGTCGCCCCCCCGGGTTTTAATGGGCTGGACAGGAGCGTGGGGAGGGGTTGCATGGGAAAATTTTTAGATAAAGATTGTTATACAGAGACGGTACTGCCAGGTGCCGAAGATAAACGAAGATAAAGATTGGTATGTTCACCCCATGAATTGTTTACCCCATGGCTGCCATGAAGATGGCCTGGGACTTCAGCGGCGCAGTAGATCCAAACCTCCCACGCTATGGCTGACTCACTCTGATTCGCTGCCTAGGGCTCGCCCAGGAGTGAATCCACCAGTAGATAAACACCTAGGGAGGAGCAACCGACACAACTCCTCCCACACAACTCCTCCCCGTTTGTGTGTATAAATATTGTGAGTTCTGTACACTCGGGGCCCCTGTTCTGTCTGACTGTCCCGATACGTATATCGCACGGTAGCAGAACCAGGGCCCGAAGTACTTCGTTATATTGTACTGTTGCTTTTACCATTAAATCAGCTTATTGTTAACCTCATATCTCTGTGTCTGAGTCCTTCCTTTTATAGCAGACCACTCATAAAACGAACGGCGCGGAGCGGGCTCGAACCTTCAACCACTCCAAAGGGTGCCCCATCCAACAAGTGAGACTGTGTTGCCTAAATACAAACCCCCAGGAAGTGTGCCATGTGTTGAAGCACATTTTCGTAGTGGTCAAACAGCGATACTACAACTTTCGTGTGAGTTTGTGATGTCATTTGGCCCAAAATCACTTGTTCCCATTGGATAACATTGGGAAAGAGACCTCTGTAAATCAGCTTATATAAATATTGTAGTTTTATACAAAATCAACTTCCCAGTACGAACGGCGAGTCATTAGCCACTGAGCAACTTTCCTGAACAGTGCCCCGCCTCCAACGCCAGTTCTCTTTATACATGTCTAAAATACACAATCTCCTTCGACTAATGGAAGCATGGGGATCCATTTTTTGTAGAATGACGTCGGACCTGCAAGACCCCCTACTCTGCCTTTGAATTGCTAGTACTTGTTTCCTTTGTTGGATGGGTGGGTTAGGTTTAGGAATAATGGGTGAGATTTGATAGGTGTAGGGAAAGCCTATCAGAGGCAGGTCATTCCTAGGCCATTGAAGAATAACATATTACAGCCCAGCAGGTCCAACTATGTCATTCTGGATAATAATGTGCCGCTGAAACAAGACGTTATTCGTTTTCCAATGCATAAACACATTTCTGAAATTATTCTGACAATTTGTTTATGTGAACTTCAATAAAGTAAATTAATATTGGGTCTGAGTTTGTCTCAGTCCCTCACATGCTGACATAATTGCTGATAATTGTTTCATAGAAATTGGTATTAGCTGTAACAAACTGAACTCCTTCCCTTCCATTTATTCCTTTCCTCCTGTGTGTGTTTGCCTCGAGATTGTTTTATGCCGCAGCCTCTGTCTATCCGCACAAAGACACCTAGCTCTGTCACCCAGCTCCTTCTCTTTTTTTATTTATATCCTTGTTTTTCCCTCTCTCCTAGTTCTCCTCTATTAGGCAACTTTTGGAGCAGTTCAAACTCTGTCCCTTCCGGCAGGTACAGTGTCGTTTGCATACTCTGACATGTCATTTTCCAGTGTAAAACTAAAGTAATTTTTTTGCTGAAGCAAAGGTTATAGGAGGACACGGCTAATATCATAATCTCATTTTGTAATGTCAGCAGAGCAAACAGCATGAGTAATGTGTACACTACAACTTAACCGTTGGCCTCCAGCTCAATATCCCTCGCTGGTGAACTTGAAACTTGTTTTAGGACACAAAATCAAGTCCAATTAAAAAGCCTATTTTACTTCCCATTTCGAGAGGCATTTGTAAGTCTTTCTTAAAGGCAGTTTAGAGATGATTAAGAAATAAATTACTTAAACTGTGCTTGATGGAAGATATTGGTTGTTTTAACAAACAACTAGAGAAGTTGCCTGTATTTAATAAAAGACTGGGTCTCTCTGCAGTTGAGTTGAATTAAGGCTTCTGTCTTTTTAAATGCGATTTAAGGGACCTCGGCTTGCTGAATTGCTGAAGTTCCATGAAAATATTACATTTTAACTTGATTGCTAGCTTTTCTAATTGGACACAAACACTGTGTCTTTCTGCCCCTTGAGGTCTTGCTAAACCAATTAGATTATTTCTTCATCCAGACAAGCGTCAAAGAAATATTTGCTTTAGTAAACTCAATCTGCCTACTGCTCCATGTGCTTCTGTGTTGGATTTGTTAGATCTCTCCCTCCGCAGAGTCTTCTCCACGCACGCGCCAACCGTACATGGAGTCTGTTGCAGTTGCTCCTGCTAGGTTTCTACTGCTGTCAGCTCTTAGCTTTTGAAATTACAAAGCCTTTTTAAAGGAAGGATAGCAACACAAACCAGATGTTCTTGGTAAAATAAAGTTATTTATTGAAAAACTCTAACTAAAAGGATACAATAGGTAGTGCTCTTGTAACAGAAGAAGGGCCTGGTGGGTGATCTTAAAAACAACGATCGGAATAGAACAAAAAGAGCGCTACAAGGTACGATTTATTACCAAATAAAGAAATACAAAAACAAACAATACAAATCCCATTTAACAAAAAATACATCCAAAACAGCACCCTTGCACCTACGGTTACTAACTGTGCAGTAAAAGGTATGATAATAACAAATAAAACACAATCTCACCCTAATGTCTAGTACTTAATTAACGAGGTAACCTAGTTACCAATGAAAATACAACACGGGAGGTGTGTGGCATCTGAATCAATATCAGCGCCCCCAAGGCCCAGATCAATGCAGTATTTATAGGCTCAGTCAACACAGTCTCACTCCCTGAACGTCCAGGAGCGACGCTTGGTCAGGGTCCTATGGCGTGCAGTTGTGACGCGCCGAGTCTCCTTCAGCTTCATAAACGGACGCAAAGAGCTTTCAACTGATTGCAATGTATTCCCATCGGCGGCGGTATTTGACGCTCAGGGAAGCACCGCATCGGTCCATGTCGGCGGCACTTAAAGGCAATGTGAGCGTCCATTCCCATTGGATAACGGAGGATTTTACACCCGGAAGGATTTTACAGTGATATCTGCACTACTCATCAACTCAAAAACACCAGATTATCCTTGTTAATTACACAACATTGATTGGTTTAAATTGTGTACAATGCTTTTGTATTTTTCCCCTTCGATTCGGAGAAACAAATATTTTTCCCCAGAATCCTCAGCTTTCGTTTGGGACTACAACATGTGCTTTGCCTCACAAACCCCGTGATTAGTCCTCAAGCTCTGTGATTGGATGTTGGAGTGGCAGTGCGTGAAGTTTACACGGAGTGTCAAACAGCACTTTGAAATGGAATTAATCCCATCGACGGCCCACTAACCAAAACAGGAATCGAACGTGTCCACCCCCTCCCCCCCCCCCCTTAGATCACAGGCTCCTCCAACAGTGCAACACAATAAAACAGATACACAGAAAAAATTGTGCAAGTAAATAGAAAAATAAAAATAGTAAAAAGTGAAATAGTGCAATAACAGTCTATATACAAGTGATTGGAATATGATATATTTGACAAATAATTTCTAAGTAGCAGCCAGATGAATGTTATGGATGTTGTTTCAAAGTTCAGGTGTTTAATAGTCTTATGGCCTGTGGGATGAAGCTGTCCCTGAGTCTGGTGGTTTTATACACAACTACGGTGTAGTTATGCAATGATGACAAACTTGGGTCATAGGTTCCTCAACAAGACATCTATCAATATGTGTGAACCTCCACCATTAAACTGTCATATTCTTGTTCTATCTACATACATCTTATAAGAGTATAATAAATATGTATAATATCGGTTAAAATAAGTGCTTCAACATAGTTAACATTGCAGGAATGTTGATTGTCAAGTCCCAAAACAAACCATGCAATATATTAAACGTTAAGTACTTTGTCAGGCTTAATATTTATCAGATACCCCCAAAGCTTTTTGCTTACATGTATTTAAAAGAAGACCTTAACCTAAAGTATTATTTAATGTTTAAATAAAGCCTAATTAGTTTGTCTGTTTTGCACATCCTCCTATTAATATCTTTGTACATCCGGCACTAAACTGTTTTATTCTAGATATCATTTACAGTATCTTCTTGATATTTTCTATTCTATATTTCTATCATTGACCTTCTACTTTCCTCCTATTTTGTATGTACTCTTAATATTTAAATGTTTTCATAAAATATAACACATTCAAAAGTGCTTTACAAAAATGAAAACATTAAGAAAAAGGCATTTTAAACAGTCATTAAAAAGCAACACAATCTACCTGCATTGCAATTACTCTAAACGTGTAATAACGTGCTTTAACCAGTAGGTGGTTTGGGTTAAAAAGCTGTCAAGTTTACAGTGTTAACAAAATAAAATATACTGCTGTTTCCGGTTTAGTTTACGACGGATATATTTTGTTATTGTTTTGATATTTGTAACACAAAAGCGATGGAAAAAACCCACAGCAACACAGAAAAGATGGTCTTAACATGACCCAGCGGTCTAGTAGTTAATAAAAAACAATAATATCAAAACAAAATATTACTACTAACTTTATTGTGAAATTAAAACAGAACGGTAAAAGAATAGTTTCCGGTCTATTCTGAGGCCCGATCTCTGTAGATAAATAAAGAACTACGACAGATGTGTAATATTTAATGCAGCCAAACCATTTATTACAATGCATTCATGTGATGACTTTCAAAGAGTAAAGCAAGCACTGCTGAATAAAGTATGATTTTATCTTTTACGAAACGTTTTTTTTCATATGGAATGCAGTTGGAGGTCAACCAATCACAGAGCTTAGGACTAATCACGGGGTTTGTAAGCAAAGCACATGTTGTAGTCCCATACGAAAGCTGAGGATTCTGGGTAGTGTAGTGTCTTCTGCCATCCTAAACTCCGAAAAAATATTTGTTTCTCCGAATCGAAGGGGAAAAATACAAAAGCATTGTACACAATTTAAACCAATAAATGTTGTGTAATTAACAAGGATAATCTGGTGTTTTTGAGTTGATGACTAGTGCAGATATCACTGTAAAATCAATCGACAGTAAAGAGAATACTTACTTCCGGGTGTAAAATCCTCCGTTATCCAATGGGAATGGACGCTCACATTGCCTTTAAGGGCCGCCGACATGGACCGATGCGGTGCTTCCCTGAGCGTCAAATACCGCCGCCGATGGGAATACATTGCAATCAGTTGAAAGCTCTTTGCGTCCGTTTATGAAGCTGAAGGAGACTCGGCGCGTCACAACTGCATGCCAAAGGTCCCTGACCAAGCGTCGCTCCTGGACGTTCAGGGAGTGAGACTGTGTTGGCTAAGTCTGCAGGTGCATGCTGGGATTGTAGGGTTGGGCCAATTAGCGCACCAATCAGGATCCTCAACTCTTCAGGTGGGAGGGACTGGACACACGTCACCATAGGATGGGAGTACAATTATATCACAGGGACAGCACGTCCAATATCGATCCGATACCAAGTTAAAACAGGGCCAGTACTGCCGATACTTTTTACTTAGAAAAGCAGCTTATCTACTTTTGAGTAGGGGAGAGCAATGCGTCATCATTTATTAAGTGAATGCATAATATTTTCATGATCATTGAATGATTTTGTGATTTTTCCTTTATCCTGTTCAACCCGCAGTCCCCCAAAACTGTGTCTCAGGGCTTCTTAACATTTAAAAACCTATTAATGTGTCATACCAACTTAACGGGAAGAAACTCAGCTAACTGACGATAAAAAACATTTTTACCGAAACAAAACACAAGTCTCACAAGAAGCGTCTAAATGAGCCCTGAGCGAAAAAATGCTAAAACATTTAGCACAGAACTCTAGGTATAAATACCCTTATTACATATTGGATCTTCAAAAACAAGATATCGATTCGCAAGCTGAGATTCCACAGATTCTAGGGGTATAAGTATCATCACTGAGCGATCTGAACTCGCGACAGGGGAAGCAAACACAGACATCACAACACGGAGCTTCACGGAGCAAAACGGGACATTGTCTTACCTTAGCTGTTGTTCTGATCAAAAGTTGTGTTCAATGGCATTAAAACGATAAAAACGCTGCTGAAGGTTAATCCAATGTGTCTGTGTCACTTTGATTACTGATAATCCATCATTCCATTTTTATGTCAATAACGGAGATTTCATATTAGCTGCTACGATAGCTACTAGAGCAGGGGTAGCCAACACGGTGCCCGCGGGCACTTAGTTGCCCGCAGGGGCAACGTGAGTCGCCCGCCGGGCATGTTCTAAAATAGCTCGCCAAGCAAATCCAAAATGTATAAAATACACAAAACAAAAAAGGAAATGTAATTAAAAGAATCAACCCTATGCATTAACGAAACCTCAATCATAGCGAACTCTATCTACTTACTACAACTCTATATCTATCTAACCCCCCACCCCCACAATGAATATCGACCAATCACGTTCTTGCTTGATTTGCGGGACCAGCGTTGCAGTCGGGAAGAAAAGCAATGTGGCACCTCCCCACTTCATAAGGAGTTTGACCGTGATTTTCCTTCTGGCAGATTCGACACAACACATCAGCCCCATTGAACAGCCTAGTCGTGCCAGCCTATACAGCACATGAGGGGCAGAGTTTTACTCTGCGTGTTGCAACTTGCTTATATATTTATTGCACTTGACGCACACACACACATGGCGTAATTTCCACTGGGGACAGGGGGGACATACACCCCGCACATTTCGAAATCCCGTTTGTGTCCCCCCCACTTTACAAATATGTTTATTATTATTTTTTAACGCAAGCCGTCATCGCCAAGGAGGAGTACACAGCCTCTGTGAGCGAGCGAGACAGAGAGAGAGAGCGAGCGAGAGAGCTAGGGAGGGTGGGAGAGAGAGAGGGAGAGAGAGCTAGGGAGAGCACACCTTTATCTATTTAATATAGATAAAGTAAGAAGTCATTCCAATGTGTACTATAGGACAGTAAAAAAAAAAAAAAACTGTTTAAAGAGTGATTAGTAAAATATGCATAAATGAAAAGATACAATGCTAGGTAACATAAGATAAGAATAAACAAGTTTAAATGATTTGTTATCGGTTGTGATCATATTCTAAAGATGTTTGGATTATTGAAAAGCATACAGCTCCCTTTCATACGAGTGTTGAGAGCTGTATCCATAAATTCATTTTGTGCTCAAAGTGCACCAGATTGATGCATTTCACTTCAACATTTAAAAAAAAATCTTCCATGCAGTGCATGCCCCCGGACCCCCCGAGAGGATGTGAGGTCCACCCCCAAATAAAGCAGGTTAAAATAATTAAATTGCAAACATTTTCTTTTCGTAAACACTGAAAACGGGTCCCACAGACCCAAACAGCACACAAAGGTTAAAGGTCAGCATATAATAATGTTAAAATGTGCTAAATATATACACTGCAAAAAACAAAAAAAAGAGGATTAAAAGTAGCCCTCGACTTGTTTTATTTTTTGAAAGTAGCCCTCATCCTAAAAAAGGTTGGTGACCCCTGTACTAGAGTGTATGACAGCTTCCGGTTCAGGGGCATTCTGGCTACACATCACTCATTCACCAATGGGTAATGTTTAGATGGATTTTAGGAACTTCCGCTCGATTCTATTGGCTCTAATGGTTCAAAAGAGATATTAATCATCAAAATCGACCGAGGGGGGCCAAAGATATGGAAAATGCACCCAAATGACTCCAGAAGTGGGTTTTTTTTTCTAAATCTCTCTAAAAAGGTCAAATTTCACTTGTTTTGCATCAATCTTGATATAGGATACTTATTATATGTTATAGTTTGGATTCCTAAAGCTTTTAGTCTACTATCCCATCATTCAAGGGTGGTTTTCACTATAAGTAATGTTTTTTTTTTGGACGGACACTATCATTTACATTTTTTTACTATGTTCAATCTGAATTTACTTTAAAATAAAAAAATTCTATATTGATTCTGACTTTTCAACATCCAACTCACAGGTGTATCATTGCTTTGAGAAAAAAGATTATTAATTATAACTGGAGGACTGAGAAATGTTTTAAATTAAAATGTTACTTTTTCAGTTAAGAGTTTTGTTCAGTTTCTGTCCATAAACAATATAACAATATCAAAAACACAATAATATAACAATACTTCACATTCAAATCCAACAGATTCAAACGTTGATTTAACTTTTTCATTTAAAGGGGACCTATCATGCAAAATGCACTTTGTGATGTCTTTTATACATAAATATGTGTCCCCGGTGCGTCAGGGAACTCACGCAGCGTCAGAAAATAAAAACCTCTCTCTTTTCCTCCGTACCCAAATCTTTTAAAAAACGGGTGTACAACGAGCGGATACAGATTTCCATCCCAATTGACGTGTCCATCCGTGGTGACGTCGGCGGACCCACAGAAAGTTGCTATCAGAAACAATGCCTGACGTGTTTTGGACGTAATCTCGTCTTTGTTTACATTAGCAAGCCTCGCTAACACTCAGAGCTAACCTGTACTGAAGAGCACATGTGTTTAAAAAGCAGGAAATAAAAAAAGAACTCACCTTGTGATAAACCTGCAAGAGAAAAAGCATTTGAGCTCCATACTATTTTAGAAATAATCTTTGATGTGGTTTAAACAGGATGGCGTTTTATCACAACCGAATTGTACTTTATCTCCGGTAGAATTCTGATCAGGCATTAGCTCCGCCTCCTCTTCTTTTCTTTTTTTAAGCTAAGGACCCAAGATCCGCGTTTCTTTTATACCTCATTCACACCAACGGTGTTTCAGGGCCGGTTGCACCGGGTTTTCCTGTTCACACCGCAGCGGAGCAGCCTCTTAGCTCCGGAATCCGGTTCGTTTCAAGCACCAAAAAATTCTCCGGCTAGAGCAAAAGCACCGCATACGTCACGCTTACGTCGAGGCGGGGGCAGGGGCGGGGGCGGGATCAACTCCTGAACAACAACAAAAAGCACGCGTTTTATCCAGTTTGTACTCAACGATGGAGAAACTTAACAAGCAGCAGTGGTCCACTGAAGAGACCAGCTACCTACTGGGAATCTGGTCTTCAGAAGAGGTACAGAGGAAGCTGGAGGGGAGCACGCGGTCCAAAGCAATTCTCCAACAATTGCAGAAAGAGATGGCAACCGCTGGTTTTTACCAAAACCAAAACGAGTAGCGCTTCAACACAATCGGCCATTGTTGTTGTTGTCGGTGTGAGCTGTGAGGGGTTTCCGCGCGGTTTGGCTTTATGAAGCAGGCACGCAAACGGTTACGTCATGACGCAAACGATGACGCAATGACGCAGCACCAGTCGGGCTCTGAGCGGTGTGAAAAGAGCCGGAGCTAAACCGAAGAACCGGTTCTGAACCTGAAAAGCTCTAGCACGGAGCTTGAACCGGAGTAGCGTTGGTGTGAATGAGGTATAACAGGGCTGCAAAAGAGGGGTATGAGCAGTATGAGGCATGGCTACAATGGGTGATCTGTTTGGTATTTTGAAAATACTACAATATATTTTTCAAATATAGCATGATAGGTCCACTTTAAAGATACAGGCGATTTAAAATGAAATGTGTTGTTTATATTACATACATAAAATAGTATAGAGGAAAACATTTAGACAGGTTGTTGGGATTCATTAAAAAAAGCAAATTTATTTATTTATTTATCTGCTTTAATTCTACAAATCTTACTGTTGGAGTCATAATGCATGTGTCTTTGTTTGTATTTTATCTGCACGTTTAATTAATGATGCAGTTCCAACTTTCTACACAAGATGGAGTATTCACTTGTGTGTGTGTATAAATGTAATCACTGGGTGATCAGGTGCAGGTGTTTTGGGACGGAAGCAAACAGTTTTCGACCGTGTCGGCAGAAGCTGTGTCAATATGAGCTGTGTGTGTTAAACCTGTTTGTATTCAGCGTGACTGGCGTGCATATATTGGTATCTGAATGGTAACAGAAAGGCTATATGGACAACAAAATAAAAGGATCGATGGATTGAAAGATATACACTCGTATGGACATTGTTTTGTCATCTGGAACACGCGTCCGAACTTAGTTCTCCCGTTCCCATCCCTCAGTGGCTTGAGTATGGATAAAGTTAAAAGCCACTACATTAAGTCGAAAACTAGCTTAGTGTGAACTGTTTGGATCGTCATCACGGAATTGAACAGCTGATCGTCATCTCGGAATTGAACAGCTGATCGACATCGCTGGATTCCAAAGCTGATTTACATCGCGGGTCTCCACAGCTGATCGACATCGCTGGATTCCACAGCTGATCGTCATCGCTGGATTCCACAGCTGATCGACATCGCTAGGTTCCACAGCTGATCTACATCGCGGGTCTCCACAGCTGATCGACATCGCGGGTCTCCTCGACATCACCGGCCTCCACAGCTGATCGATTGGGCAACGAAGGATTCAGCGGGATTTCCCGCTGATCGATTGGACATCGTTGGATGTCTGTGTTTCGCTTTGGATATAATTGGACAAGTGACCACCAGCACTGGGACACAAGCTACTCTTTTGCGGACAAGCGGAAAGTGAATGGACAGAGGTATGTGTAGCGCTATCAACAATATATGGCTATTTTAAAGTTGTGTGCACACTTTTGTTTTGAATGTCAACTGTGAAAAATATTTGAGGGATAATGGATTCTGTTATAAGGGTACAGAATAATGGTCCTGGTGTTAATGAGCCTGTCGCGGCTAAAACGCAGTCCCATGTGGGCGTGGCCAATGGTGAAACGGCAACACAATCTGTCAGTAAATGTTCTGTTAAACTGACAGAGAAAGCATTCATGAATAAGGTGGACACGCAACAAAAGCCTAGGAAGGCCATACTAAACAGAGCATCTAACCTTAAAAAGACAATTCAAGACCTAATGCAGGACAGAGAATATGAAACAGAGGTACATTGTACATTTGAAAAACACAAAACTCTGTGCAAAGAAGCAAAGGATGCACATGAATCTCTGTCACAACTTTTACCTCATGAAGAAATGGAAAAACATGAGATATGGTTCAAAGCAAAAATGTTGAGCGTTAATGAATTTATGGATGCTGTGAATAAGTGGTTGTCAAATGCATACATTTTCAAACCTAATGAACATGCTGATGTTAATGCGAGTGAAGTAAAACCCTGTGACAGCATTTCCAATGTCGAAACAAATAAATCAATTCTGATAAAAACTCAAGTCGGAAAAGTCACACCAGTTCAAGAGCCAGCAAAGCATCCACTTCTTCTGCATGCATTCAGGCAGAGGCAGAGAGAGCTGCACTTGTAGCTCGTGCTGCAGCTTTGGAGGAGAAGCATGCTCTGGAGGAGCAGGCAGAGATGCTGAGAAAGAGAAAGGAGAAGCTGGAGCTCGATACAGAGATGGCTGCTTCTGCTGCTAAATTAGCAGTGTTAACAGCTTCCAGTCACCAAGCTTTCTCAAATGGAATGGAAACATACTTCGAAAAAGGAGCAAGGTTAAAGGAAACCTCTAACACTCTCAGCCCTCATGTCAAAGAACAACAACAACAACAACATGCATATAGGAATGCAAGGCAATACAACACTAAAGACATTCAACTGAATACAACGCTAGAATGGGGAAAAAGCAAACCTCTCTTGGACCTACCTCATGTGCAGCTAACAAATACAAATGTCATTCAGTCTCAACCATGTCTTCAAGGAAATGATGAAACATCAGCTCTCTATACCTTACTGCAAAGGCAAAATGAGATAACCGCATTGCTAATACAACAACAAGCATCTCATTTACTACCACCAAGAGAAATTCCACTCTGTGACGGGGATCCTCTGCAGTACAGAACATTTATTAGAGCGTTTGAACATTGTGTAGAGAGTAACGCAAGTAACAGAGGGGACTGTCTGTATTTCTTAGATAAGTACACAAGAGGTCAACCGAGAGAGCTAGTGCGTAGCTGTCAGCATATGTCTCCAGACAGAGGCTATGCTACGGCTAAGGACCTGCTTCAGGAACACTTTGGGAATGAACACAAAGTTACTGCAGCATATATGGAAAAAGTCCTCAGCTGGCCAGTAGTGAAGCCTGATGATGTCAAATCTCTTCAAGCTTATGTCCTCTTTTTGCGTGAGTGTTGTAATGCAATGGAGGACATACAATACATGAGAGAAATGAATATGCCAGCAAATAAGAGAACATTGATTTTTAAGCTTCCATATAAGCTAAGAGAAAATTGGAGAACCACTGCATGCAAGCTAATTGAAAGACTCAATCGCAGGGCACAGTTCATTGATATAGTCACATTCATCGAGCGTCAAGTCAAAATAGTGTCTGACCCAATCTTTGGTGACATTCAGCATACACAACTCTGGGCAACAAGCAAAAATGTGGACAGGATGAATTCCCAATTGAATCTAATATTCAAAGCAGACAGTTTTGCTACTACAGTTGAAACCTATACATTTGAACGATCCAGAAATTCATCTGCAAACAACTCTAGCCTTTGTATCTGTTGCTCTCGAGGTCACACACTGGAGCAGTGTCCACGGTTTGAGGAGAAGACACACAGGGACAAGATTAATTTTCTGAAGGAAAAAGGAATCTGTTTTGGCTGCCTTTGCATTGGGCATATGAGCAAGTACTGCGATAAGCGCTTGTCTTGCAAGGTATGCAGCCAAAACCATCCCAGCGTTCTTCACATGCACCAAAGGGAGAGAGCAATCAACACAGACCCAAATCAGCCAAAAGAACCATCATCGAACAGCGAACTTGTCTCTCTGCAAAAATGTGGTCATACAGGGGCCGGTAATAGTAATGGGATTCTGTCAATCGTACCAGTACAGATAAAGTCCAACAAGGGAGACGAAGTCATACAAACTTACGCATTCTTAGATCCATTTTGTTCAGAAAACCTGATGAGGAAGCTAAATCTGAATGGAACGAAAACCCAAATCCACCTAAAAACCATGGGTTCAATAGCATCAGCTTCCAGCTTCATGTTGCCAGGTTTGGAGATTTCAAATCTCAACGGGAGACAGTTCTATGAACTACCAGATGTCTACACTCAAGAAAAGATGCCTGTTAGCACTGATAACATTTTCAAAAAGGAGGATTTGGTTAAGTGGCCATACTTGGATGGTGTTAGCTTTCCTCACATTCAAGCTGACGTGGAGTTGTTGATGGGTAACAACGCCTCCAAAATGCTTGAGCCTTGGGAAGTAATCAACAGTCATGGAAATGGACCCTATGCCATTAGGACCCTATTGGGGTGGGTTATTAATGGTCCCCTTCAAGGATGCAGTAACGAGCGACGTGGAAATGGCTACCCTGCTGCTACTGTCAACAGGACCTCCATTGAAAACTTGGAGCAGTTGGTGAACAATCAGTACAACCATGATTTTAATGAAATTACATCAGAAGACAAAAAGGAGATGTCAAGAGATGATGTGAAGTTCATGGAAGAGAGAAGGAGAGAGGGAAGGAAAAAGACAAGCACACTGGATAGGCCAGTGACCAAGCTTTGTCTTCTTCAAGAAGCTGCAACATAAGTTGCAATAAAGCAGGCATTAATGGTGACCTCTCACCCATAGAGGGATATTTGGTTGTTTCTTTTCTTTATTGGTTCATTTTTACATTGATTATTGGCTCCATTATATATGTATTGAATTGTTTATGCCCTCCTGGCATTAACAATTAGGGGCCGGTGTGTTGGAGCCATAATGCATGTGTCTTTGTTTGTATTTTATCTGCACGTTTAATTAATGATGCAGTTCCAACTTTCTACACAAAATGGAGTATTCACTTGTGTGTGTGTGTGTGTGTATAAATGTAATCACTGGGTGATCAGGTGCAGGTGTTTTGGGATGGAAGCAACAGTTTTCGACCGTGTCGGCAGAAGCCGTGTCAATATGAGCTGTGTGTGTTAAACCTGTTTGTATTCAGCGTGACTGGCGTGCACATATTGGTATCTGAATGGTAACAGAAAGGCTATATGGACAACAAAATAAAAGGATCGATGGATTGAAAGATATACACTCGTATGGACATTGTTTTGTCATCTGGAACACGCGTCCGAACTTAGTTCTCCCGTTCCCATCCTCAGTGGCTTGAGTATGGATAAAGTTAAAAGCCACTACATTAAGTCGAAAACTAGCTTAGTGTGAACTGTTTGGATCGTCATCGCGGAATTGAACAGCTGATCGACATCGCTGGATTCCACAGCTGATTTACATCGCGGGTCTCCACAGCTGATCGACATCGCTGGATTCCACAGCTGATCGTCATCGCTGGATTCCACAGCTGATCGACATCGCTAGGTTCCACAGCTGATCTACATCGCGGGTCTCCACAGCTGATCGACATCGCGGGTCTCCACAGCTGATCGATTGGGCAACGAAGGATTCAGCGGGATTTCCCGCTGATCGATTGGACATCGTTGGATGTCTGTGTTTCGCTTTGGATATAATTGGACAAGTGACCACCAGCACTGGGACACAAGCTACTCTTTTGCGGACAAGGAAAGTGAATGGACAGAGGTATGTGTAGCGCTATCAACAATATATGGCCATTTTAAAGTTGTGTGCACACTTTTGTTTTGAATGTCAACTGTGAAAAATATTTGATGGATAATGGATTCTGTTATAAAGGTACAGAATAATGGTTCTGGTGTTAATGAGCCTGCCGCGGCTAAAACACAGTCCCATGTGGGCGTGGCCAATGGTGAAACGGCAACACAATCTGTCAGTAAACGTTCTGTTAAACTGACAGAGAAAGCATTCATGAATAAGGTGGACACGCAACAAAAGCCTAGGAAGGCCATACTAAACAGAGGCTTACGTATGGATCAAGTTAAAAGCCACTACATTTACTGCAACGATTTCTTTTGTATGTGGAGCAATCAGAATCAGAATCAGAATAGCTTTATTCGTCCCACAGAGGGGAAATTTACATTTGTTACAGCAGAAAAAAGCCAAAGACAGCTTAATGTTTAACAAAGAATTATGCATAAACAAAACAAATATTAAAGATAAAACTTTTTAAAAAAAAAAGAATTACACAATTTACAAAAATACACAGCCTGTAACAGTTCTGAAGATGTAGCAGCCATATTGCACAGTTATTCACGGCAAATATATATATATTGCACTTTTATAATTTTCTAATCATAAATCTATTGATTAGATTTTTTTTTATTCGAAAATTATAAAAGTAGGGTAGACATGTGGAGAATATCCGACTGAACAAAACCTGATCCGTCTCTTAAATGTGTGTCAACCACAGACCTTATTTAGAGCTATTTTCCAAAATCCTATGGAGAAATTGCATTGCTTTTTTGTCGAGGGAACCGGAAGAAGCTTACTTCCGGATTTTAGGACGCGTCACTGCACCACTCTATTGCACATGGTTGGTATTTAACAACAAGGGGTGTTATAGTCTTTGTTGTTGTGTGTGTGGGGCACGGGCGGTTCTAGGGGGGGGCAACGGGGGCCAGTGCCCCCCTAACACTGACTTTGGACCCCCCTGTGGCCCCCCTGAAAATGAAAAGTTTATGATTAAACGATTTCTTGGCTGACGGAATAGGCGGAACTAACGTTATTTGTCATTCTAGTCGGACCCATTGCAGCGTAAAAACTAACTATAAGTATCTGAAATAAATATGTGTACTGAAACAAATACCAATAACTGTATTGCATTGTTTTCTTATGCGCAATTACTTCATACTGTCTTTGTCTTTTTCGTCCTGCATGTATTGTGCCCCTCTCAGAAAATAACTGGCCCCATCCTGACCCCCCCAGTCAAATTGGTCTAGAACCGCCATTGGTGTGGGGGTCTAGGGGCCGTGCTGTTTGTATAGTTTGACCGCTGCAGGAAGGAAGGACCTGCGGTATCTCTCTGTGAGACAGCGGGGGTGCAGCAGCCTGTCGCTGAAGGAGCTGCACAGTGAGGAAAGGGTGTCCTGGAGGGGGTGGGACACATTGTCCAGCAGGGAGGACAGCTTGGCTGCCATTCTCCTGTCTCCCACCAGCTCCACAGTGTCCAGAGGACTCCCCAGGACAGAGCCGGCCTTTTTACCAGTCTGTTCAGTTTCTTCCTGTCAGCAGCCGAGATGCTGCTGCCCCAGCAGGCCACACCATAGAAAATGGCTGATGCCACAACAGTGTCATAAAAGGTCTGAAGGAGTGCCCCCTGCACCCCAAAAGACCTCGAACATTGCTTGAATGTAAGGCACAATATCCAGTTTATATCATTCTTATTTTATTAATTATCCCTCATTTCATACAGTCCATATTAATTAGACAACTAGTATATGGGGTAATACCTTATTTTCTTTGTTGTATTTTTTCAACAGGATGTCTCAGCGATGTCACCATTCCAAAACAAGTTTTATCAATGATTTTATTGTCTTTCCTTCGATGTAGCCTTTTCTTAGTTTTCCTAAGTGTGTATCCTTGTGAAATTGTTCCTGTTTAATTCATAATACTTCATTTTTTACTATTTTCTCTGTGATTAGGACAGTTTTGGAAGATATGGGCCTGCAGGGAAGTGTAACTCGCCAGCAACCAAAGAAGAAGTGGGACTATCTAAAAAAAAGATATAAAGTATGTGAGTTTTACAAGTTAATAAACACACCTGCTAACATTTGTTTAGCTGCTGATGTTTTTTTTTATTGCCATGATGGTTTTACTCTGCCTCAGGATTGCAAATGCCCAGGGTCAGGCGGGGGAGTGAGTGGGAAACCCACTGTTGCAACTTGGCCTTGGTTGTCCTAATGGATGAGATATTAGGACAAAGGCCCTCCATCTGCCTGCCTGTCCTAATATCTTCTATTCCAGAGGACACGCCTCGCCAAGTTCAGCAGTGGGGGACCAAGAGGAGGAGGAAGAGCAGCAGGGGGAGGAGGATCAGGTTGAGCCAGGGCCATCACGGCCAAAAAGAAAAGATGAGCTGATGGACCTGATCAGAGAGGACATGAAGCTGCAGAGGGAGGCAGAGGAGAGGAGAGCCCAGGAGAGCAGGGAGAACCTTAAAGATCCCATGTCATGCTTTTCTGGTTATTACCCGTCCCCTTGTGTGTTATGTAGCTTTTTATGAATGTAAACGGTCTGCAGAGCCACAAACCCTCAAAGTACACCCTGTAGCGAGTAAAACTCTAACACATAAAAGACGTGTCTATGCTGCCCCAGAACGCCTTGTTGGAGATTTCTCTTTCTCCATTGTTTACTTCTTGGGTATAGTGACGTATTTCGGGTATAGTGACGTAACGGAGGTGTGTGGCGCAGTGGGTTGTGCGTTGGTGTTCGGATCAGGGGGTCACAGGTTCAAAAACCACTGCAGTCAGCATGTCGTTGTGTCCCTGGGCAAGACACTTCACCCCAAATTGCTCCTGTTGGGATTGCCCACAGTATTGAGTATGTAAGTCGCTTTGGATAAAAGCGTCTAACAAGTAACATGTAATGTAATGTACGTAACGGCTCCGCAGATTGGTCCGCGTTTTACCATAATGCTGTTTTCACCACTACGGTAAACAGCATTAATCGGAGTCTTTATAGGCGTAGTGTGTTCTACTGAGGTCCCTGAATGCACCGCCGCGCGCTCTTGTGTGAGTGCGGGCTCCGCCATAATGCAGCCCTTACCACTACGGTAAACTGCATTAATTGGAGTCTTTGCTCTAGGCGTAGTATGTTCTCTGAGTGTAATACATATGTCCCTGTACCCGCATAGCACTATGATAGCACTGCCTGCGGTTTATCACTCTCATCTGCGCACTCCCACTAGCCACCTCCCTTACAGGAGCTACGGCTGGGGCGGCGAGTGGGGAATTTGTACAGTCATCATTATGTGTAAGTGTAGCATTGTGGAAACAAAGGACACTTAAACTTGGATACAGATCAACTTTCTTTTTATTGGAAAAAGACCTTGTTGTGATCTGTGCATTAAACAGGGAGGAGGCGGGATTCGCCCTTGCGTCCCGGGCGGAGAGACTCTCTCCCCCCGCCGGGCCGCTTCCTCCCCCCGCCAGTCAGCTCCGGGAAGACGGAGCACCCCACCCGGGCCGCTCTCTGCTGCTGAGGAGCCTGCCGAGGTCGGGCAGCCTGTCCCCGTGAATGCCGGTACGCCGGTTCCACGGGATGGGCCGTAGAGGTGGAGGGCGCCGCGGCCACAGAAGCCCCGTGCTGGCACCTCTCCCTCCGTTTCGCTGTCGCACTGTGCTCCCTCGCCTGTAGGGAAACCCGTGGAGGAGCGTGCTGCGGGGCCTGAGGAGGGGCCAGCGGTAGCATGCGGCTAAGCTCGACTCTCTCCTCCTCCAGGCGGCTGAAGCGCTGGGTGACCGAGGAGATCGATCCAAAGAGCCCCACGGGGGCCCCGAGGAGATCTTCTCGGTCCTTTTTGGATAGGGCAGTGAGTCCTAGTGACGTGACGAGACGCCACTGTGGCCAAGGACATCACCCGCCCTGCTGCGGTGGCCACGCCATGGATTAGATTATTCATCTGACCAATAGCGCGTTACGGATAATCGCTCCCGTCCTGCTGCGGGAGGGCGGGGGCGTCTGCCTGAGGGGTGATCAGGGAGAAGCCCAACACGCCAAGATTATTGGCCGCAGCCGCCATCTGTGTACTGTTGGAGGGCCACCCTTTGGAGTGGTTGAAGGTTCGAGCCCGCTCCGCGCCGTTTGTTGATGAGTGGTCTGCTATAAAAGGAAGGACTCAGACACAGAGATATGAGGTTAACGATAAGCTGATTTGATGGTAAAAGCAACAGTACAATATAACGAAGTACTTCGGGCCCTGGTTCTACTACCGTGCGATATACGTATCAGACAGTCAGACAGAACAGGGGCCCCGAGTATAAGGAAGTTTAGAATATTTATACACACAAACGGGGAGGAGTTGTGTGGGAGGAGTTGTGTCGGTTGCTCCTCCCTAGGTGTTATCTACTGGTGGATTCACTCCAGGGCGAGCCCTAGGAAGCGAATCAGAGTGAGTCAGCCATTGCTGCCCTGGAGACCGTCTTCCACTCCGTACAGAGCGTGGGAGGTTTGGATCTACTGCGCTGCTGATAAGTCCCAGGCCAACTTCATGGCAGCCATGGGGTAAACAATTCATGGGGTCAACATGGGGTGAACATACCAATCTTTATCTGGCAGTACCGTCTCTGTATACTCTAAGTCTCTGCACAGTCTCTGCACGTAAGTTTAAGCACTTTCCCATGCCACCCCTCCCCACGCTCCTGTCCAGCCCATTAAAACCCGGGGGGGCGACTGGGTCCATACATTCCGAAGTCACGGCACACACAATGAGCACGGCAAGCAAATAATACCACAATCAGAACATTGCCCTAGTTTCATAAGCAGTTTCATAAGCATACATTTTACACAGACTATTGGCGCCTAAGATATGTCGGGCCAAGGTTATAATTATTGAAACAGGTTATACAGGTTACTTCCAAGGTGTCTCGGTCCCGGGGGCAGCGGGGGCAGGGGTCGTTTACCCTCCGCCCAACCGGCCGCCCGCAGAAGCAGACGGGCCGCCAGGCTCTCATCGAGGGGGGGCACACCGGGACACGCCGTGTCCGAGCGGCCCTGCACCCTGATGATGCCTGTCATTGCAGCTACTGGGGCCTTCGTTCTTAATGGCTGCTGCCATGTCGCCTCCACACACTGCCAGATGTCTGGCAACGGGGGCGAGACAAAGGCCGGCTGCGCCGGATGCACCGGGCCGTAAAACCCCTGTCTCAGGCGGCTTACAGGCCTCGGTCGCAGCGGTGGGGGGAGCGGTAGGCCTACGCGCTCCGCCGCCAGGGCCATCACCGCTGGAAAGTCCAGCCGTGCAGACCTGAGAGTTGGACCTCCGGACAATGAGGCGTCCTCGTCGTCGTCCTCCTCCGGGACCGGGGCCATCTGACCCCACGGAAGGGAGAACCGGAATGGCACTTCCTCATCTCCCGGCTCGCCTATCTCGACGACGTCGAGATCCTGATCCTCTGGCTCTTCCTGTGGGCCGCATCTCTTCAGGAAATGATCCCCACGGAGCTGACGTGTCAGCCGCGGGATCACCTGGCATGCTGTGCAGGCCGGTGACGGGTCCATGCCGCTCACGGCGTGGTCCGGTCCCATGCAGAGGAAGCAGAAGGGGTGTGGATCAGCCCCCGCGATCAGGTTCGGGTACTTCGGGCAGGTACTGTGTTCGAGGATTGACTCCATACTCTCTCTTTCTCGTCTCAATGCTCAGTGGATTTCACTTCCGCCGCTGAAGAGAAAGGGATGATAGTCAGGAGGCGAGGCCTCCTTTTATACGGTGAGATGCGCATGCATTCAGGTAGGCCCGCCCCTAGGCCGGCTACATCTATAGAAGTCTAGAATCAGGAGAATGCTCGCAGGATAAGGTAGTACCCATAGAGTCCAGTAGAGGGCGGAGCCTGTGAGAGATATAACCAAGTTTCGACCTGTGGTTAAAGCATTCTGATTCTAATGCACTTCCTATATTTAATACAGACAAATGGGCAGCTTGCTGGAGGACACACACAGACACATAACTACTAATATAAATATAGAGGAAGAATAAAGAGGAAAAGAAAAAGAAAGATATAAGGAAGGAGGAATGAGGAAGGGATGGAGGGGAAGGGGAGAAAAGAAGAAAGTGAGCGAGAGTCAGAGTCTCTTAAACTGCATCAAATTGGTCATTAGTGTAATCAAGGGGAAAAGCATTGCACAAGCTTGCTCCATTAAGGGGAATAGTGACTCCCTCCTCCTCCCTCTTTCTGTCACTTCCTCTCTCATCATTTCTCCTCTGCTCCCTGTCATGTGCTCCTTCCAAGACCCGTCCATCTTTTTAGTGCTGCTCAAGCAGAAAAAAGGCAAGACACTTGTCGTTGTAAATCTCCCTACATCCTCACAACTCTGGGTGTGGGTGTAATAGGTTTATTGGCATGGGAATGTGGTAGTGCTGCCACCGATGCATTGCAAACATTTTGACATTGATATGACAGCCCGAGGAAGACTTATACATCTCCATAGTAAGGACGCTCTGTAATGGCAGTAATTACCAGTGTTGGGAGTAAGTCTTACATGTGCAAGTCATGAGCAAGTCTCAAGTCTTAACTTACAAGTCTCAAGCAAGACCCAAGTCACTGTGGTGAGAGTCAAGCAAGTCAAGTCATTGCTCAGGTCAAGCAAGTCACAAGTCAAGTCATACGAAATTCTGATGAATAACCCCAGTTTCCGCATTTAAATCAGTTAAAATATTGTGGTTATGAATAGTTTAGTTTTATTTTCAAGATAAACGGCAATGGAGAGTGGGGCGCTGAAATTATAACCCTATAAGTTCAAAAAGGGCTCTAAAGTGAAAACAGGAGTAGGCCTACAACACAAATATTTTACATCAACATGTTAAGCCTCCTGCCCTGGCTCCCCTTCAGCAGGGTCACAGCATTTCTCCATGGTCTGTCTAAGATGCTCCCATATGACACTGTCTCATTGTTTTCCTAACTGTGTCTGTGCACAAATAAATATTGCATCAAAGCCAATACAACGGAATAGTGTATGTACCAGGGCGCATGATATGTGTGTGTGTGTGTGTGTGTGTTTGTGTGCAGACAGTGCGACATTAAGATTAAACAAATTTCTTTCATTTGGGAGCACCCACATATACATATGGAGTTGGCCAGATGTGTGTAAATTACTGTTCATGGTAATTTGAAAACAAATGCCGTTGTCGGACACACACAAACACACCGAACACACAGCAGAGCTGAGCAGAGCACAAACACACACACATCATGCGCCTTAGTGACCAGACATGATGACAATTACTCGTTTTATGAAGGAGATGTCCGGGAAATCTCCTTCATACAACGAGTAATAGGGGGATTAATCGGGGAGTTCGATGTGTGTAGAGGTGTGTGTGGTTAAAGCGTAGCAGCCTGCGGTCGCTCGTTAGCTGTTCTAATGCAAGTCAACACAGTGAAGGCGTTGCGTAAAAGGCACAGCTCTTTGCGCGCTGGAGCTGCACTTCTCAGAGGCGGAGTTACACGTCCCGCTGCCTCCTGGTGCTATAGCGATTTCATGAAGTGAATGAGAGTCCGAGTTCGAACTATATCTAAAATAATGTATGCACTGCCATTTCCCAACATAAACATTACAGTCTGCAATGAAACGGTTGTCTCCTTTGTGCTCCACTTCCTACTTGGCGCTCCGGTAACTTTCTTGTGCGAACGAGATACAGTATCTTTTTTTTTTTTCATTGCCCTTTAGGGGCTCCGTACAATACAAAAACAAATGCAGATATTTAAATAAAAAAAGGTGAAGTCCTTTCGAGTCATCTGTCTCAAGTCAAGTCAAGTCTCAAGTCATGAATACCAAGTCAAAGTCAAGTCAAGTCTTTTATCAATGTTAGTCAAGCAAGTCTCAAGTCCAAAAATATGCGACTCGAGTCTGACTCGAGTCAAGTCATGTGACTCGAGTCCCCCACCTCTGGTAATTACTCTATTGTAAAATATATTCTAGTCAAAGCAAGTTCCTACATGCATGCATTATTACCAAGACGTTACTGGAGCGGAATAAACCATTAACATTCTTACAAAAAAGCTAAACAAATAAAATGGGACAATGAAGTTCACCAAAACGACCAAATAAGTCAGTGCAAGCAAAGTTGAACTTTAAGCTAGCTGGTGAGCTAACCGCTAACACATTACCGGCCAAGAATCCTTCCACTTGATAGTTACAGAAATAAATTGGATAGTGTAACCCCATCAGAAGGTTTCAATATTAGTCAAATATTGGGTCAAATGTACACATTTGTTTTCTCACAAATGTTGAACACATAAAAGGATTCTTTAAGAAGTTCTGCTACATGACGACTGACAAGATAATGAGGGTGTTCAAGAGTTGCTCACATGTTATTCGATGCATTACATTTCCCTTGGTTCAATATGAGTCATCAAAAATTACACAAAGAGAATAGAGAGCAATTTCGCTATAAGTATATGAAATACATTTATATAACAAGAAGTAACTAAACAATCTAGATTCTTGTGAACATCGAGTACACCACTGCTCTTTGTTTGCTCCTACTAAATGATAATCTCTGTATATTCAGAAACATTCATATTGATTGGGTTTGATAAAAGTATATAAATACATCTGTCCTTGGGCTGGTTGCTTCTTATTGGTGTATATAACTGTGTAGAAAGAACTTGCATAAGACTTAATTCCCAAAGTATTGTAGTTTCCCAAGGTTACAACAGAACCAGGCAACAAAGATTTTCAATCTGCTGCCCCTTCTTCCTGAAATTACATACAGAAGGAGGGAGCATTGTCAGAATGTATCGCTATGGGGAAGTTAAGTCCATTCCAGTTGAGCCCCGAGCCGGTTTTTCAGGACTCAGGCTCGAAAAAGACATTCCCAGAACAATTGACTATAACTTCACTTCTAAATGGGGTAAATTAATAATCTTTTTTCTCAATGCAATGATAAATCTGTGAGTTGGATGTAGAAGAGTCAGAATCAATATAGATGTTTTTTTATTTTAAAGTAAATTCAGATTGAACATAGTAAAAAAAGAATTATTATAGTGTCCGTCCAAAAAAAAAACATTACTTATAGTGAAAACCACCCTTGAATGATGGGATAGTAGACTTAAAGCTTTAGGAATCCAAACTATAACATATAATAAGTACCCTGTATCAAGATTGATGCAAAACAAGTGACATTTGACCTTTTTAGAGAGATTTAGAAAAAAAACCCCACTTCTGGGGTCATTTGGGTGGATTTGCCATATCTCTGCCCCCCTCGGTCGATTTTGATGATTGACACCTCTTTTTAACCGTTAGAGCCAATATAATCGAGGGGAGTTTCCTAAAAATCCATCTAAACATTACCCATTGGTGAATGAGTTATGCGTAGCCAGAATGCCCAAAACCGGGAGCTGTCATACACTCTCGTAGCAGCTAATATGAAATCTCCTTTATTGACATAAATATGAAGATGGATTATCAGTAATCATTTCAAAGGCTTTAGCCCCGAATATTTTTTCTGTAGCCCCGGACAATTCTCCCTCAATAATATAATACATTGACCGTGCTTTACCTGAACCTCATCATGACACTAGAGAGGACGGCAGAATTGTAATTTCCCGTGTTCAGTGAATGCAACAGAGGCAAGACAACAGACCAACCAGAGAGTTGAATGGAAATAAACATATGTTTATTGGCTGACAGGTACCTATCCTGTGAGCTGTGACAATGTTTAAACTGTCAGTCGGACTCAGAGTTTTTGAAGATGGACATAAGCACATTTTTCCTAAAAAAGACGACAATTCTCAAGTGGTGGCTCACACAACAACCCCAGAGCCACCACTTGAGCCAGGTAAACAAGGTATGTAAATGTCAGTAAACTTCCAAGTTATGCGAACATGTAAGCAAAGCATAAATTACAGCTACGTTGACGTTACTTTGAATCGCGGGGGTAAACTAAACCATTAGCAAGTAGCTATAGCTAGCCAGAGATATTAAATAAACACTTTGTCATACAATCTAAATGTAATGTTTTTTAGCGTTACCTGGTGATTTCAAAGAAAGCTCTCTGGAAAATGTTGACCTACTGTTCGACATGAAGCTAGAAGCTACCTTACGTTACACAGTTGATCCTGAGTCCTGTCAGTTAAAGTGTTTCATAGTTAGCTTAGCTAAGCATCAACCTAGCACTGAAATATATGGATGTTATGTGACAGTATTTCTGAGAAAAAGTCAGCTGAAATGGTGGCATAGTTGCCACTGCTTTACGTGTCGACAGCATGTTTGAACGTATTTGCAGCAGTAAATGTGGCTGTTTGGCCACTGACGTTGCCATAACAACAACTGAATTTAAATGTGCAACCTCTTTTTGTGACAGATTTTTGCATGAAATTATAATTCATCTGAATGATATTCCTATTGACGGCTAGTTTCTATGTGAACATTATGAGATGGACAGCCAGAGAGAATAAATGAAAAACAGTTGTGGAATACTATAAGACAGTAACACAAGAATACAGTTTAAAAGGGGAGTGATTTGTAAAATATAAGAAAAAGAAAATCTGTTTACAGTTCTGTTTCATATGGGTGTTGAGAGATGTATCCATAGATCTCTTTATTTTGCTCTCAAAGTGCACCAAATTGATGCTTTTAACTTCAATATTTAAAAAAAAATCTTGCCGGGGGAGCTTGCCCCCGGACCCCCTAGTCTGTTCTGCACTGAGCCTGTTTTTCAGGTCTCAGGCTCGAAAATGACATTCCCAGAACAAATGACCATATCTTCCCTTATAAAAGGGTTAAATTAATAATCTTTTTTCTCAAAGTACTGATAAACCTGTGAGTTGGATGTAGAAAAGTCATAATCAATATAGATGTTTTTTATTTTAAAGAAAATTCAGATTGAACATAGTAAAAAAACTGTAAATTATAGTGTCCGTCCAAAAGTTATTTTTTACTTATATTGAAAACTACCCTTGGATGATGGTAAGGTAGACTAAAAGCTTTAGGAATCCAAAGTACAACATATAATAAGTACCCTGTATCAAGATTGATGCAAAACAAGTGACATTTGCCATTTTTAGAGAGGTTTAGCAAAAAAATAACTCCACCTCTGGGGTGATTTGAGAGGAAATGGCCGTTTCTCTGGAACCCATTGGTCGATTTTGGTGATTGACATCTCTTTTGAACCATCAGAGCCAATAGAATCGAAGGGGAATTTCCACATAGACACCAAAGTTAACACAAAAAGGTGGGGGCTTCGCGCATGCAGTTTTGCATGAGAGTGAAGCTGTCTCACGCTCTGACATCTGAAAACGGAAAAGCAGGGTTTATTGCTTATGGATTATCAGAAATCATTTCAAAGGGACACAGACATTGGATTAACCTATGGATTAACCTTCAGCAGCGTTTTTATCGTTTTAATGCCATTGAAGACCAGTTTTGACCAGACAACAACAAAGGTAGGCCATGTTGCCGGTTTTGGCTACCTTGCGCCACATGTTTTGATGTCTGTTCTTGTTAATATCTCCGCGAGTTCTTATCATAGAGTGATGATGTACCTATCGATTCTGTCATCTCACGATGCTAGTCGATATGTTGGATGTGCAGTTAAGATAAATAATAAGGGTGTTATGAGTGAGTTTCTGTGCAGTAATGCGTTAGCATTTTTCGCTCGTTGCTAATTCAGAGGCAGAGTGTTAGCATTGTGGGGATTTAAAAAAAAAAAAAAAAAAAGTTCAGTTAGCTGAGTTTCTTCCCGTTACATGGATATAAAACATTCAAAGTTTATTAAATATTAAGATGCCATCAGACACTGTTTCCTGCAGATGACGCATTTTTCCCCCCGGTACCGGGGGGGCGGTGTAGAACAGGCTAGAGGAGGTGAGGACCCCCCTAGAGGATGTTAGGTCCACTCCCCACCTATAAAAATAGCACTTTACCCCTGCTTACACCTATATGCCGTGAGCTGATTATCGAGCCTTCATTGTACACGGGGGCAAGGGCTAATCCCGCTTCCTCCCTCTTCAATGCAAAAATTGTGAAACATTCAACTTTCAATAAAAATGATTGCATGTATCCCAGTCTAAGTGTAATTTTTCTCCACAATTCCACACTTCCACATAATGTTAACCGTACAGATTCCCCACTCGCTGCCCCAGTTGTAACTCCAGTAAAGGAAGCAGCTAGTGGGCATGCGCAGGTGAGAGTGATAGACCACAGGAAATGCTATCAAAGCGCTATGCGGATACAGGGGCATTATGGCCGGCGTGTTATTGTTAGGAGACATACCGCGCCTAGCGTAAAAACTCAGATTAATGCATTTTACCGTCTGGGTGAGGGCTGCATTATGGCCGAACCCCTCCTTTGTTCCCAAGAGCCTAAGGAGTTCAACACAGGACTGGTGAGGGGGGGGGCTGTGGGTCAGTAGGTATCTGACCCCCCCCTGGACATAATGCACTTATGTTTTCCCATGCTCCTTAGGGACCCGGGGAACATGGTGTGCAGTAAGCCCCATGCAGGGCTGGAAGACTCTCCCCGCCTGCGGGAGAGCCTTCCTCACTATTTTCCATGCACACTCGTCACGAGGTAAGCATGTCTGTGTGTGCTCTACCAGCCAAGTAAGCTGCGGCCCCGACTTCTCCACGGTCACAACCGGAGGAGAAGAAGTTGCGATGCAGTGGCTGTTAACCAAAAGCCGGTCAGGGGCAGTGTGATGGGTCAATATTGTTGGACGACAGGGCGTTTATGCATCAGGACTCCACCCACTGTACCCATAGAGTCCAGTAGAGGGCGGAGCCTGTGTAAGATATTACTTATTGTAACCCTAGTTATATAAGCACAGGCGGAGCCCTCTACTTGGGGCCCTGTCTGTCCTATGCTGCTCGCTGAAGAGGGTGTAGGATGACGGTCAGGAGGCGTGGCCGCCTTATATACGGTGAGCTTGCGTGCGCATTCAGGTAGGCCCACCCCGAGGGGGCGGCTACGTTTATAGATATCTCAGTAGGTGAATGCTTGCATAGTATGGTTGAGAGGTAGTACACATAGAGTCCAGTAGAGGGCTCCGCCTGTGCTTATATAACTAGGGTTACAATACGTAACCGCCCGTTTCAGGCAGGGGGGGGGGGGCGAGTGTGTGGGAGAGAAAGTCCCTCTGGGGGGAACACAGGGATTGTAGCTTTTGCAGACAATTTACATGCTCAAAAATATATATAACAAACTACAGGACTTTAATCTCAATGGGAATTTAAACTGGTTTAATATATATACTTGCCATTGGTTCTATCAGTTATGACCAGGGGCGGATCTACCGGGGTGGCATGGGGTGGCAACTACCACCCTAAAAAGTAGCCTTGCCACCCCAGCTGCCACCCCAGTTGGCATCTTTGTTTTGAAAGAAAAGTTGTGGCTCATCGGACATTTATGAGAGAACATCTCTAATGTCCGAGTGCAAGTGAATGCAGCACAAGACGCGAGTCTTGTAACCCCTCCCCCCAGCCCTGGCTGTAATAGGCATGCCAACTTGATGCTCTGTTCACAGATGAGCATAAAAAACTGTTAAGATGACGACCTTGTATATATTTCTTTTCTTTGTGGGGGTCTGCCTCCAAAACACAGTTTCAAGTCCTGAGAAAGTCAAATAAGACGGTGTGTAAAACTACACTGCCCAGCCAAACAAAAGTAACCACTTTGATTTAACTAGACCAGTAGGTAAGGGCATTCCACTGGATAATAATTGCAGCGATGTGTATGTTTTAGCTGAATACACGTTTTTTTAACCCCAACTGATGCAGTTAGTCACTTCTTTAATGTTTGTTCTTTCTGATGTAAAGTCAAGGTTGTAACTGTTTGCAATAAAGTCGTGGGGCGCTGAACTGTTCCTTTGAATCTTTTGAATTTTGATATATGATCGTAATTACTTGTCTTTCAAATTTGAAGGAGGGTGAGCAAGCATCTTGAGGAACATTCATCATTAACTCCTTCAAAAAATATCATAACAGTGATTGACAGCTGATAGGAAAAATATGATTGTTAATAGTATCATATTCATTCAGACAAACATCGATGAGACAGTTAATTAATGTACTTATTGCAGCAGTCTTCATATATTTGGTACCCCTGCTGGTCTAAGAGTGAAACAAACTCATTCAGTTATTGTTCAGTTAAAATTCATTAAATTATGTCTGCCACCTTATATATTTATATGTAAGGCTTTACTGATGTGCCACAATAATGTCAGCTAATGTTATTGAGTTAAAATATTAATATTGTGGCTTTCCAAGTTAACATTGATTGATATGACTGCGATTAAATCAGCACCTCAAAATCTCCTGCCACCCTCTTGCCACCCCATGAATATTTTTCTAGATCCGCCCCTGGTTATGACAATGTATTCAAAAAAGTCATTGGATTGCTGCAACCTTGCAAAAAAGGCATAAACAAGAAACAGGACCAGTCGGATAATCATCAGGTTGTAAACTAAGTTGGTTTAAGGATGCCCTTCACGTCCAGTAAAAGCTAAAAACATTCATCATCTCTCCCCCCACTTATCATGTACTAAATGTTATGTGATGCGACACATTTACTCAATGAAGATTGCTGCTCTTTGTTCGTCAATTCTGACAGTACGGGGAAGAACATTTCAGCTTCCCTCAGAGGCTAATGGCTGTTACATAAAATGTAAGAACTTTAAGAAGTGTTTATAAGTGCCGATACATCATGCTTAGGTAAGGACTTTTTGCCAAATTCTGTTGAAAAACTAAATAATGTGAGAAATACATAATTTTAATAGGAATGCGTTAAAGGTAGTATAATAGGTAACATTTGTCGCAGAAAACTGTCTTCCTTGACCTTTAATCTCGGTCCAATTGCCAAGAACTCTTCTCTTTTCTATAAAGGTCTGGCCACTCTTCCCATCCTCATCTTCCTCTTCCTTCTTTCCTTGGCATCTTTTCAATGCAGCTCATGTTGTTAAATAAAGGAACCTTGCACATCTATTCCCAACTCTTTCCAAATCTGTTCTTCCTCTTTCTGCCCTTCTTCTAAAGCTTGACCATCCCTCTCCTCCTCTTTCTCTTCTGCCTTTCTTCTACTTTTCTTCCCTGCAGACTCAAGCCAAACTGAGCAAATCCTTCCAAAGAGAGTTTTGATCATGAAACAAATAAGGCAGCCACCAGAGAAATGCCTTTCAGCTTCAGTGAGAAGTAGGCAAAAAAAAGAGCCCTTTTGGCTGCTAATCTGGCCCAGCATGCCGGGCCAGATTAGCAGCCAAAAGGGCTCTTTTTTTGTGTCTACTTCTCACTAAAGCTGTAAAGTGCATCTCATAAGGCAACTTTCCAAAGATGAGGAATTTAATCCGGGACTTCTGGTTCTGAAGTCTGAAAGAAAACAAAGTAGGGGCACTGGATCGAAGCCGAGTGTCTTCAAAAGTCATCAGTTCATGAAGTGAGCAACAAAACAAGCAGATTTTTCTTTCTCAAAGAGGTAATTACAGAGGCCTGTACTACGAAGCCGGATTTTCGCTTAGCGAGGTAACTTCAGGGTAAACTCTAGGTTTCCGGTCCTACGACGCTGGTTCTCTTCTTACCGGGGTAGATCTCCATGGTAACTTATGCTGAACGGCAAACCTGCTCCGGAGCAGGATAAGAGATCAATTCAGTGAAAGCACCGCCTGCTGACCAATCAGAGCTCAGTGTGCGGAGTTTAAAGCTATCAAGTCATATTACAGGATAAAGGAAATACAGAAAAACTGCCGTTGCAGGAAAGACGGCCGGCAAAAATCAACTGACTGTGTGAACGTGAAAATTAATAGAATATCACCTCCCATCTTCAGAGCAATCTGACTAATATAACATTAGCGTTAAGAAAGCTTACTTAAATATCTGCCACAACATAAGTAACCGGATCAAAGTAACATTACGTACAGTCCGCGGCACTGTGAGTGCAGACTTCGATGTGTCCCATTATCATTCATATCACATGATATCACATCTTAATGGATCATATATTTCCTTATCTGAGTCAGCTTCTTGTGCCATATCTGGCCGTGCAACACTTAGATTGTCACATACTGTATGCAGAAGTATTATTTTAAGCAACACATTAAGTTGATGAAACACTCGAGTCAAATTTAATTAAAGTCAGATCCACTCGTGTCTTAGACGGGGCAGTGATATCATAAAACTGTTAATGCACGCATTCAAACATTTTTTTTTTTACCAGCTGTTCTGTATTCACCTTGCGGGTGCCACTATGTGGCTTTTATCCTGGATAAAGTGTTTAAGTCATGGATGTTTAAAGTTTAACTTCTTCATATTTGTCTAATATTATAGTTTTCTTTTCATTCAGGAAGTATGACGCTGTGCTGTCAGTACGCTTGTCCATGTTTGTGATTGGTCAAATGTTGCTAACCCCGCCCCTTTCATGTGAATGCGCACTCAGCCGGACAGAGCAACCCTGGCTTGAGTTATCGAGTTGATAACCAGCGTCGTAGGACCGCTTAGCGAGATCGCGTTTATTTTGGGTTAGTTAAGCCAGATAACTCAAACATATCCAGGGTATGTTGAACTGGATTCGTAGTACAGGACTCAGGTCAGTCGGTCGGGTTAGGATACCTGCATTTTGTGCCAGCGTTTCCGTTAGCTGGTGTTTACATTTGAATATCTCCAGTCATATTTTTGCGTAAAAAGTCTGAACTGATGAGTCGGCATGCACCAGTCACTGTCATAGCAGCTCTGGCACAAATGGCACTACTCCGACATCAATCCGCGGTTATGCATGCTTCAATTCCTCAATAAAAAAAATGTCACAAAATAAAAATATACATGCCTTGGGGATGTCATTCTTTAGCAATTGTTTTTCAGCTTAATAATAAAAACAAATACAATTTAACTGGATCATTTCCAATTTGTCCAGTAAATGGAAATCTCACCAGCACGTTTAAACACGACCAGGATAATCATTCAAGTTTTAAACAAAGTCCAAGATCCCTCAACATGATGCAAAGAAAGTTAAAGACAAAAAGTACAAATATGTTCTAAACTGTACCTGGTAAACCATCCATCACAGCATGGGTATTCAAGACAAAGAATAATAAACATATCTAAGTGGTCGAGTCTGGCCTTCTTCGACTGATGATTGAATAATTGTTTAGTCTCTTGCTAATTTATCCCCGTCGGTTTAAGCTTTGTGTATCTATAGAAAATAGAAACAAACAAAAAAACAATATTATTGGCCAAGATGGTCCGTGTACGTTTTGTCAGTTTGGTTTTTCGTTTAAACCAAAAGCCAAAAAACGAAAATACCAGCCTTTTTTCCTTTTTTCGTTTTTGATTTAAAACGAAAAAACGGAAAACCAAAGGCGTTTTCCCGTTTTTGTTGTCTGAATCAAAAGACGGATAACGAGAAAAACCTAATTAAAAAAAGGTCCGTGTACGTTTTGTTAGTTTGATTTTTCCTTTGAACCAAAAAACGAAAATACCAGCCTTTTTTCGTTTTAAATCAAAAACAAAAAAATGGGAAACCAAAGCCGTTTTCCCGTTTTTGTTGTCTGAATAAAAAACGGATAACAAGAAGACCTAATTAAAAAAACGGTCCGATTTTGGTTTTTGATAACAACTTCATTCAATTTGCCGTTTTGTATTGAAGAATGAAGAAAAGCAGTCCGGTGGACCGGAAGTTAAAGAACATATTTCAAAATAAAAGACACAAGGATATAATGGCAATGCTGTAAAAGTTCAATCCTGGAACCCAGAAGTCTGACGAGGATAAGTTTATTTCTGCATTCACATGCAGATATGCGTTTATAGAGATTAATAGTATGCAAGCTCTGTGCATAACTTTATTTCGCTGACTTCCGGTTTGTACAACTTCTGGTTTGTACTGTGTCTGTAAATCCAGTGTCCAGCTTGTCGCTGTGTGACAACCATAGACTGGTGACAACGTCATGTTTGTTGCATACCTGCAATATTCACCTGTGACAAATGTCAGCGATGTGAACAGAACTGTCGCCCTACTTTCACCTGCACCCAGCAGCAAGCGGGAGAACGATATATCATACAGTCGACCCCTAAAACAGTTAATGTAAGTAATGGAACAGTTGTTAAGCATTATTTTGTCTAAACTGCTAAGAAGCTGACAGCTGAGTTAGAACAGAAAGACATGCAGGCCATAATCACTAGACGCTCAAAAGAGGAATGTGTGTGTAAGGCTTACATGAACTGAATTGAAACACTGTCCATTAGTTGATTCATAAACAAGACATTCAAGTCAAAGTTTTAGGCATTTTCATTTGTAGCACGCTGTAAATATGGACTATGAATGAACACATGCAATGTGGAAACATACAAATAGGTTTATTCTCAATACTCATAACAGTATCAGACACAATGACTTTACTGAGAGTGAAGATGACATGAACATAGTTACTGTATGGTACTGAAGACAAAATACAGTATATTGCATTTACCTCTTCCTCTAACTCTCTCTCCAAAATTGGCCTCCAAAGTGTTCAAGCTCAGGTTTCTAAGTGATCTAATTTTAACCTGTGCAGGGGCTTGATAATTGAGTGTGGTATTTCAGTGGCAGTGTTTAGCAAACACACAGGCTGTCGGTTTTGAATAGCGTGTCTAATGTAAATAAAAGTGTAGTTATTTGGTCAATCCAGTGTCCAGCTTGTCGCTGTGTGACAACGTCATGTTTGTTGCGATACCTACAAGATTTACCTGTGACAAATGTCAGCGATGTAAACAGAAATGTCGACCTACTTTCACCTGCACCCAGCAGCAAGCGGGAGAAATGTTTCAAGTTGTACTTATGAAGTTACATCTACAATTAGGAGGGTGAGTAATTAAGCTTTTATTTCTGTAACGTTAAACTTATTGTTTTTCTTCAACAAGTTTGACTACATTGAAAGACAGAGGAGGGACAGTATGTGCATTCTTAATGAACATACTTTGTATTTTTGTATGTGTCAGGGTGTTATGCTACAGGTCCATGAAGACAGGCCCCACAGTGAGTTCAGGATGAAGTGTTGTTACTGTCTTAGTTACCGTCTGGTTAAACATGTTCCTGGGGATTTGGCTCATTTTAGACAGGTTAGACACAGCCAATAGTAAGACTTACACTTTAATATAACTAGCACAAGGTAGCTACTCCCCAGAAATGGACTGACTGGTCTGTGTGTGCTGCACAGAGTTCACAGTTGTGTTTTGTTCCTGTTCTGTTGTTAAAGAGTTATTTTTCTTCGTTCATAGTATAAAAGTAAATCAATTCATATCAGTATAAGAAGTTGTAAGTATAGAAAACATTTAGGAACAAAGATATGACTTCTTATTTACTCCTTAAAATAGCACAATGTTATTAAACCAAAATGTTACCCTAAAAGAAATAATAAAAAGCAAACTGAATACGTATGTATTTTGTTTCTCTTCTTACTGGTGGGTTGAAAGACTCAACCCCCGTTGAGCTGGAGCATCATGGCTGCAGGTGTGACGTGTGTTACTCTCCTGCTCCAGTCACATGACTCCCAGTGGGTCCCCAGTACTCAGCTGTACAGAGCAGCAGTGGTACAAACCAAGAACTATGGCAAGTCTGAGAATAATGTCATTGTAATTCAAATACTAAAACTACACACTCATCATGTCTCATACACACATCATCTCATCATTTCTATATCTTGCTTAAACCCACAGTGTGTAAAACCAGGCCCGGTAGAGAACATGGCTGGGATGTCCGCAATCCAAAGCAGAGAACAATGTCAGAGAAAGTAAAGTGAGATATTAGTAGTTATGTGAAAGTAAACTATGCACACATAATAGTTTATGTGTTGATGTCTCTGAGAGCTTAGAGCTGCTGGATCTGTCTGACCACAAAGTGCCAGGGATCTACAAGGACTTCACTGCTGCTTCTGCACCATAGGTATCCCTGTGAGGTGCCACTAGTGGACTCTGCTCTCGGTAAAGTTCAAGCTGGCAGTCCCTTGTCATATGAACATCACCATGACAGCTAGAAGTCACACCACCATGCCCCACCACGGCCAGATCTACCACTGGCTGGCTACAGACTACAACCATCTGCATGCGTTTTTTGTTGTTGTGAACATCAACAGCTGCCCTTAAGGGGATAGTTCTGGTCTTTTGAAGTGGGGTAGTATGTGGTATATATCCATAATCAGTGTATTACCTACAGTAGACCAGTGGAGAAACATACAGGAGCAGAGCCATGTACTGCTGAGGACGTGGGCAGAAGCAACATTTATTTTATCCACCCAAAAAAGCTATATCAGTTTAAGTGTACGTTATTTAATGCTAAATATAGCAATTTTTTCAGGTGGGCCTTCATTTTTGGGTGGATAAAATAGGTTTTTGCTGCTGTGCTGGTCCTGTCTCTCCTACTAACTGGGGTTGTGCCGACCGCTGTCTTCTGGAGGTTATACACTGACTGGATAAGAACCTCATACAGCCCCATTTCAAACAATCCAAACTATCATCTTAAAGTCTCTTGAGGTCACCTGCAGAGGAAAATATGCTGATTCAACACATATACAGAGACAGTGACGTGATCCAAGGGATAAAAGAGACAACAGACCTCTGTGTGTCTCTACCTACATGCACAGCTGCCTCAAATGTCAGTTGATATATTACGATTAATGTCAATAAACATGTGTGTTGAGAATTATGTCGGGTGTTTCTTAAATCACTGTAGTTGTTCAGAGTAATGAGATACAGATAAATAAAGCAATGATCATATTTGTAACCGACTCAAAATCTGATCAAGACAAAAAGCTTTTGTAACATTTAACAACATTCAGTACAATTCATTTTTCAAAATGGCTTTATTTAACACAAAAACATAATAGCATATAGTTCATAAGTATAATCTGCCTGAAGGATTTAACAGGAACAAACATATGGTGCAGGTTGGTTAATAGGGTTATGATATGAACTAAAATAAAAGATGGAGAACAACATGTTAAATAGTGTGGTTAAAGCTGCAATGATAGATAATATTCAATATGAATTATCAGAGAATTATTTTAATTAGAAAAATGTGATTATTTGTGGCCTATTACAGCTTTGTGCAATTACCAAGACACAAACTGGCACTTTTGGCACAATTATTAAAACCACAAAATCAAGTTGACTTTCATCTATTGAACAGATATGCTAAATCATAAGCACATCGTCTGCTTTACACTAAGTTTGATATTCCAAAATACACTTTTTGCAAATAGCTACTCACTCTTATTTAGCCTACATTAGAGACGTTATTCAAAACCAACAGCCTGTGTGTTGTTTGCAAAACACTGCCACTGAAATACCACACTCAATTATCAAACCCCTGCCCCTAACATGCACATGTTAAAAGCCATGTAACCAATTATATCACTTAGAAACCTGAGCTTGAACACTTTGTTTTGCACAACAATGGAGGCCAATATTGGAGAGAGAATTAGAGGAAGAGGTAAATGCAATATACTGTATTTTGTCTTCAGTACCATACAGTAACTATGTTCATGTCATCTTCACTCTCAGTAAAGTCATTGTGTCTGATACTGTTATGAGTATTGAGAATAAACCTATTTGTGTGTTTCCACATTGCATGTGTTCATTCATAGTCCATATTTACAGCGTGCTACAAATGAAAATGCCTAAAACTTTGACTTGAATGTCTTGTTTATTAATCAACTAATGGACAGTGTTTCAATTCAGTTCATGTAAGCCTTACACACACATTCCTCTTTTGAGCGTCTAGTGATTATGGCCTGCATGTCTTTCTGTTCTAACTCAGCTGTCAGCTTCTTAGCAGTTTAGACACACATCAAATTCATAATGTAGACTAGTTGGACAAAATAATGCTTAACAACTGTTCCATTACTGTGTTTTAGGGGTCGACTGTATGATATATCGTTCTCCCGCTTGCTGCTGGGTGCAGGTGAAAGTAGGGCGACAGTTCTGTTCACATCGCTGACATTTGTCACAGGTGAATATTGCAGGTATGCAACAAACATGACGTTGTCACCAGTCTATGGTTGTCACACAGCGACAAGCTGGACACTGGATTTGCCGACACAGTACAAACCGGAAGTCGTACAAACCGGAAGTAAGCGAAATAAAGTTATGCAAAGAGCTTGCATACTATTAATCTCTATAAACGCATATCTGCATGTGAATGCAGAAATAAACTTATCCTCGTCGGACTTCTGAGTTCCAGGATTGAACTTTTAAAGCATTGCCATTATATCCTCGTGTCTTTTATTTTGAAATATGTTCTTTAACTTCCGGTCCACCGGACTGCTTTTCTTCATTCTTCAATACAAAATGGAAAATTGAATGAAGTTGTTATCAACAACCAAAATCGGACCGTTTTTTTAATTAGGTCTTCTTGTTATCCGTTTTTTCATTCAGAAACAAAACAAAAAGGGAAAACGCCTTTGGTTTCCCGATTTTTTGTTTTTGATTTAAAACGAAAAAAGGCTGGTATTTTCGTTTTTTGGTTCAAACGAAAAATCTAACTAACAAAACGTACACGGACCTTTTTTTAATTAGGTTTTCTCGTTATCCGTCTTTTGATTCAGACAACAAAAACGGGAAAACGCCTTTGGTTTTTTCCGTTTTTTCGTTTTAAATCAAAAACGAAAAAAGGCTGGTATTTTCGTTTTTGCTTTTGGTTTAACCTCTTAAGCACTGAGCCTCTTTTTCAGGTTTCAGGCTCGAAAATGCCACTAACACAACAAAGACTATATCTTCACTTCTAAAAGGGGTAAATTAATAATCTTTTCTCTCAAAGCAAGGTTACATCTGTGAGTTGGATGTAGAAGTGTCAGAATCAATATAGATGTTTTAATTTTAAAGTAAATTCAGATGGAACATAGTAAAAACATGTAAATTCTAATCTAATAAAAAAAAAAAAACATTACATTACATTACTTACCACCATTGAATGATGGGTTAGTAGACTAAAAGCTTTAGGAATCCAAACTATAACATATAATAAGTACCCTGTATCAAGATTGATGCAAAACAAGTGAAATTTGATCTTTTTAGAGAGGTTTAGAAAAATAAAGTCCAGGCGGACTCACCTCTGGGTAATTTGGGAACCATCAGTTCCATTTGACCTTTTTCACTGTAAAAATCATTTTATTACTTTGAATTATCACTATAGGTATTCATTCCATCCAAATACAACTGTTGTGAAAAAAAAAAAAAAAAAAACACACAAAATGAAGTTTGACTCCAACTGGAGCAGATTTATTTCAAACATTTTTACAAAAACACTATACAATAAAACCACACTCTAGATAGGTAGACTTTATACTTAACTATTTTTTACTTACATATTTTGGCATGCCACTCCTGGTAACAATTCTTTTTGGGAGTCAAGCACAGAGGGACCTGGCACTTCACGCAGTGCAAAGGTGTCTTCACCCTCTTTTTGCCAGCATCATGGCAGTTCCTGCAGTTCTTCCTGATACGGACATCTTTCCCATAAAACATGGGCCCGCTTTCCTGCGAGCCATTATTTGACAAAAGTCAAAGTATAGAAAAAGTCCTAAACGCAAATCTTGTAATCTGCTCTGTTATCTGCTGTCCGCTCTGTGCTCCGTGCGCTCTGGGTCCTGCTACAATTCCTGCTTCCTTACGTAGTAAACACTGCGTAGAGTCTGCTGCGTAATGTGCTGCCGCTGGCTGGCATTCTTTATACTTTACGCAGGACCATATCTCTGGAATCGAAAAATCAAACTGACAAAATGTACACGAACCCAAGATACATGTAACTAAGCTTTAGTTTCAGAACAACGGTCAGGGCTGTTTGTTGTGTGCAGACCAACCCGGTATTTTCCTAATGCCTCTTTAGTAATGCAGATTCAGACAGCGGCTTACATTTTAACTTGACTGTGCAATGTTCGCAAAGGAACATTTATAAAAAATATCCCAAAGCCATATTCTTGTTTATTTTATAAAATGCACCATGTTTGGCTTTCCCAGGCCTACACCGTTTGCATTAGCATGCTCATTGTGAATAAATGTCTTCTCATAGTGTTTATACATTCAGATAGCAGCTAACCTTTGAACTTTAATGTGCAATGTTCATAAGGGGCAATTTGTTACAAATATGCTAGGCTATGTTTATACTTATAATATAAATTCACCATGGACCATGGTTTGGCTACCCCAGGCCTATAGGCCTACCGATAGCATTAGCATGCTCATTGAGAACCAAGTCTTCTTGTAGTGTTGTTAAATGTAAGTGTAGCTCACATCACTGAACAGTAGATTAATCAGCTGTGTGTGTTCATCAGCCAAGCCCATTCCTCGGCAAGGTCAACAGGAAGTGATAACTGCTGGATCTTTCCTTGCTTCAGAGTGAGTCTCACACTGCCACTGCTCCAGTGCAACACATCTCTGAACTTTGTTTTAAAGAAGTTTGTCGCTGTAACATTGAACTTCCTGTTTCCTCACGGAAAAATCGTAAAGTCGCACCAGATGAATGGACAGAGCAGAGGACCCCTCACACACCTCACAGGAGGTAAGTACACTGATCTCACTCACACATCACTGTGTGTCACCGAGAATAAAACACACACTGACAATCTGTTTCTCCCTCCATGTTGCAGCCCAGCCAGAGAAACTCCGTATGAGGTCACTGAGGTGCAGAGGTTCAATCCCTTTATTGATGACGAGGAAGAAAATCAGGAGCAGGAAGCAGAGGAGGAGAAGGAGGAAGAGAATAAGAAGGTACCTGAGGTCCAGGAAGAGAAGAGGAAGGTACCCGAGGTCCAGGAAGAGAAGAGGAAGGTACCCGAGGTCCAGGAAGAGAAGGAGAAGGTACCCGGGGTCCAGGAAGAGAAGGAGAAGGTCGAACTTCCTGTGATCGGGGGGAAGAAAGAAAGAATAATCAAGATTCCCGTAACCAAGGAGAAGGAGGATACAAAGATGGTGGAGATCCATGACATATCCTCCATCAGGTAAGTCCACCAGTACAATCAGGTTTCCCAAGTTTTCATTCAAAACAACATGAACACATGTAGGGCTGAAGAATCATCTGAAATGTGGCCGCTTCAGTGTCCAAAACTTTAATCTGACCGCTACAGATTTATATCAGAAATTGTAGTTTGTCTAAGTAAGTAGAATGACACTGATCTTGAACAAGTTAACATTTTAGTTACAAATGTCCACATACTTGTTGATCAGTCTCCAAGTTTATCACCGATGCTAAATGTATTTACTATACTTTATTTTTCTGCAGTCGTATGCCTGTCATGTTTACTGACCGTATGTGTTTCTCTGTCTGTAGGAAGAGAGAGCGTTATGTCCCCGTCAAAGAGGGGGTCCGCTGTGGGACCCCCGCACAGCAGCACGACTGGCTCGGGTGAGTAGATCTGCTGAAAACACCCAAGACACAAATCTGTGGATTTTTGTTATTTTGGTACTAAATTGCTAACAATTACTGATGAACAACAAAGACGTTTTATTAAAATGCATAGTGTTTATTTTTTTTAAAGATAGTATTTTATGAGAACTGACCCTGATGAGAAATCAAATGATATTTCAGCTGCTTTTGTTTTTCCTGTCCATGTCCTGTGAGTATTGGCTAATGAATTCTGCATGTTGACGTGTTTTTTTTATGCGTCAGGTTTCCGAACCCGGGCAATCTGTGCTACATGAACTCCAGCCTGCAGGGCCTCCTCACGCTGAAGGACTTCATCAGAGACCTCAGCCAACAGCAGCAGGTGTGGAGTCACCTACCAGAGGCTGAAATCATCAGGTACACACTCACACACATTCTCGGTTTTGTCCTTTGTGAGGTCTGCATTTTCTTTTTTCCCCATCATTTTCTGTTGTTCCACACTATATAACATCAACATATATTATCCCTCCGCCCTTTGCAGAAGATTCATGAACATTGTGGGGTGTCACCGCTCTGCTGACCTCACCCTCAAATTCTGGGCCCTCCTCTTGTTCAAGAAGGCCCTCTCGGTCGGGGCTCCTGAGTTTAGAAATAACCACCAGAAAGTAAGTCCTCCACCAGTCCAGTCCTTGCTTCTCTATGTTTCACCTCCTCCTGATATGTCTGTGCGTCTAACTCTGTGTGTTCAGGACGCTCACGAGTTTCTCACCACCGTCCTGGACCAGATGAGGAGTGTGGCCCCCCAGCTACAGGACATCGCTGCCTGCCTAGGGAGGGGCTACAGATGCCCCGTCGAGGAACACCTGGTGTTCAGGATGCAGAACACCAGGACCTGCAGGACGTAAGAGCACGCAGGAAAACACAGACCTACATTTCCCTGACTTTTCTCTGTGACTTCTGGGTTCATGTAAAAAATACGCTTGTCGATGTAATTACATCATGAATTCTTGAGCTAGGGGCAAACAATATGTTTAATAAGCTCCACTAATATCTAATCTGTATATATTTAGTAACAATTTAAGAAATTAGCATTAGCTAATGCTTATTAATTAGCCTCCGTTAGCTTACAGTTACAAAGTGAATCTGAATCACTCCCTTATTAACTCAGTCACTGCTACTTATATAATGGACCCTCAATAGTGAGCTCCAGACAATCAATAAGTAGTGGACAGTAAATGTGAAGCACTACCCTGTCAATAGGGGCGCAGTGTGAGTGTATTTGTAGCGGTATAGAAATTCAAAATGTGTTTTTTGAGAAGTAATATTCTGTTGCGTTGATAAACTGGATGTGGTCCACTTTGTCCCGTGGCTGTGAGTTTACTGTGTACTGTCCCTTTAATGTGCAGCTGTGGAGCCAGGTCAATACGTGAGGAAGACTACACCAACCTGTCACTCAAACTGCTGCCTGGAGCCTCAGTTGGGGACATGCTCCAGGGCTACCTCATGGTAACACACACACACACACACACACACACACACACACACACACACACACACACACACACACACACACACACACACACACACACACACACACACACACACACACACACACACACACACACAGTCCTTGTGTGTACAGTATCTGACAGCATGTTGTGTGTTCAGGAGACAGAGCTGGACTTCAGGTGTGACTGCGGATCCAACAGATCAGTCCAGCAGCCGGCCTTCAAGACGCTGCCAAAGTGATTGAACTACTTCACGGTGATAATAAATGAACTGTTTAATTTAAATGTATGAAGCGTGTCTCCTAACAGTCTGTATGTCTGTCTTCCTGTCCACAGAGTTCTGATTCTGCACGTGAGGCGGATCTGTTTCACTCCCAGCATGCAGCTGATGAAGCTGAGCGACCCGGTCACCATCTTCATAGAGCTGATGGTGACCTCTACTGAGGTGAGAACAACACAGGACACGTGTGTGTGGAACTGCTGTTTTAAAAGTGTGTGTGTGTGTGTGTGTGTGTGTGTAACAGCTGTTTTAAAGTGTGTGTGTGACACCACTGTTTTAAATGTGTGTTGGTGTGTGTAGCTAACTGTTATTACTGTGCTCCTCTCAGGATATTGGATGGTACAGCCTGGTGGGCATCATCAACCACCTTGGAAACAATGCAAACAGTGGAAGAGTTTATTTCTTGTTTATTTTTGAATTTTTGTTACGAAAATGTACAACTTTTATTTTTTTCTGGTATATTTGTGAGCTTTTTTCTCTTAAGTTTACCACTTTAAATTCAGGATATCTAATATATATAATTTGGAATAAATGTGACAGTTAAAATCACGTAAATTCAGTTTTTTCATTGAATATCCCCCCCTCCCCGGCCCCATATTAATAAATGTTTACCTCAAATAACCCTAATATGCCCCAGTATGTATGACCTTTGATCTAACAGTGAATTGTCTCCTGTCAGGACACTACATCAGCGACGTTCTCCATCCGGAGACGGGGCTTGATGACCCCTCCGACAGATGGCTGACCTGCAACGATGGGGAGGTCACTCGCACCACCGGGGAGGCTGTGTGTCAGCAGAGGAAAGACACCGCCTTCATCCTCTTCTACCAGAGGAGACAGGTAAAATGACCGAGGATTAAACCCCGCCTCAAATGCTGTTTCCAGCTTTCTTTACTCATTCTTGAAGGAGTACTCACAATACAACTTCCTGGACTCAGACTGACTCAGATCCTAAACCCAGCTCCTCTGTCCTGACTCTGAGTGTTCTGTGTTCTCAGTTGTGGCGGTGGATGAAGGCGGGCTGAGGACGATCCCAGGTGAGGGGTTACGGGGGACCAAAGAGGTAAGTGTTAGTTCCCCTCAGTCTCTCCCCAGGGGAGGGGGAGACTGAGGGCCAGGACGGGGATCAGGAAGCGGGCTGACGCTGAGCAGCGACGTGGGACCACACAGGTAGGTTTCTCCCTTTGTTTCTGGAGGTGCTGAAGCTGGAGGACCAGCAGATGATGAGGCCTGCAGCAGAGAGAGGACCCCCCCTCTCCACCGGCCCTCAGGAGGAGGGGCTTCTCCCAGAGAGCCAGGTTCCTCCCGAGGTCTCTTCCCGTAAAAGGGAGTTTTTCCTCGCCGCCGTCGCCTCTGAATCTTTACCAGGCCCAGTCAGAACTCATCTCCAACTCCTCGGTCCGATTTGGCAGCGGATCAGACAGTTCATATATATATTTTTTTTTTAATTAGATTTTATTTTCAGACAGTTCATATTTTTAACATCATATTTGGAGATGAGTCGGCCTGGCTTGCTCTCTGGGAACGACTGTAAATAATTTGTATAACTATATAAATAAATAATTTATAAAAAATATATATTATGGTCTGAGTGCATTTCATTAGTTTTTTGTGTCATTATAAGGTCTTGTTTTTAAAGTGAACTCTATTATATATAATTTTCTTAAATGTTTCCACAACCACATTCTCTGTGTGTAGGTAATTTAACATATTTGAAGGAAAAATACATATATATTCAGACAGACAGTTAAAGAAAAACAACGTTTTTTTAACTTGAAAGCATGTTAACGTGTTCTAGCAGAAACCCAAAATACAGTTATAAACTAGAACAATTATCATGGTAGTTCTCTTTAAGTTATCGTAATGTACATGTAAAGTGTTTCACATTGGGTTTAGGCTTTTTAAACACTTGAATGTGCAAAGGTTTTACATGGTTATTTACACATAACTGTATTTCTTATGTCTGCAGACAATGACACATTTAAACTAGTTTTTATATTTTCTGTTATTTGTTTTATGTATGACATTTTGTGTGTAATTATATTTCTTAAGAGTATTTTTTTCAATTCTATGTTTTTTCTTTAAAATCATTTGTTAGCCACCAATGCCTATATTACAGAGACAGATTTTATGTGGGGAGACAAACGTCTAATGTGACTCATGGAATAAATACAACTTCATCAGAAACAAGACACATTTGGACATTTTATCACTAACCTAAAATGACGCTCAATATCCTCTCTAATCTCCCTGAAAACGCATTTAATTTTACTAGGTTTACTAAATAAGAGGGAGTGTGAGGTGTTACTCAAAGCCATCAGTGACCTCTGTGTCATGCACTTAATTTTTTGGGATACCTTACACCTTAAACCTGTTTATTTTGTCTACGTGAGCGCCAGACCACTTTGGATCGGAGAGGATTGAACGAGCAGGGCATGTTGTTTCTGTCTCTACTTACATTTTAGTTTCAGTCTCTCTCAATCCTTCGGACCTTAATAGCCTTGCCATAAAGAAACGAACGGACTGATAAAAAACATTTCCAAACTTCTTTATTTAATCTGCTTTTTACTGATCTGCAGTAATCATTTTTTCACATTTTCACATTTGTGTAATGTGTCATGTATTTATCCATCGGCGGGTTGAAGTGTAAATGGATTTTGAATACTGTAGATGTCAATAGGTGATCTTTGAGGCCCATGTCTCTGTCTAGCGACTGGAGAAGAGACAAAGAGGAGGTCAGTCATATTTCACTTTGCCCTTATGGGAATACAGGAATAAAACAAATGAAATAGTTTAAACCTGAGACCTTATTTTTGGAGAAATCAAATCATAGAAGTGAGGAATACACCAAGTGGACAACTTTTTTGAAGACATTTTCACATACCCCTTTCGACCAAAGCCCCTCCAGGGCCAGTCTGTGCTCAATTTTGAACCGTTTTTTTGTGTTTCATACATACGTAAGAACGTTTTGTCGGATACTTAGGCAAGATTAATACATTTAAGAATACATTTGTTCATCCTCAACATACTCCAAAAATATTGTAGTTAAAAACTGTCTCAAGATCTGGACTCAACTTAAACGGCACTTTGGGTTCCAGGGAATACCTCTACTGTCCCCTGTGCATTCCAATCCGCTGTTCACTCCCTCTATCACTGATGCTGCCTTTTCAATATGGGAGATCAATGGGATTGTGTCTGTAAAACAACTTTACATTGATGGAACATTTGCATCTTTTGATCAGCTAGCCCGTAAATTCAATCTACCTAAGTCCCACTTCTTTAGATATTTACAAGTCCGAGATTTTATTCGTAATCGTTTTCCAAGTTTCCCCGCTATTCCTCCTTCTACCTGGGTTGACACTCTCTTAAACTCTTTTCACATGCCACCCTCTGCCCTCTGATAACTTTCACACTAATTGGTCAGAGGACCTCAATATAGAGATAGGGACTGAGGTTTGGCATTCTATTTTGAAACGTGTCCACACATCATCCATTTGTGCCCGCCACGGGGTTTTACAATGTAAAGTGGTCCACAGAGTGCACTGGTCCAAAAGTAAACTAGCTCGCATCTATCCTGGTACTGATCCTAACTGTGATAAATGTCAGCTAGGACCAGCTAATCTCGCCCACATGTTTTGGACTTGCCCCACCCTATCTCAGTTTTGGAAGTCTGTCTTTGACTCACTCTCAGCTATCACGTCTGTTACCATCCATCCCTCGGCCTTAATTGGCCTGTTTGGTGTCTTGCCCGTTGATCATTTACTGCCATCCTATTTTGCTGAACTTGTAGCTTTCCTCACATTGCTGGCTAGGTGCGTTATTTTAATGCATTGGAAGTGTCCTCGTCCCCCCTCTCATACACATTGGATAAAGGATGCCCTATACTTTGTGAAATTGGAAAAAATTAAACATTGTATTAGGGGCTCAGACTTAAAGTTCACAAAAATGTGGCTACCCTTCTTAGAACATGTTAAGTCCCTCCAGTTGGAGCCTGTCCCCATTGGCTGAGTCGCCCCCCTGTACCGCAGCAGTTCACAGGAATGCTCACAAAATTACTTGCAGGTTTTTTTTTTGTTTTTTTTTGTATTTCTTTGTATTTTTGTATTTTTTTGTATTTTTATTTCATTATTACATTATTGTCTAATTGTAACTGATGTATTGTTTCTTGGGGTTGTTTTGTTAGCTATCGCAGGGTAAATGTAATGTATTGTATTGCTGCTGTCTTTGTGTATTGAAAATCTCAAAAATAAATAAATATATATATATATATAAAAAAAAAAAGAATACATTTGTTACAAGCAGTGGAGCCTAGAAAGCTACGTGACTAGAACGCAACCTCAAACATGTATTTATGTCTAGATAGGCAGACTATTTATTTTTCCTCCATCATTTTCAATGACAGCATGTTTCTTATCATTGCCCATTTTCAGCCACCCAAGCAATATTTTAACACTAGAACCACCAGGGGTCGCTGTATACCTAAAACCGCCAACGGGTCAAATGTACCCGCTATTAGAATGCATTGATTTCCAAGGTACAATGTTCTTTTATTTACCATACTAGAACACAGGGTTCTCGTCTTTAATAAAATGCTATAGTTTTATTCATTTCAAAGTGACACAGATACATTGGATTAACCTTCAGCAGCGTTTTTATGTGTTTGAATGCCTTGAACACAACTTTGGTCAGAAAACAGCAACGGTAAGACCTATTTGCTGTTTCTGCCCCGTAAAGTGAAGTTGTGTGTTGTCTTTCCTGGCTGCTAGATCAGTGAGTTTTGATCGCACAGTGATGGAACTTACACCAATAGAATCTGTGGACTCTCAGCTTTCATATGCTATCTAGTTTGTGCAGATAGCATGAAGTATAAAATATAGCGAAAATCACTGCATTTTCTATATTACCCGCTGGCGCTGATGGGTATAAATGGCAATTTTTTGGTCCATTTCATATTGACAGAGGGTGCTACATAACACACTTTCAGGAAAAGTCACAGACTGGGAGACTTCAATATTTTATTGAAAAAAAGTTACATACAATCAAAAAACAGCTGCGGGTAAAATGTACCCGTTGGCGGTTCTAGTGTTAATATTGGCCATTTGGTGTAATCAATATATAACCTTAACAAGTTGTCTGATCATATCACAAGATCAACGTAAAAGATACCATGGTAAAATATGTTGGTAGAAAACGGCGAATGCCACAAAGAGTAGGCTACTCTTCCAGAGCATTGTGAGAAGAAATATGCCATATACCTGTTGAAAGTTCCACGACCTGGGGTTTCATATAATATAAGATCCACTTCAGTTTGCCATTGCTGTTGTTATTTACACTGGAACGTAAACTGTGACGTCATGCAAGGCTCCTACAGGGCTCTGGTCGGTGGAAAACAAACCTGTACACATCTGGTTCAACATTGTGAACCAATTGCGAACCAAACTAGCAACAGAACCAAACTATAAGTAATTTCCTTTTACAAACGATTTTTACTGATCTGCCAGCAGCTACAGCAAAAGATTGCAATACTTCTCTTAGTTTTTTATTTGTATTTAGTTGTGTATTTATCCATTGGCAGTTTAGAATGTAGTTAGAATTTGAGTGCAGGTCAATGGGTGTCAGTATCCGCCTAATTTACTGTCTGGAGACTAGAGAAAGGGACAAAGAAGGACAGAGAAAAGTGATGCAAAAAACAGAAAGAAAAAGCAAAGTGGGTGGAAGGGAGAGGGAGAGGGAGGGAGACAGTACTCAAGAGGTGGGAGGATGTCTAGACAGATAGAGGAAGACACAGGACAACCAGAGGCGGGCAGCTCACAGAAAATGGACAAGGAAGGACAAAGAGAGAGGTAAATAAAGAAGGCAGAAGACAGTGAAAATGACTAAGGGACTGATAGAGACAAGGACAGGGACAGGAGAAAAAAAGACGAATTGAGCAACAGGGAAGATTAAAGGGCGACTTGGGAATCAGCGGGCGCCACAAACCAGAGAGGGACTGATTTATTTAACAGAGTTGCCATGGGGAACAGCATCTACGATGAATGTGTGGGATGATTATGTAACCAATTGACTATAATTCACCCAGCTGACAGAACATCTTGACCACAGTTCTACGGGGACGCAAATATAGGCTGTGCGTGGCCGCAAACACACATATGTTGGCAAAATACCGACCAACACATTTAACATGCAGTGACGGAGTTATTGGAAAACACAGCAGGGCAGAAACCTATTGCTGGTGGCTCTGGCTCAGGGGAAACATGGGCATTAACAATTCGGAGGGCCAGTGGTTCAATCCCAACTCCCTGCAGTCAACATGTCTAAGTGTCACAGGGCAAGAGACATAACCCCGAATTGCTCCTGTATTGAAGTGTATGTGCGTTTTTACGGAGAAAAGCAAGGACATGTAATGCATCCTGTTTGTATCGTTTGTAAAGGGCTAAACTAAAATGTAGTTACAGATTTCTGTATAACTGCTACAAAAGTCACTGTGGCAAGGGGCAGTTTTTTTTTTTAATGGGGGTTAGATTTGGTAATGTGAAAATAGCTTCTTCTAGCTTGGTTTGTCATTGCAGAACAGTTTATCTCATACCTCAATCGATTCTTATTCAGCTTCATAACGGAGGTCTGTTGACACATTTACGGGGAACCAGACACGCTATGTATTTCTTGACCACAGTGACTGCGGGAATGTGGCACAAACTGCTATGCTAACTATAAAACGCTATGCTAACCCTAAACCGCTAAACTAATCCTTAAATTGCTAAACTAACCCTTACACCGTAAAGCTTACCCTTAAACCACTAAGCTAACCCTTAAACTATTAAGCTTGAACTTAAACCACTAAGCTAACCCTTAAACTATGAGGCTAACTCTTAAACTGCCAAGCTAAACCATGGAACGTTTAGCTAACCCACTAATCTAACCCATTAACTGCCTCTCTCCAGCTCAGAATAATGAAAGTTAAGATTTTACAATGTCTGAGGCCTGCGTCAAGCAGCTGTTTGTGACATATTCCTGCCACAAACCACTCCATCCTCAATGATGGAGATAACTTTGGAGCCTCTGCTGTGGCTCTTAGGACTTCTTGGTAGTTTGGTTTCGGAGCGGAGCGCTCACTGTTGAACTGAAGACGTTGCGATAGCTTGAAAGTTAAGTGGAAAACACTCTCCAAGAGTATGGGTTCTATTCATTTCTGGGCCACTTTGCATTAACCGAAGTGAAAATGCTGTCCGACAGTGGTAGGTTGGAGAGCCTTATCTGTGATTTTGAGATAAAAAGAAGTATAAAGAGTTCTATATCCTCCAGTATAATGAGATAGTGGATGGTGTGCATATTTTTACAAATGCTCCAAGCCTCCCTGATATCACTGCAAAGAGAAATAGGTGCCTTTGTATAAAACGAAACCCATCTATTGACCTAAGGCCAAATTGCCTTCTCCATACACATTTTACTATTTAACACCCAGCAGCAGATATCCATAGGTGGCCGCCTCTACAATAGGGGTGTTTCTGGGTTTAACACTGATAGAAGCACTTCCTCAGAACCTCTGCGCTTGTATAAGAGTGTGAGTGTGGAGCAGGTCATTGTTGAAAATTAATAATAATCCAAAGTGTGCTAAGGTCGCTTTCGATGATAGAAAAGCTCAGTGCTATGGCAACCAGATAGGATTTTAGAGCACCAGAAGTAGTTTCAGTCATCTAAATAGAAACCTATAACCAATTCATGTGTTCAATAATAAAAATTCATGTGGAAACTGGTATTTATGCAGAATGAAAGTCATTGAAATGTTTCACATGAAATAGGAACATAATATGATGCAGTGGTATCAGGATGTTTTTGTATTAATAATGAGGTCACGTGTTTTCCCTGTTATGCTGTATAGTGAATGCAACATTTCATATGGTAAACATGTTTTGATGCTGCTGCAGGTTCCCATGGAAAAATAATCCACAGAATTGTGGTTTATTGTATCATCCCGCATGAAGCTTATGTAACAAGGTAATTGTATTGTGGAAGGGCAAGACTGGAGGCAAACAATGCATTGTAAGGTGGTGAATACATCTCTTCCAGGAATTAATATTTTTTCATTTTACCAGCTATTTTTCACCTAGCTGAGCTCCTATTGATAACAACAGAAGGTTCACCTGACACTATAGGCCTACTGGAAATATGCAAACAAAGGCTATTGATGAGCATATGAATTCTAAAATGTCAAGATTTTGAGAGATTTGTGAAAACAAACGTTTCTGTTTTTAAAGGTACTTTTGGGCCAGAGGGCCTTTATTGGAGTTCTCAGACGTGAAAGGGGGAGACAGAGGGGGGGACATTGCCTGAATTGTTCAGCCGGCTCGGGATTCTAAAACGGCTAACTAGGCGGCGGTATCCGCATATGTGCTGCCCAAAATGATTATTTCCGGCGGCCCAAACAATTCTGTTTTTACGTTTTTGTTCTGACAATTGGTCAGTAAACTTGATTCAGGAGGTCCTGACACAGTAAGGCTTTATCATTAGGACTCTAATGATCCCTCAACTTCTAAAATAATACATTGTATTTGTAAAGCATCTTTCATAGCCTAAAGTGCTACAGTAGGGCATAAAAGACATACATATACATCTCTAGAACTACCATTAAGCTTTTGTGGTTTTAAACAATTCTTGACAGCTATGGAATGGAAAGATACGACATTTTTTGCTCAAATGTAGCCAAGATGTGCACTTATCAAGGAAACATCTAATTCTAAGAAATGGACTGGAACTAATTTTGGTAGAGACATTCATGGTCCCCAGATGATCCAATCACCTCACTTTGGGAATTATATTACTGTCCCTTTAGAACCTTCCAGGAGGTTAACTTGTGTGTTTTTAATTGAAATCTGTAAACAGATATTGAATAAATCAGCATGACAGTTGATAAACATTTTCATGGTGCCCAGATGATTAATCCTGCGAACGTTGGTGAACACATGTTTTCTCTATAGAGCGAACAGAAGGCTTTTTTGGTTGAAAGTAAGCGACTCAATGATTTGATGCAAACATTCATGTTTAATTACTGTCTAGCTGAAATTCTACTTGGTTTTAAGTGCTATTTCACTAATTACCAAGTGTTATAGTCAACTCAATAATACATAATCAAGGAACAATACAAAAAATCTCTGGTTTTCTCATGTTTGAACTGGAATTACAAGTATTCAGTATTAAAAACCAAGGCTAAACAAAAAGAAACCTTGAAAGACACAAGGTAACATGTAAAATATCACTTTAATAATCATGGAATGCCAATTTCCTGAGTTTTTCCCTTTAGATTTAGCGATATCTGTGAGCTATATTTTCTAATACCACTTCTGACATGACTATAACAGAACCAGCTCTCATAACAGTCATGGCCTGCTTTAATAAAACGTTTAGTAACTTAACGTCAGAACACTTATTTTCCCCAATTTTTTTTATAAATGAATATTTCCCACTAAATTAGCAAAACAGGTTACTTTATATGTCAACTATAACAGCTTTAACTATTATAATGATACATTCTCACAAACATTCACCTCCTTATCAGACTGTAATGGGCAATTTACAACAAGTTTGTACAGTTAAGAGACTTAATTCCAACTTGAAAACAGAGTTTAGGATAAGAATACAAAAATGTTTATGCAAGTAGGCAACTGTGTTTTATAAGCTTGGACCAATGCAGGTAAAGACTCAGGGTTGTTACAGAATTTTTCGGTTCCTGAAACATGTTCTGTGTGTGGAAGTGTAAAGTCAGTTGTTTGAAAAATGCACCTCCAAGGCTTTTTGTTTATATTGTAGCAATTCAGCTGACAGGACTGATAAAGCAAACTGACCCTGTGATAAAATCCAAAAACAGATGATGTCATTAATCACCAAAAATAGAAAGATAATGAACAATACAAAAGACACAATGGTAGTGATAGTCAGTGTAACTTTTTTTGCCAGATTATCAGACCCACAAACTCCATAACACAAATCGCCTTTTTACTGTATTTTCTAATTAGTAAGGTGTCTTGACTCACCAATTTGCTGGGTTCAGAAACCAATATTAACGCAATGTAACAAGTAAAAAGGTTTATTTCCACAGTGAGAAACAACCTTGATGATAGACAGTCCAGTAAAAGCAAGTAAAAAATAAAATGTCCTGAAGGCAGGAGAGGAGAATAGATTTATACGGCCAGAAAAGTGATGCAATACAACTGGATTCCTACACATTCAGTCTAAAAGCCCCGGCACCATCATGATTCTGCCTTCACCCCTGCCCATCGGGTAGTTTCCAACCAAGCCTAAAGGAAACGTTTGAAATATCCCATGAAAAGGAAATATAGTCCCTGCTGTTGCTGGCTGGACTGCATGAATCAGTCAATATTATTCACTGAGAGGGAGTAACTACTGAGCGTGGCAAGGAATTGTTTGCAGTGGCCAGCCAACAATGTAGTGGACTGATAATAATATAATCATTATTTTTTGGCAAATAGTGTTAAATCAGATCAGAGTTCCTGTTTTGTTTGGCCTTCATACATTTTAATGATCCAGGCCAGCAGTTTTTTCATAATACTGCAGACAAACATCCAAAAAAATCTAAACCGAGAGCAAAATATAACATAACTAGTAATGTGTCGGTGGCGAACCGGCCGGCTCTTTTAAATGAACGACGGGAGCCGGATCGCGCCCGCGAACGAGCCGTTTCTTTTTTCTTTCTTTTTTTTGTTAAGTAATACAAGACAGAATGATATGATGATCTCCGCGCTACGGGTGCTCCGTGCATGCATCCAGTGACATGTAATATCCAATAATTAGAGACTGTTGGATGCTGCTGTTTTGAGCATTGCAATATATTTATTTTCATTATGTTATTTATTTATGATTATTTTTAGGCTCAGCAAAGATTTGTTGTCAGTTTGTATAGATGTTGCCATCTGCTTTTTTTTAGCGTGGTTCTACAATCAGAGAGTTACAAGGTTCTGTAAATGCAATGATTTAAGTGATATGTGTACACATATAAATCATTAGTCAAAACAGGGCTAAATTTGATTGAATTTTAAAAAAATTATATTTCGCAGATAAACCTATTAACCCCGCCCCCTTAAAAAAAAACGTCTCTTTTGAACGGCTCTTTTGAACGGCTCTCGCAAAGGAACGGAGCCATAAGATCCGGCTCCCTTCAAAGAGCCATAATTCCCATCACTAAACGTAACATTTGTAGAACATTCAGTTAGTTTAGAAAAAGTTAGAAACGTTAATTATTTTTTCATATAGTAATATAATGTTCAAGGTTTAGAAGCATAATGGTCAACATTTATATTTTTCTGACTACAGTGCAATTGTGTATCATTAATGATCAGTATTAGATTAGTTTTGTAAGTTGTTGCATATTGTGTATATTTATTTTCTTCGTTTCCTTTTAAATTACTACTATAAATACATGTCATTTTGCTGACCCTTTTATCCAAAATGACTTGTATACACTGCAAATGTAGACATGCCTACGGGAGCCATTTTGGGTTTCGTACCTTGGCCAAAGACAATTTGAAATGTTGATGGATTGAACTATTAGCCCTCCAATTGGTATACGCCCATTTCCTCCCTGAGCCACAGCCGTCCTGTTTAGGTTTAGTTGGCCAAATTATTCAGAATATTTTTTTTTCTTCTTTTGCTTCTCAACACCCTTATCATTGGGACTTGGCATTGTCAAAAGGAAATCCAGTTGCTTGAAATCTGCATCGTGAATTCTTCGAGAACTCCAGGAGACCCTTCTGATGTGGATGACAACCACCTCCTAAAATGTTGATGCAATTTTTTTACTATAGCCAATGAGTAATTACTCTTTAATGCAAGGATTTCAATCATGGTTACTTTCTTGGAGTTGGACTTCGCCATTTACAATGTTGAAATAGGGGAAATCTTGGAAATCTCCTCCTGGCTGCTTCTTCATTGCCTTTCCACATCATTAATCTTCATAAATGTGTCCTGGTTCGTTATATTTAATGGTTATGTCTTCAGTAGCGAATGTAAAGCTGTTCACGATGGCGGCGATGAGGGGGAACCCATTTTTATTCTTCATAGACCACATGTTTTTATGTCATTCATGTTTAAGGGCACAGGGGTATGCTTTTTCCCACCTACAACCTTTTGCACTGAAAAAAACTGAATTCTGTTGGCATAATACATTCAATTAAAGTCAGCGGTTCAGTTTTTTCACTGTGCCAAAGGAAAAAATGCTTTTTCTCTAGTGGTTGATAGGTTTCATGATTCTTCTCTAAATGTATTAAAGCCTGCATTATTACCCTCTGAAGGTCAACACTACTGATTGAAAAATCAGCCTGCTTCTTTTTAGCATCCATCTTGCAGTGCTACCCTTCAACCCTCGCTTTCCTGTTGTGCTCTTCCTCCTTATTTTTCTAAGTAATAATAATCATGAAAGCACAATAATAAAACAGTAAAGGCCAAAGTGTTTATTAAAGGTCACAGGCCTCATATTTTCTATAACAATTTCAGGACATTCCGAAATAATGGTGTCAGGAGGAATGACATCAACAGGCAGGAATGCAGTATGAGGCTTAGAGGAGTGAGAGCTGCAATAACTTTATACTGGTGTATAAAAGAAAAGACAAGTGATTAACTGTTGGTATCAAATCCCATTAATTGAAGAAAAGAGAGAAAGAAAGTAGGAATAAGCTCCACATTTTTAAACCTTAAATTGAGTATATATTCAAGTAACAGTCCTTTGTTTGCTTTATTGTGTTTTCTGATCAGTTTTATTGCAATGAATTCCACCTTAAATTCAAATCAAATGTTTTTTATATACATCAATATCACAAATTACACATTTTGCTCAGAGGGCTTTACAGACTGTGCCGTGTACAACATTGTCTGCCCTTCCTCTCCCCCAAAGAAACCCCAACATTCAAGGGGAAAAACATGACCTAACATGTTTGCTATTCAAGCTTTCGTACTGGGAAGTTGAATAACTTAAAAAAAACAACAATAAAAAAACAGTGATTTACAAACGTCGCTTTCCCAATGTAAGTCAATGGGAAATAGTATTTTTGGACTAAAACTGAAGTGTACTACCACCATTTGGCCACTACAATAATTCGCTTCACCAGCCGGCACATTTCCTGGGGGCTTGTTGAACATATTACAATTTGCAGAGAACTCGAAAACTACCGACCAGCTGCTGGTTCAGTGGACAACGCCAATGGACAGCGGCAAACACGGCTCAAAACTCATTTTCTCCAATCTCCGTGAAGCTTATGTTATTATCCTTGTCTGCCTTCTGATACGAGTCATGGCCTCTTGGTTTTTGACTTATAGTCCTCATACCTGTTTTGATGTAAATGTCACCAGATGTTGCCGGTAGCATGCTCTAAGATGACTTATTGTTGGACTGCTCAAAGTCCTCTAGGGAAGACGATATCCTGGTTTTTTAATTTCTGAGTCATTTTTAAGGTGGTACCTCTAACTTGTATTGTGAGAATGTTTTGTTGTCAACAACTTTACTGTCATATCTTTCTTTTCAAGTGACTCTGGGGTTATCTGCAGTTTTATGTTCAAAGCTTCTTGTGTCACTATACGACAGACAAAGTTATTTTTCTCACAGTAGGGGATTTCCAATGTCAAATACAGCTTTTCTTCTGTCCACTTTTATCTTTCTATCTTTTGTAGCCCACTGGGTACAGCACATACCATTTAACCAGAATAATTCAAGCAGTTATTATGTTTTCATCTTCAAAGAAATGAGGCAAAACAACATCTTTTGGACTTGATAAATAATCTTGAACTTGAAAGTTTGAAGGACTCCATTACCCAGTGACTCTCAGGGTTGGAGCACTCACTATTGACTCACTGTTTTATTGTGTGTGTGCTATTTAATTTATCACTCCCCATGTTAGGAGTGACTTTCCCGGAGTCAATATGAGACAGCGATATTTCAGTTAGGCATGCAGAGCGAATTTATAGCATCTTGTTTAATGGGGTTGAAACTGTGATGCAGTTCTGAACCATGAATTAAGCAGAGAAATAAACAATAACCTTGTCTCCCGCAGCTTCAGATACATTTAGAACTAATAAAGAATACACTTTTATAATGGAGGCAAGTAAACTTTCACCTGATGTGTCCCCTTCAAGGAGAAAACTCATCAACATCACAGTTTTAATAAAGTTGTTTTTATAATCAGAGTCTCAATTATACAGCAAATATTTTAAGTCTTTAATATATGGTGGCCGACAGGGGCAAACGCGCGACAATGGCCGAAACACTTTCATCAGAAAAAAATATGAAAATATAAAAACACATAAGTGCCAAAACACATGCAAATGAAAAAACATCTTCACCAACTTGAGAACACTTAAAAATCATTCACAATTTGACGAAACATGAGCAGCTTTTACTAAAAGCTCTGCAAAAAACGAAACACTGCAAACTCAAAATGTTAACATAAAAAAAACTGCAAGTAGCTAAAGTAACCTGTTTCAATAATTATAAGCTGTTTCAATAATTATAACCTATTTCAATAATTATAACCTGTTTCAATAATTATAACTTTGTCTGTGTAAAATGTATACTTATGAAACTAGACCAAATGTTCTTATTTTGTTTTGTTTGCTGTGGTCAATTGTGTGTGCGTTGACTTAGGAATGTAGAGGATCCAGTCGCCCCCCCGGGTTTTTAATGGGCCGGATAGGAGCATGGGGGGTTGCAGGAGAAAGGTAATAAAACTGACACCATTGAGTCTATGCAGAGATTGTACTGAGAGAAAGATTGGGATACGGAGTGGTACGGCCAGGTGCCGAGGATAAACGAAAATAAGGATTGGTACCTCACCCCCATTCAACCCAGAATTGTTTATTTTAGGGCTGCCATAAAAGATGGAATGGGACTGATCAGCGGCGCAGGAGATCCAAACTTCCCACGCCTCCGGCTGACTCACTCTGATTCGCCCAGGAGTGAGTCCACCAATGGATGAACACCTAGGGAGGAGCAACCAACACAACTCCTCCCACACAACTCCTCTCCGTTTGTGGGAATAAATATTGTGAATTCTGTACACTCGCGGCCTCTGTTCTGTCTGACTGTCTGATACGTACATCGCACGGTGGAAGAGCTGAGGCCCGAAGTACTTCGTTATATAAGTACTTCGTTATATTGTACTGTTGTTTCTACCATTAAATCAGCTTATTGTTTAATCTCATATCTCTGTCTGAGTCCTTCCTTTTTATAGCAGACCACTCATCAAACGAACGGCGCGGAGCGGGCTCGAACCTTCAACAACTGAAGGGTGCTTCAACCCAACATAGCTCAATGCTGACATTCGGGAATTATGAAGTTGGCCAACTTCACTGGCAGAGTTAGTCTGTTTCATAATTGTAAGTGTTTTGTCAGTATATTTGAATGGACGAAGATAGCTACATTAGCTAGCTAGATTACAGCAGATCTGAAATAATCGGTGGGTCATGTGATCACATTCTCAAAATAGGCCAATAAAACGTACATTTGAGGAAACTCTCCAAAGACCGTGATATTTTGCCAACTTCCCCGACGTCAAGAAGTGGTCCCAGCTGTGTGCATCACTTATTAAAGTCCCCGTTTCCGTTGTGTTTTGAGCAATGGAAACGGGGCAGCATTTTGTATTTGCGGCGTCTGGTTTGTGCACCGCTTTTAGTTAATGCTGGGCATTCGTCAAGTTGGTCAATGTTTTCTAAATGCTGCGCATGTGTTTTCAAGTTGGCGGAGATGTTTCTTTATTTGCATGTGTTTTGGAATATTTGGTTTTTTGGATTTGCCTTGTTTACAGTGTGTTTCTTCTAATGTAAGTGTTTTGCGCCTTTGTAGCGCATTTGCCCCTGCCGGCCCCCGCACAAGTAGCTGGTGTAATGAAAAAATATATATTATTCATCAGTCCTTGCTTCTATACATCTCTGTTTACCTCAACCCCTTTGAAATGATAGTGTCATGCAACAAAAATAACACAACATCACAGAAATATGGTTCAAAGACACCAACACATTTGTGGAAGCCTCAAAGCATCACTTTCTCTTCCCTTTGTACTGAAAATGAAAGGCAACATTGCCCGTCACATGTATAGAAAGTAACTCCAGCCAGACCTGTGGTAATGATTTCTAAAATACCGCCGTGTCAGTAGGGAAGAATGGTCGCTTTTCTCAGTTTCTGAAAAGTTTCTGCAGATAAAAAAGGATTTGCAGGGCACAGGCATCATACACTGAGTTCGTTCTGCCTCCCTGTAGTCAGTTCCTGTGTGGCAGGCCGTCTGTCTCTCGCTATCTTCCCACCCATCTATTTCCAACTGTGTATCTCGCCGTAGCAGTGCTTTTACTGAACACTGGCATAATGCTCAGTCAAAGCACCTTCGGCAAACAAAGCAACAGAACAACAAACTTCCCTCCAAACCCCTGACTCCAAAAAAAGAGAAGTGAAGAAGAATGATAATATGGAAACAGATACCCAGTGTCACCAATTCAACACAAAGAAACAACTCTAATAGTTTCTCTCCCAATCTTTTTTTAATTTACTTTTCCTCACAGTGAGGTCACAGGGCACGGTCAGCTTCAGAACTACATATCTGGAGCTGGGGTGGGGGGGGGGAATTAATTGTCAGTCAAGGACTGTACATTAGCATGGATGCTCCTACATTGCTCACAGCCATGTAACTGTTATACAATAACTCTGTTCAAGGCCTCATAACTTTATTACATAAACAAATCAATCACATAAAGCATTAATTATACATTTATTTTATTGTTTATTACCCACTGCTTGGCTACAATGTACAACAGGTGGTGGAATGTAACTAATATAGTACTATATTAAATAACATGTTGACATTTATATGCTTTTGTTGTACCCCACTAAATTGATTCAATACTCTTAGCACATGATATGCTCTATGATTAAATGCAGAACTGTCCTAAAAATCCACCAAGTATTTTACAAAGTATCTCAAATTGGATCAACATCAAACTCATATAGAGACATTATGTACATACATTTGTTAGTGATGAGAACAGGATGATATTTTACACTAAAGTAACACTATGAAAAGATCCATTCTGAATACTAAGTACTTTTCCTTTGAGTAAATTTAGGTGATAATACTTCTGTAATTAAGTAACGATTGGACTTTTACAAAAAAATTGGGCATTTCAATTAAGTAAAGGATCTTTCCGAAAATCTATGAACAACCTTCATGTACTAAGTGGTGAATATTAACTGTATCAAAACACTGTACTTTTCAAAAAGAACATTCTATTGTTACCATTTTCCATACATGGCATAGTCAAGTGCCTAAAAAAACACTGTGGCTGTGGCACTTTCTCCCTCTGCTTGTTTTCAAGGTCTCCCTCTTTCAGTTTATTTTTATTTTTGTTTAATTCTCAATTGCTGTGTCACCTGAGAAAAATTGTAAAACATACTCTCAGTGAGGAAGGGAAAAAGGCACACAAAAAATGCAAATCAAACTGTAATAAAGATGCATACAATTCTTGTGACACAACTATAATATCAACAGGAACAGAAAACAGTGGGCATTATCAATGGAAATATGTGATTCGATATGAAAACCTGTTATGGATAAGGAAGTTGTCCACAAAAAACACCTGGGTTAACTTTGCAACCCTTACTCTCGGCCATATGTCTGCATCATTCTATTGTTTTGGATCTGCTTTAACGTTTTTTATGCAGATAATGCAATGTTTTATACCTTTTATTTTATAAATGGTTGGAAGTCAGACAGAAAATAGTCACCATAGCTGGATAAAAAAAGGCACTTAAACAATGTGAAAGTAACAGTTAACACATATACAAATGTTTTGATCAATGTTTAAGTTGATTGAAATAAGACCATTGAATTTAAAATGAACAGGCCTATAGTCATCATGGATGAACAACTAAATAACTTTGCATTTTGTCTTCCATGCACACTCACACAATTATATGAATAAAATAAGAAAAAGAGAAGTAGATCTCTACTGTCACACTGACAGCCATTCAATAGAACAATGAAACAAAGAAAAGTCCTCTCACGACACTCGGGATGATGTGGGAATATACAGTATTTCTCTAGGACAGAAAATACAATTTGTCTAAACAGCTTGTATTTGTTAAATGTATATGCTTCTAATATTAAATGTAAGCATTTGATAGGGTAACAAAAATCTTCAAGTGGAGTTTGCAAAGCCCAGGGAATGATAGAAGCCAAGGAATCGGCGCCTGATGCAACGCTGATGTATGTGGTTTTGTGTATCGGGGACAAGAAAGCAAACAGTCACACAAAAACATTCACATGGGGCCAAATAGAGTATAAAACAAAACCCTTTCTGATGCAATCAGGAACAAGTCGTACTCATTTTATCAACCCACTCTCTTCAGTCTGCGTACAAATGACACGACTTTACACATTGGAAATGCGTGCAATAGATACGCAGAAGTCCGATTTTGCGTGCATATGATACGCTAACCATTCCCATTGAGATCTGAGGCCGAGTTTTGCGTGCATATTATACGTCACGTTTCTTGCCTGCAGCACTTGTTTTTGTCCGGTCGGGTCTTGGTAGACCGGAAGCTGTGTGGTTCATAAAAACATGTTCTTACTCAATACCAAGCCACGATTATTGTTTTTATTTTCAATCGTATAATGTCGGACTTTTTTTGCCATCTGTGAGGAAAAGAAATAGGGCTCAGAGCTTCAGAATAATGAAATCTGTATTTTTTAAATCTTTTTTTCCTTCTAATTTGTTATTCTTTTCTAAATAACACACCGTTATTTACTCAACAATAACACACAATTATCCTTGTTTTTATTTATTCGTTTAATTCTATAATCTCGGGCTTTTTAGCCGTTCCTCAGGAACTGAATTTCAAAATAAAGTCACCGGAAACAGACGTAGGCCTATAAGGGACATTTCGAGCATCATTGCGATACACACCACAAACCCACTGAACTGATTACCCAAGATCCTCAGCTAGAAGCTCGGTGATTGGATTGTTTAGCCGCAATGCACGCTGGGATATGGTGTTAATGCGATATGAAATCCGAAAAACATTTAAAAAAAGAAAATAATACTTTATTCCGAGTGTGCTTGCTTTTCTCTTTGGAAGTCATCACATAACGGCATTGTAATACACGGTTCGGCTGCATTAAATATTACACATCTGCCGTAGTTCTTTATTTATAGAGCCCTGATTAGAAGACTTCTAGACAAACTGGAAGAAATGCCGCCGAAACTGAATATGTGACGTGGATCATAAATATATCAGCAATTAAACAACATCTTCATTTCTCTTCACACAATACGTCTCCTTGCAGTATCAACACTAATTCGGCTGACTTTTATATTTGATCCAATTGGTAGATAGGTTATATTTACACCATAACGGTGCACAGCTGATATAAAAGGACTTGTAGTTTTTAAAGATATTACTGATTTTCTTTGAATATAAGAATGTAAATACTGAGTTGAGAGAATAGTCAGGGGTTTTTGGGTGATGGGAGACACATCTATGGAATCACAATTTCAATAGCTTACCATTAAATGACAGATATACCTTTCTGTCTGTGATGTTTTACAAATCAGATATTAATGTGTAGAAGTAAAACATGAGAAATATTTTAGCAATATCCTGTAAAATTATGTGAAAACATGAATAAAACTACACATCTTCAGATGTTATACATACATAAGTGTCCTACACTAATAATACAAAGTTATTATTAGTATGCTGTGTGTACCTTGTGTGCACCGCCTAGTGGTTAAAGCACGTTATTGAATTATTTTTGTTGAATAATGTTATTTTTGTTGAATAATGTTATTTGATGAAAAACATATTAAGAGTACATACTCTACATAGGGGGAAAGTAGAAGGTCAATGATAGAAATATAGAATATAAAAAATCAAGAAGATTCTGTAAGTGATCTCTACAATAAAACAGTTTAGTGCCGGATGTACAAAGATATTAATATGAGGATGTGCAAAACAGACAAACTAATTAACCTTTATTTAAACATTAAAGAATACTTTAGGTTAAGGTCTTCTTTTAAATAAGAAAAAAGCTTTTGGGATATCTACACATAAATATTAAGCCTGAAAAAGTACTTAACGTCTAATATATTGCTTTCCTGCCTATGTTGAAGCACTTATTTTAACTGATATTATACACATTAATTATACTCTTATGTATGTATAAGAAATGTGCAGAATTTGACAGTTTAATGGTGGAGGTATACACACATATTGATAGATGTCTTGTAATGCACTGTTGAGGAAGCTGTGACCCAAGTTTTTCATTCATTGCATAACTTCAACATAGTTCAGGTGTAACTAAAGTCTGCTTTAAGGGTTGTTTATATTTCACATCATTAATCAGAATCTGCAAAGTAACTCAAATAAATTTAGTGGAATAAAAATACCAGGTTAACCTCTGAATTGTAGTGGAGTAGAATTACAAAGTAACAATGAGCTGTCATGTGGGTATATATTAATGCTGCCCATTATGGACACAAGCGATTTTCACCCATTTATTAATTATATGTTTTAAATTTGTACACACCAATGTGTTTCCTATCGCCTAAACCTCCAGGGATGTACACAGTTTAATACTGGCAACTTCTAATTGTGGGAAAAACGAAAACGTCTTTTAAAACTACAATTCCCAGTAGAGACTGCTATAGAACATGTTGCGAAACCCATGTGTGAAACACAATAGCCAGCATGTGTAGTTCTGGGGGGGCGTTCGAGTCCAGCTATCGATAGTCTGCCGTGGTTTCGTTCCATTTCAAAGAGCTGTTTGACGCTCGGCGTAACCTTGGCGCACTGCCACTCCAACATCCAATCCCAGAGCTTGAAGATGAATCACGGGGTTTGTCAAGCAACGGGACTGTAGTCCCAAACGATAGCTGAGGATTATGGGTAGTGTAGTGTCTTGGCCATCCTAAACTCTGAAATGTTTTTCGGATATCATATCGCATTAACACCATATCCCAAAGTGCATTGCGGCTAAGGATCTTGGGTAATCAGTTCAATGGGTTGTGGTTGTCGTGTGTATCGCAATGATTCTCGAAATGTCCCTTATAGGCCTACGTCTGTTTCCGGTGACTTTATTTACGGCTAAAAAGCATGCTAAAAAGCCCAAGATTATAGAATTAAACAAATAAAAAAAACAAGGATAATTGTGTGTTATTGTTGAGTAAATAACAGTGTGTTATTTAGAAAAGAATAACAAATAAAATAAATAAAAAAAGATTTTAAAAAATACAGATTTCATTATTCTGAAGCTCTGAGCCCTATTTCTTTTCCTCACAGACGGCAAAAAAAGTCCGACATTATACGATTTAAAATAAAAACAATAATTGTGGCTTGGTATTGAGTAAGAACCATAGGTAAGAACATGTTTTTATGAACCACACAGCTTCCGGTCTACCAAGACCCGACCGGACAAAAACAAGTGCTGCAGGCAAGAAACGTGGCGTATAATATGCACGCAAAACTTGGCCTCAGATCTAAATGGGAATGGTTAGCGTATCATATGCACGCAAAATCGGACTTCTGCGTATCTATTGCACGCATTTCCAATGTGTAAAGTCGTGTCATTTGTACGCAGACTGAAGAGAGTGGGTTGCATTTTATACATATGTATACAATAGCCAACACACACAAATACACAGTTGTGTTGTTATGCTTATAAGCATTGTTGTGAATACGTTTGTAATAAATTCCAACCTTCAAGGAATTAACTCAATTTAAGGACTTAAGGACGTAAATAATGACTTTGTCTACAGAGGAGGCCTAGCATTAGCGAGGATATTAGCCGTTAGCCGAGTAGCAGCAGCTTCATACTGTAGCTAGGAGTTACAATAATTTAACTACTTTTGACAGGAACTAGAAACTTAAATATGTTTACTGTAATTTAAATTGGCTCATTACTTGTCACTTTTCTCAGTCATGGCAAACAGAAAATCCCCAGGCACCAACATTATACAGAGAAACTTAAGAGATGCTAGCAGCAGAGCTAAGTTAGCTATAGCATTGTGTTATATCTTCTTGTACTGAAGCTTACTGTCTCAACACAGAACAAATGCAGATTACAAGTTAAAATGCTAGTGGCTACTGACCTTGAGTAGTTTTAATAATAAATCCGTTTAATAACGGTGCGTCCTATTTGTTACTTTATTGTTACGCTAGCATGGCTAAAGATATTATTGTGACCATCTAAATACATCCAGACTACAGATTTTCCATTGTTTTAAAATAAGTAACATTAAGTAAATTACTCATTATGAGAACCAGTGTTGTAAATTAGCTTTTCTTGTCTTTTTCTCATCAGAATTAAAAAACTGCTCCACATAGGCCTTTAAATAAAGCTAACTTCTAAAGCTACTATGTGAGTGGCCATCTTTTAGATATGAATTTTTTAACAGACCTGCAAAAGTGTAGTTTAAAAGTGTGTTCCCTATAGGCTTTCTCGTGGCCTTTCTTTGAGGGGATTGTTTGCAGTGAACTAAGTAAATAGAGAAACTGAGCTACATTATTTAAATGTCGGTTCGACTGGTATGCTATCTGAAGAATAGCTTTTAATTTTCTGTACCTGGTTCAATAATGTATGGAGTTTTGTCAAACAACTTTATCTTGCATAATTTAATCATGGTTCCACAGTTAATGTGGAGAGAAACACACACACACACACACACACACACACACACACACACACACACACACACACACACACACGTACTCAAAAATTGCTGTGGTGTAAATGACATTGTGGGAATCACTTTTATGAAGTGCTAATATTAGCTAACATCTAAATTGCTCAGTCTCACTTCAAAACCAACCTCAAGCAAACCCCCCATGAAATGTATCGTTCTTTGCAATAACCACAACACTAACTGTTGTTACTGTAAACACTAGACAACTTCTTCTAATTGTTTTGCATTCTTCTGGAAATACTGTACATCTTTTGTGTACTTTTGTTGGCCCCCCCACCACACACAACGCCTCGCCAGTCACGCGTAGTAGTTTATCTGATATTTAACAACAAATACACAGCCAGCCATAGCCGCGGGAAGTAGGGGTGCTGGAGGTGCTGCAACACCCCCTGTTGGCGAATGGTGTAAATTTGAAAAACTGATTTTTCTTATAAATATGTACATTTAGTGCACCAATTGAAATGCCACTGTCAATGTGGTTTGGAGAATCGGGACTTATCCCGGTGTGCACTTGTGTATTCTGGAGAATCACAACACTTTAGGCTTTAGTGTGTTAGCTTTAGGTAGCAAAAAACGGATATATGCTTACCTTTAGCTGTTATTCTGATCAAAAATTGTGTTCAATGGCATTAAAACGAAAAAAACGCTGGAAGACCTGGAAAACAGGCTCGGGGCTCAGTAAAGGCTGGCTTGACTTCAGGTATAATTCGTCTGTAAACACACTTTGGCGGCTATCCTAGTTAGCGTTAGTTTAGCTTTCTAAGCTAACGTTAGCTGATGTCGGTATGCTGGGCTGGTGTAATGCGTAGGCTACTATTAATCACGGCTGTGTGTAATGTCAATTTGCAGAAAATGAAGAGAAAGTCAACAGACATATCTTCTTATTGTTTGTATCATTTATATAGTAAATGTTTTGAATTTGCTATAAAGGTCAATAATAGATGGTGTTTTTGTGTTCAATCACAGTATTTATTTACCATTTTATACCCCTTGTGTTTTTGGGTCCTGTTGAAATAAAATAGTCATGTTTTAAAACTTGATTTAATAAAGTCATGTCAATCATCTTTGATCCCAGTGTGACACAAACAGCTTTGTTCAGTCTAAAACAATTTATAACCTAGAGACATAATATAACTAAAGAACATGCTGTGTTGCTGTTGTGTATTGTATGTGTTGAGAATGCTGAACATGTTGTGCCTTACAATAAAGGAACTTATTTAAATTAAGCTGTATTTGTCTTTTTAAAAGGAAAGAACAACTAGCATATATAAAAAACAAAACAATAAATCACCTAACACATGTCTACATAACACAAAACAACGTTCTTTAAATGTTGTTTGAAGTCAAATGTTAACTATCCGTATTATATTCACTTCAGATGAATAGTATCAGGCAGAGGTGGGACCAAGTCATTGTTTTGCAAGTCCGAGTCAAGTCTCAAGTCTTTGCGCTCAAGTCCGAGTGAAGTCTCAAGTCTTTGCGTTCAAGTCCGAGTCAAGTCTCAAGTCAGGATGGGCAAGTTCAAGTCAAGTCCAAGTCCTAAACTTTGACAAAACAATCTTAAACAAGTCCTTATGTGCTTTTCAACAAATGTAATGACATCCATCAACAGAATAATACGTAATAATCAAACTGCTCTTTATTAGTCACATTAATAATTTAATAATCCATTTTCTCTCTGCTGGTAAAGTAACATGTTTTTTTCTATTTTAAGAGGGATCAGTAAGGTAATGCTACCGTGACGGTTTGATTCAGAAGGAGTTTAATGTATAAGATCCCTGATGTTAAGGTGACCAGAATGTTTATTTCCACTGTGTAGGCTACAACATGTTATAAGGGACCCACAATCTATCTTTATGCAAGGGATAATGTGCAGCGGGGCGGTCTAAAGAACACCTGAATCTAGATCCCTCTGCAGGTGGTACTTTAAGTATATTTTGATGATAATACTTTTGTACTTTTACTTGAATAACATTTTGAATGCAGGACTTTTTATTGTAACTGAGTATTCCTACACTCAGGTACTTTTACTCAAGTACAAGATCTGAACTTCTCCCACCTCTGACAATAAATCCTGAGTGGTTACCAAAAGAAAAACCCTGCTCTGAAGGTTATTTTCATTTTACAAATCCTGCACTCAGCTTTGCTTTCTCATATATCATTGAAATGCAGCCAGATGCTGCTTCTTTTTTCGGTTTTCGCTAATTTCTTGACTTTTTCCGACGCGCTTGCATTTAAATCCGGCTCCCCGTCTCCCCGTCGCTCTGTGTAGCTGGCCTGTACCACTACACCTGCTGTCTTTGGAGCGTCTGCCCCCCACCCTTCTTTCACATAATGGTATGATCCTAGTGTCTCCTCGCATATGATTGGCCGCATGGTGGCTCAGCAAAATAAAGTCCCGCCCCTGCCTGCATGGATTCACCGCAAGAGTAGGAGCGGCTGAAGATTCTGCTCTCCCAGACTGGAGTCTGCTCTTCTAGCGGCATCTCGCGATCGGCGTGTTGGAGACCCCTGAATTAAATTATCAAGTCACCTCAAGTCAGAGGGCTCAAGTCCAAGTCAAGTCCCGAGTCATTGGTGTTCAAGTCCAAGTCGAGTCGCAAGTGTTTTGTGATTTTGTCAAGTCGAGTCCAAAGTCATCAAATTGGTGACTCGAGTCTGACTCGAGTCCAAGTCATGTGACTCGAGTCCACACCTCTGGTATCAGGAAATGTAAAATAAGAAACCAAAGTATATCAGTAGGTGATTCTCTTTGCCATTGTTTTCATCTAGTCTATACTTTTACAACAATTAAATTCTTGGTTTTGGTGGGCCACCCCAAGATTTTCAGTGGCCCCATTTGGCCACCCCTATGAAACATTTCTGGAGGCGCCACTGCCCAGAAGATGAATCCTATTGTTCCTCTGAAGAACATTTGAGCATGGTATTATCCTTCCCTTAGTTCTCCTCGAATCCCAGAGTATTTACTTTGTACATAGGATACATTATTACCACATTCCACAGTATTGGACATTCATGTCCCCAGAGGTTGAAATGTATCGGTTTTCCGTGTTTCCATGGCTTTCTTCAAGCCCCACCTTTGCACCAAGATGTCTTCTGCAATGTAGTCATATGTTGAATTATAATAAACACTACCACTGATAGGAGCCACTTCAAAGGCTGTAGGACTTTTGCTTTTGTTTGAAACAGACGACCGAGACACGTAAACGCACAATTTGTAGGCCTTTAGGGCACGGTAGTCCTCAGCCAGCACCACCAACAAGCTAACTGACCGCCCACGGCTGGTCTGAGTGTGTCTGTTCATTTCCATGTGTGCATTTCTGTCTGTGTGTTTGTGAGTGGGTGTGAGATGGCTGGGTTTGACATTACATGACTCTGCAGTGCACATTTTAATGAGGGAAAAGGCAAAAAGCTGCTGGCGTTTTGTGATGCATCACCATTCCAATGTAGCCTCATAAAGTGCAGTTGTTGTTGTTGTTTACCCTATAACCACACTGAATACATTGACATTATCTTTCTATATTTAATCCTAAATATATACTCCATTCTCTGTATTTTTGTGATGCCCTGAAAGCCAGATTTACATATATTAATATGTTATTATATTAATCCTATTTCCCCTGAATTAACACCACTGCACCCTACAGAAGAGCTCCCTGTTTATGCTATATGGTCACTTTTTCATTTAAGCAATTTTTCCTCTAAATCTCACTGTTGTTGGATTTACCAGGTTTAGCAGTTTCAGTCCCAACCTGTCTATGTTTTTTATATTTTTTCAAAACCGCAGCATTATATTGCCTCCTACAGTTTTCCAATTTTCTTTATCTTGTTCTTCTCTCATTATTGCCTCTAAATAATAGCCAATGCACATTATTTCATAGGATTAGGCTCCCCCGTTGTGAACTTAAGTTGATAATTATTATGAAAAAACACTTTAAGCTGTACACAGTATTGAGTTGAATAGTTAGAGACATTTAAAAAAAAAATAGATAAGCGTGTGAAGAACAGTTTTAGGGGATGTCTAACTCCAATTTAAACGTCCCCTGAAAACTTACAAATATATTTTTTAATGTTTGCTTTACTTATACTTCAAATTTAGTAACGTTCTTGAAGTATTTTCATGTGAAATTAGTCAAATTATTGTGTTAAAATGAATGCCTGCTAACTATTTAGCATTTCTCGCAGTTTCTTACAAAAAAAAATGCACACTAGAAACAAAAGCATTTAATAATGGGTTATATGCTCCGTCTTTTTTAAGATATTGAGTTTTATTATCATAGTAGGGAAAGGCTCAGTATATTGATTTTTGATATTCTCATCAAATGTCAAGGCTGCTTCTCAATCTGTATGCTTTTATGAAGAGCTGCTAGATAAACTGACTATAGGATCAAACATCATAACAATTTCTAAAAGATTTTTTTCCGTGATGTAATTAAATTAACATTTTCTGTATTACAGTGTATTTAAGTAATAAGACAAAAAAGTGGGTGTTGTATAAAAAAACACAATTATTAAACATAATCTTAAACAACCTGGGATTGAAGAAGAATCATGCAACGTTCTGTCTGGCATCATGGTTACTACTTTCGGTGTGGGTACACTGCAGGTGTTGACTTTGCTTGGCTGCAGCAGTGGCTTATCAGCAGGTTGTGGGATGTTAACACAGTGATCAATACGTGATCAATGCTAATTTCAGTCAGCGTATGGTAGATAAATACCAGTTCAAGTACAAACATTAACTTGGTACATGAAGAAGTAATTGCAAAATTGATCGACTCTATGTGTTGCATGCCCACTCTTTCCCAAACTCAAACACTGATAAAAATCGAATAGTTGAGTTCACCACCGGACTAATCAAAAACTGACGTTTCAATGAACATAAAAGACACAAACATGTTAACAGTGACGTTGCTAACATGCTTATGTTTAACATTGTTTACCTTGTTCACCATTGTCGTTTAACATGTCAACATGTTAACAATTGCCAATAAGTGCCTAATAGTGTACAGCTGAGGCTAATGGGAATATTGATATTTTGCCATTTACTCAAGAATTGGGAAAAAATACATATGGACGAGAGGATGGTCCTGGAAAGAAAGTTAGGTTGCAGTTTGTTGTCAGTAGAATGTGTCCTCTGAAGACAACTAATGTCCAAACCAAATGTACTTGCATCGATCCAGTAGTTTTTGAGATGTTCTCTTGTGGACTAAAATGGCAGACCAACTGTCTGACTGACTATGCTAGCCCTACATCTGACTGAATAATCAAAAACAGAGGGGGCAAACTCGAGGTTTATGTCCTTTTCAATACATCATGATGTTCATTTTGCGCATTATGGTCTCATTTAAAATAAAATAGACGGTAAAGCATGTTATGCTTTAACAGGGACTTCCTTGTGAGTGATGCTTCGCTACAAGGGCAACGTTTTTACCAACATACCAAAAACATGTTCACAGTGACAATGCTTACATGCTGATATTAACATTTGTCTATCACGTTCACCATCTTTAGCATGGCTGGATGCTAAGATAGGCTAGTAAGCAATGAAAAGTAAAGCTGAGGTTGATGGCCATGTCAATATTTGCTCATAAATTTAAGTATTGAATCAAATATAATTTTGACCCAAGGATGGTCCTGCAGGAAAAGTCAGGTTGGTTCAGTAGGATGCATCTTCTGGTGACCATGAATGTATGAACCATGCATTAGTAAATTATGAGGTAAACCAGGAGGGTGTGTCCAACTTTAAGTGTCATTTACCCTAACAAAATGTAATTATATTAGTTATTAAGACAGTTACAACTAGTGAAAACAGGAAGTTTAAAATAGATGGACATGATTGAATTTCATAAAATTATTCCCAATGGCATAGGTTGCCCCTATCAATTATTATGGGGAAAAAACGACTTAACACATCAACACCGACAGTGTTAGGAATACAGATGCAATCATAGAAGTGTGAATTATTATGTGCTGAAACAATTCCCAGCATAGAATACCAATAGAAGCATCACAAATTGGCACAGTGTTAATACCTGGGGACTTAATAAATGCTGAAATAAATATACATGTGTGAATGACTCATAGCCAGGAAATGTCACGATCTTAGTTTTATGTCACGATTTTAGTTTTGTCAGTCTTGTCATGGGTTTTATTTTGCAATTCTGTTCTCCCTGTGTCTTGTCTTCCTTCCTGTGTTTTCCCTCCTGTGTCTGATTGTCTGATTGTGTTTCTGCCTCCCCTGCCCAGCTGTGTCTTGTACTGTGATTACCCTTCTTTGTATTTAGTCTCGTCTTCCCCTGTGCTCCATGTCGGTTCATTGTCTTTGCTGTCACCCTCCATGTTTGTCATGGTCAGTTGTGTCTGGATGCTACCTCGTGCTACCTGTTTATTTTTTGTCATTTTTTTTCTGTTATCAGCTTTTTAAATAAAGCTCGCCTTTAGTTCCTTGACCTTTTTGTCTTTTTTATACTGCTTTGGGTCCTACCTTTTCCCGAATCCTGACAGAATGAACCGACCAAATTTGGACTCAGCAGATTCTTTTTTTGCTTTACAGGCGGAACGTCTCGGGTACTCTCTGGAGTACATTTTTTATACCTGGTATGACGCCTCCTCTAGATGGGGTAAAGAGGCTGCTTTGAAGGAGGCACGCCAGGAGGTTGCTCGCAAGCGCTGGCTCAGGAGCTTGTTGCCTGAGTGGCTACAAACTTTTACAAGTAGCCCTGGAAACTTGTCTCAAGCGTCTAACCCTTTCCTGGGGTCTGGCCTACCAACTCCATGTCCTGTTTTGTTGGGGGTTCCACTTGGGGTCCTGCCAACACCATGTCCTGTCCTGTTGGGGGTCCCGCCGACACCTGCTCCGCCGGATTTCCTGCCAACACCAGGTCCTGTCCTGTTGGGGGTCCCGCCGATACCTGCTCTGCCGGATTTCCTGCCAACACCATGTCCTGTCCTGTTGGAGGTCCCGTCGACACCAGCCCTGTCGACACCAGCCCTTGCTCCGTCCGGGGTCCCACTGACAAAAGCCCATGTCCCGTCCAGGGTTCCTGTCCGGACAACACTGGTTCCTGTTACGCCGTTGGCTCCGCCGGCTACGAACTCTGTCCTGCCGGTGGTCCAGTCGGCCACGAACCCGGTCCGTCCTTGTGCCCGGTTCCCTGACTATGCCCGCTGCGGCCTTAGCCACTTCTCTGCCTCTGCCGTGCCACCGGGTCGTCCACCCGAGACTCCCTCCGTGAACTCTGCCTTGCCACCGGGCCGTCCGCCCGAGACTCCCTCCGTGAACTCTGCCTTGCCCCCGGGTCGTCCGCCCGAGACCCCTTCCTGTTCCTCTGCCTTGCCTCCGGGTTGTCCGCCCGAGACTCCCACCATGAACTCTGCCTTGCCCCCGGGTCGTCCGCCCGAGACCCCTTCCTGTTCCTCTTCCTTGCCCCCGGGTCGTCTGCCCGAGACCCCTTCCTGGTCCTCTGCCGTGCCTCCGGGCTGTCAGCCCAAACCCGTCCTCCGGACCCCCTCCACCCACCCTTTTGGAAGTGTTGGACTTTGTGTTGGACTTTGTGATCGTAACAGAACCCCCCCCCTCAAGGGACGTCTTGAATCCGTCCCTTGAGGGGGGGGGTTCTGTTACGATCTTAGTTTTATGTCACGATTTTAGTTTTGTCTGTCTTGTCATGGGTTTTATTTTGCAATTATGTTCGCCGGGGCCGTGTCTCATTTCAAAGATTTCCCCTCCTCGAATCCTCGGTCCTCCGGTAGTGACCCGGAAATGAATTTCAGCGCGCCATGTTGTAGGACATCTAATTTCTCTAAATGCACTTCGAGGACCGAGAATCGAGCGTCGAGGAGGCTCTCTGGAGGAGCTATAACCGAGGATACACTGATGGGTCCTCCACTGTCCTCCACGGCTCCTTCGCGGATGCATTTCCGGGAACGGTGGGTATAAAAGAGGCATGACACACCGCTGGAATCATTTCAAAACCATGGCGGGAGCAATGCACAAATGTAAGTGTTGATAATGATACGTTGTATTAGTTATTTAAGAAGTGAAATGCGCGATCAAACTCCGCCCGTCTGTATGCAGTTAGAGCCCTCTAACCTCATTCCTTATTGACATTTCATTTTCACCTGATATTCTTTATGTTTTTATCCACATTTTAACTACACCCAATCCTCCTACAGCATGCCATGATGTTTAAAAGTGCAAACGTTTATTTATTTGTAAGAGTATTAAATCAACCAGAACTTTGTTTAGCATTCAGCCCTATCATTTGATTTGGGCTATGTTGTTATATATATACACTAGAATCCATCGCTCATTACAGTCTGTAAATCTTCCAACAGTTTTAAGCTACACCTTTTACTTTGTCTTTTCACAGGGACAGAGCAAGAAACTCTGACTCTCATCCAGGGGCGGATCTAGACAAATATTCATGGGGTGGCAAGAGGGTGGCAGGAGATTTTGAGGGGTGGCATCCCCTGGCAGAAGTATATGCTGATTTAATCGCAGTCATATCAATCAATGTTAACTTGGAAAGCCACAATATTAATAGTTTAACTCAATAACATTAGGTGACATTATTGTGGCACATCAGTAAAGCCTTACATATAAATATATAAGGTGGCAGACTTAATTTAATGAATTTTAACTGAACAATAACTGAATGAGTTTGTTTCACTCTTAGACCAGCAGGGGTACCAAATCTATGAAGACTGCTGCAATAAGTACATTAATTAACTGTCGCATCGATGTTTGTCTGTATGAATATGATACTATTAACAATCATATTATTCCTATCAGCTGTCAATCACTGTTATGATTCACATATTCATTTATTATTGAATAAACTATATTTTTTGGAGGAGTTCATAATGAATGTTCCTCAAGATGCTTGCTCACCCTCCTTCAAATTTGAAAGACAAGTAATTACTATCATGTATCAAAATTCAAAAGATCCAAAGGAACAGTTCAGCGCCCCACAACTTTATTGCAAACAGTTACAACCTTGACTTTACATCAGAAAGAACAAACATTAAAGAAGTGACTAACTGCATCAGTTAGGGTTAGTGTATTCAGCTAAAACATAAATTATCCAGTGGAAAGTCCTTACCTACTGGCCTAGTTAAATCAAAGTGGTTACTTTTTTTTAGCTGGGCAGTGTAGTTTTACGTCTTATTTGACTTTCTCAGGACTTAAAACTGTTTTTTGGGGGCAGACCCCCACAAAGAAAGAAAAAATATACACACATACAAGGTCATCATCTTAACAGTTTTTTATGCTCATCGAGTCATCTGTGAGCAAAGCATCAAGTTGGCATGCCTATTACAGCTGAATGGTAGTTCCACGATTATCATTTTGTTCAGCCAAACGCCTCACAAACTGATTAAGATCAACAGCTTTAGTGCGTTTTGATTCAATGCTGAGTACAGCCAAACTTGACCGTCTCTTCTCTTTCATTGTAGACCGCAAATACCTCATTCCTTCCGTCTGCTTGGGTCCGAATGCTTCTCGTTTTGCGCCGTCCCCCTTTTCAAATTAAATCGCCGCCAATCATATTTCCTCGCTCGCGCCAGGGCCGGGGGAGGGGTTACAAGGCTCGCGTCTTGTGCTGCATTCACTTGCACTCGGACATTAGAGATTTTCTCTCATAAATGTCCAATGAGCCACAACTTTTGTTTCAAAACAAAGATGCCAACTGGGGTGGCAAGGCTATTTTTTTAGGGTGGCAGTTGCCACCACATGCCACCCCGGTAGATCCGCCCCTGCCCTCATCAAAGTGAGGGTCGAGAACGACAACCTTTTTACAGGCCGAAGGCACACTGCCAAGAAAGCCTGGGAGTGAGTGACATTTTCCTGGATTGGGAACATATGATCCTTAGCATTTACATATTGGTGGTTACAATTGGTATTTTAATATTGTCTGCTGAACCTGTGAGTTTAAATATCGATAGCTTTGATAGATGACACCTGTTGCTGCAGACCTTATTAATTGCTGACCAGCTTGAAACATCTCTTGTATCACTCAGGGAAATTCTAAAGGCCCTTGGCTTATGCGGTTCTGTAACCCCCACACAGATCGGCAAAAAGTGGGACAACCTTAAACGGAAATACAAGGTAATGTGTTATTCTTTCGTTTACTCATGTGTGTCTGTGAAACCATGGTTGTGTCTGCTCCACATAGCTGCTTTTGTATAACTTTACCTCTCGTTTTTGTAGGAGTTGAGATGCCCCCCAACCGGGTCAAGGACCGACAGGGGAGAGTCCACAGCAGCCACATGGCCGTATTTTACGGCCATGCATGAGGCCATCGGTGGGAGGCCATCCATCGACCCTCCCGCCCTGATGGACTCCGCCACGGCTGCTGTGGCTTCTGGCAGTGGCTCAACATCCACTGAAGCTGTCCAGAGCCAGGCCACAGTGGAGGATGAGGAGGCCACCGAGTCTGGCTCGGACAGCCAGGAGTATGTTGAGCCATCCACCTCTGCCGATCCCCCTCCCCGCAAAAAAAGAAAAACCGTACTATTACAGTTCCTGGAGGCAGAGGCGGTCAAGGAGGAGGACCGCTTCAGCCGCCAGCAGGCAGCCTCGGAGGAAGCCTCCGCAAAATTCCTCGAGCTCTTTGAGGAACTCGTTCGGAAAGAATAGTGTCTTTTTTTTCTTTACTTTGGATGTGTTCATTTATTCTTTATTTATTATTTCTATATGTTGTGGAAAACATTTAATAAACATATTTAAGTTTGACGTTAACCCTTGTGTGGTGTGTTCATATTTCTGTTATTCAGCCAGTGTTCGTGGGTCTGGTGGACCCGAACACCCTGTATGTAATATAAATGTGTAGGGGGGGGGGGGTACAGTGGGTGGTCACTGAAAATGTGTTCTGATATATGTTCTTCACAGAAAATGAGCCAAGGCCATTGAGTGAGTTAGAAAAAATAATTTATCATGTCATTTTTCTTTAGATAAATAATGAAAACGGGTCTCATAGACCCGAACCCCATACAAGGGTTACATCAAGCATGAAGCCTTCTTTGCAATTAGACATACAGAAACAAACATGTTTACTGAAGATACAAGAAGATCTTTATTTTATACAAAGCTGAATATACATTTTATGATTGTGACATGACTGAAAAGCCAACGTTTTTAAAGTCATTTTGCAACCCAAGGCATAACTGTCTATAGTCATACAGAACGTCATGGCCACTTTGATTTCCGCTTTTTAAATCTCCACCTCAAATAATTCTGCCCATAAACCAACCGTGTGTAAAGTATCCAAATGCAATATCAGGGATGTTTTATTATAAATAATATATACATTAACATTGAGGCAAGTTACTGCATGTAGCTCAAACCCTACATAAGTAAAATTACTAACATGTCTCTTCTTTCTTTTCAAGTTCAGCAAAAGCATAACAATATTTTATCACTGAACATGACTCAATTTCAACACTAAACGTAACACTTTCTGAAGAGATTGTGTGATGGCCTATTTCACATACAATTTGTAATAAAGACATGGGTCTGTAAAGTCCTTTGCTCTAAATAAACTTGAGCAAGGTGCAATTGGAAATAAGGCATATAAATGGTACAAACAAAAGAACCGAGTAATGCATCTGGCCAGTAAATGCATTTTTCATCGGTGAAGAAAACAAACGGGTAACAAAAAAACTGGCCATAAATAAAAATCCTCTCAACAATAATCGTGGTCGTTCAGCTGGACCGAGTTGTGGTCAGGAGCCGAGATTTGGTCTGCCAGTCTGTCTCTCCGGCCCTGTCCACCTCGCTCCCCCCTCACAGGACGAGGTGGAGACCTCTCTACCCCCTCCTGCTGCTCCTCCTCCTCCTCCCGCTCCTCCTCCAACAGTTGAGTCATGTCTGCAGTAATGCTGAGATTGTGCAGTACACAGCAGGGACATAGGTGTGGTTCACCTCCAAGGCCTTCAACAGGAGGCACCTCCATCGCCCCTTCAGAATCCCAAAGGCGCGCTCAATGATGCTGCGCGCTTTGCCATGGCAGCCGTTGAAGCAGCTCTGTACCCTCCCCTGTAGTGGCTTCCGATACGGGGTTACGATAGTGATGGGGTGTACAATGCACGGATAGCCACCATCCCCCACAATGAAGTACCCTGGTGGAGGGTACAGAGCCTCTTTGTATAAGGCACTGTTTTTTAGGACACGGGTGTCGTGCACTGAGCCCGGAAATCCTACGAATGTTTGTAGGAATTTACCCTTCCCATCGCATACAGCCTGCAGCTGTATGGATGGGAAGAGCTTCCTGTTCACGTAGTCCTGGCCACTGGGTCCGGGTGGGGTCTTCATTCTAATGTGGCACCCATCAATGGCACCCACACAGGAACTAAATGCCGGGCTATTGGCCAGCTGCTGGAAGCCCTGCCCGACCTCCTCCAGCTCTGGACCAGCAGGCAGCCTGATCACAGACTGCCTGAGAGCAGCAATGTCCTCCATTCCCTGGTGGACCAGTCTGTGGACCGTGGAGTGTGGTACCTGAAAGGCCCGGGACACCACACTGTATGACAAACCGTGTGCCAGCCAGTACACAGTTGTCAAAACAGTCATGTGGTGTCCCCAGGCCTGTATCCTCTCAGGCCCCCAGGAGTCTCGGCTCATTCTGAAGTCCCTCAGCAGGCACCCATCACCGAAGTACAGCTTCAGCACCGGGACACTGCTGTTCAAGCGTTTGTATAGAGAGTGTGGGTGTTGAACCTACAGGAAGAATAAAATGTACAGAGGTCAATACCTTTATCCAGCAAACTAAACTGCACATAAATATTCTGTCATAACAAATTAATCCATTTTTGTATTCCAATGAAAAAAGCCAGCTATTTTTCAACTATTTAAAACAATTTTAAACAAACACTCATAAATACCTCAAGATGAAGCAGGATGGCTTTGCGCATTTGAGCTTTCCAGCGCTGGGATCGGCGTCTCTCCTGATTCCTGTTGTTGGTCAGCAGTTGTTGCCACTGCCATAAGGCACATGCTATTGCGGGTTTCATTTTCAATGGATTTTTCAGAGTCAATTTGTTTAATGTTCTCACTAACTACGTTTTTCGTTGTTGAGATTTAAATCAGAGGTGTGCCTGGACCTTATATAGCCTGTCAGGTCCCTCATGATTCGTTAATTACTTGGATTAGAAATTTGTTGCAGGTGTTTTGTGAAAGAGGTGTGACTTGATGATGTATGATGTCATTTAGCCTACAGGTTTAAAAAGGTTAACATAGCCTACTGTGTATAGTGTATAGACAGTCATAGGGTTTTTTGTGTGTTTGTATGTGTGCATGTGTGAATATATGAAACATATATAAGCCTAATGTAGCCTATATGTCTCCCTTTATTTGTAGGGTACTTTTTATAATAATGTTTTAGTGCTGCCCAATACAGAAGAGATGCACTGTTAAGCACTGAGCCTGTTTTTCAGGTCTCAGGCTCGAAAATGACATTCTCAGAACAAATGACCATATCTTCCCTTCTAAAAGGGTTAAATTAATAATCTTTTTTCTCAAAGTAATGATAAACCTGTGAGTTGGATGTAGAAAAGTCAGAATCAATATAGATGTTTTTTATTTTAAAGAAAATTCAGATTGAACATAGTAAAAAACTGTAAATTATAGTGTCCGTCCAAAAATTATTTTTTACTTATAGTGAAAACTACCCTTGGATGATGGTAAGGTAGACTAAAAGCTTTAGGAATCCAAAGTACAAGATATAATAAGTACCCTGTATCAAGATTGATGCAAAACAAGTGACATTTGACCTTTTTAGAGAGGTTTAGCAAAAATAACTCCACCCATTGGTCGATTTTGGTGATTGACATCTCTTTCTGACCGTTAGAGCCAATAGAATCGAAGGGGGGTTTCCACATACACACCAACGTTACCATTGAGAAATGAAAGCTATGCGCATGCAGTTTTGCATGAGAGTGAACCTATCTCTCGCTCCGACATCTGAAAATGGAAAAGCAGGTTTATTGCTTATGGATTATCCGAAATCATTTCAAAGGGACACAGACACATCGGATTAACCAATGGATTAACCTTCCGCAGCGTTTTTATCGTTTTAATGCCTTGAAGACCACTTTTGACCAGACATCGACAAAGGTAGGCCATGTTGCCGTTTTTAGCTACCTAGCGCCACATGTTTTGATGTCTGTTCTTGTTAATATCTTTGCGAGTTCTTATCATGGAGTGATAATGTATGTACCTATCGATTCTGTGTCATCTCACGATGCTAGTCGATATGTTGGATGTGCAGTTAAGATAAGTAATAAGGGTGTTATGAGTGAGTTTCTGTGCAGTAATCGGTTAGCATTTCTTCGCTCTTGGCTAATTCAGAGGCTGAGCGTTAGCATTGTGGGTTTTTTTGGAGAAAAAAAAATTAAAAATTATCAGTTAGCTGAGTTTCTTCCCGTTACATGGATATAAAACATTCATAGTTTATTAAAAATGAAGATGCCCTCAGACACTGTTTCCTGCAGATGACGCGTTTTTCCCCCCGGTACCGGGGGGGCGGTGTAGAACAGGCTAGTATGTGTCGAAAATACTCATAAATTCATGTCATACTTGTTGCAAATGGAATTTAAAGTAAATATGTGGGGGAACAATGTTCAGCTGATCTAACAGAGATTACAAAATACAGCGCTCTAACAAAACACTCCACAGCTGATGCAGCTGTTGCCACGTCATAATTAACGGACGTCGCTTTAATATGACCGCTCAGAGGAGAGGAGTTCTCATTTCTCTGACCGCCTGCTGCTTCACCTCCTCTCTCCTCGGCTCCCCTCCTCGGCACCTCCGCACGCATCTCCTGTGGGCGGGACTAAGACACGAGGATAGGAGTCGAGGATAGGAGTCGAGGAGGGGAATCTCAGAAACGAGACACGGCCCCTGTGTCTTGTCTTCCTTCCTGTGTTTTCCCTCCTGTGTCTGATTGTGTTCACCTGTTGCCCTTGTGTGTCTGCCTCCCCTGCCCAGCTGTGTCTTGTCCTGTGATTACCCTTCTTGTATTTAGTCTTTTCTTCCCCTGTGCTCCATGTCGGTTCATTGTCTTTGCTGTCACCCTCCATGTTTGTCACGGTCAGTTCTGTCTGGATGCTACCTCGTGCTACTTGTTTATTTTATGTCATGTTTTTTCTGTTATCAGCTTTTTAAATAAAGCTCGCCTTTAATTCCTTGACCTTTTTGTCTTTTTTATATTGCATTTGGGTCCTACCTTTTCCCGAATCCTGACAGGAAGTCCCACAATAGAATGGATCCAATGTGTTGTGTGGTCATTGTTGAAAAAGATTCGTCCTACCTATTCAAATGATTTTTGAAGCCATTCGGATTACAATGCAATCGCTCTATCACACTGTCAGAGAAATGTGGTGTATTGTACATCCGATCTGGATGTACAATACACCACATTTCTCTGACAGTGTGGTCGCGTTAACCGAATATTTTCCGTTTTTTTTAACAATGACGGAAAAATCTGAAAGCAGTCCGTCATTTTGACAGATTAGAACAAACTCAGAACAGCGGCAAAGTTTCCCCGCAGCGAGGCTCGGTGTTATGCATGCCCGCCAAAAAGGAAAGGATATCGTTTCCAAACCTAACTTTGCCGTACAAATCATTGAACAGTCTGTGAGTATTTGCTTTACGCTGCGCGCGCTCCCGCAAGTTGCAGTGGGCATGCATAATAACACGGCATAATACCCGCGCTTGTCAGGGTTACGGAAAAGATAGGACCCAAATGCAAAATACAAAAAAAGGGAAAAAGGTCTACGAACCAAAAGCGAGCTTTATTTTGAAAGCTGGAGAACAAAACATGGCATGAAAACTCCCAGGTAACACAAGGTAGCATGGAGGGAGACAGGAAGACAAACAATGAACCGACCGGGGAACACAGGGAAAGACAAGACTAAATACAGGAAGGGGTAATCACGAGACGAGAAACAGCCGGGCAGGGGAGCTGAAACACAAGGGCAACAGGTGAACACAATCAGACAATCAGACACACCAGGGAAACTAACGACAGGGAGAAGGACCAGACAAGAGACAGGGAGAACAGAACAATCAAAACAAACCCCAAAACTCAACACACAACACCCAAATCGTGACATAACCCCCCCCTCAAGGGACGGACTCCAGACTTCCCCACACAAAGTCCATATTTCCAAAAGGGTGGGTGGAGGGGGTCCGGAGGACGGGTCTGGACCGACAGCCCGGAGGCACGGCAGAGTCCCATTCGTTGAACTGTTTATCTGTTATTTCTATTGGAAGAGTTGGAAACAAATATAATATCCTAGGCAAGACATTCATTTTAACTGATTCAATTCGTGATTCAAAACTTAATATTGGAATTAAATTCCATCTCTTTATGTCTTCCTTAATTTTTTGAATCAAGGATAAAAATGTAAGTCATATAATTTTGTAAGGTCTTTTGGGATGTTAACTCCTAGGTATTTGATGTGATCCAGATCCCAGTTTAATTGGATATTCGACTTTATAATCTGGCTAGGCCTATAATTAAAACTTAATATTTGGGTCTTTTGAATATTCAATTTGTAACCTGAGACAGAGCTAAAGTCATCTTTGAATGCTAATAATTTCAAAATTGAACTCTCTGGGTTGAATTCAAACGTCATCCGCAAATAATGACATTTTATGTTCTTGGTCTTGTATTTTTATGCCAGCAACATTATTTTCCTGGCTTAAAGCCTCGATAAATATTGCAAATAATAATGGACTTATTGGACAGCCTTGTCTGGTCCCTCTTTCCAGGCCGAATGATGTTGATATGTCCCCATTTATTTTATTTTTGCCCTTGGGTCATTATAAAGTGCTTGAATGGTTCTAATAAACGATGGGTGAAATCCAAATGTCTGTAATGTTCTGTACAAGAATTCCCAATTGAATCGATCGAAAGCCTTTTCCGCATCAAGACTCAATAATACTGCCTCAATTTTATTTTTATTTATATGTTCAATCACATGTAAGGTTTGCCGGATGTTATCTTGAGTCTGCCTTTGCTGAATAAAACTTGACTGGTCAAGACTTATTATCCGGGGAAGGATCTTTTCAAGTCTCTTTCCTAAAACATGGGTAAAAATCTTGTAGTCTTGATTCAATACACTTATCGGACGATAATTCCCACATTCAAGTTTATCTTTACCCTCTTTTGGAATCAAGGAAATCACTGCTTCTTTCCAAGAAGGGGGGGTTACACCCGTTTTAAACACATGGTTAAATGAGGCCTTCATCATAGGGACCAGTAGGTCTTTCATCTCCTTGTACCACTCAGAGGGAAAGCCATCAGGTCCTGCTGCCTTATTAGGTTTTAAGTGATATTGCCCTCTTAATCTCTTCATCCGTAATTTCGCTAATTAGAAGCTTATTCTGTTCTTCCCCGACTTTAGGCAGTTGTATCCTCTCAAAAAAGGCTTCAATCTTTGTTTTATCTATTTCAGGTTGAGTATATCATTTTTTATAAAAGGTCTCGAATGATTGTTGTATATCCTTTATTTTGCAATGCGTAGAGTTTGTTGTAGGGTCCTTTATTTTATAAATTGTGTTTTCTGCTTGTTGTTTTTTTCAATTTGTAAGCAAGTAATTTAGCAGATCTTCCCCCAGCTTCATAATTCATATCTTTGTTTTAGAAAAATTATCTTTTTTTTTATGTCGTTTGAATAGATTTCATTCAACTCATTATTTTTCCTTGCTATCTCCATTTTTGTTCCTTGATTCAGTGTCTTTTTATGTTTGTTCTCTAATTTCTCCAATTCTGTTTGTAACCTATTCAATTTTTCTTTTCTCTGCTTTTTTAAACGAGAACAATAGCCTATAATTTTCCCCGTGAGAACAGCTTTGCTTGCGTCCCATAGAATCTGTGGTGACACTTCGCCGTTATCATTTTCATCTAGATAATTTTTAATGTCCGTCCATATATGCTGCCTCATTTGATTTAACATCCCTGTGTTTAGCCTCCAGATTGTGTTTTTCTTGTCAGAACCTAATAATAAATCTATATATACTGGAGTGTGGTCAGATAGATCCAAGGTCTCAATACTGCAATTTTTCACTCTATGTAGGTCTCTTTGAAACATAAAGAAATAGTCAAGCCTAGAATACACAGAGTGTGGGTGAGAAAAGAAGGTAAAGTCTCTCTTTGTCGGGTTCAACTCCCTCCATATGTCTGAGAGTCCCAGCTCTTCCATCATTAGTTTTATATTTTTTGTGTTTTTTTTCTCTCCTGAGTAGAACACTTTTGATGTGTCCAGGGTTGGGTGAAGTCTAACATTAAGGTCACCCCCACAAATGAGGATGCCCCGGGCCTCAGCGATTAATAACTCAAACATTTCTTTATAGAATTTCCATTGAGAACCAGGAGGGGCATACACATTCAAAAAAGTAACTAGAACTCCCTCCAGATTCCCCCTAACCAGAACATATCTCCCCTCTTTATCTTTCTTTTCATATGTACACTCAAAGTTTAGTTTACCAGTGATCAAAATTGCAACCCCTCTCTTAGAACCCTGGCTGCAGGAAGAGGAGTACTGATTGTATCTCCATTTCTTAAGTTTTTCATGCTCTATTTGTGTTAGGTGAGTCTCTTGGAGGAGAGCCACCTCTATTCCCTCCCTCTTCAATTTCGACATAACTTTGCTCCTCTTGATTGGGTTTCCCAGGCCATTTACATTATACGTAGCTACCTTAACTTCTTAAGGACGAGCGCCCCCCCGATCGGCGCTCGCGAAAGTTTTTTTTCGAGACTGTGTCTCAGGGCTTCTTAACATTCATGAAACCTATTAATGTGTCACACCAGATTAACGTGAAGAATCTCAGCTAACTGACGATACGAACCATTTTTACCAAAACAAAACACAAGTCTCATAAGAAGCGTCTAAATGACCCCTAAGCGAACGCACTTGGCACAGAACTCAAGATAAAGATACCCTTATTACTTATCGTAACTGCACATACAAGATATCCGATTAAAGCTGAGACTCCACAGATTATATAGGTATAGTATCATCACTGAGCGATCAGAACTCGCGACAGGGGAAGCAAACAGACATCACAACACGTAGCTTTACGGAGCATTCACGGGAGATCGTCTCACCTTAGCTGTTATTCTGATCAAAAGTCATGTTCAATGGCATGAAAACGATAAAAACGCTGCTGAGGGTTAATCCATAGGTTAATCTAATGTGTCTGTCACTTTGAAAAAATTATTTATAATCCATAATTCCATTTTTATGTAAAAATCGGAGAATAAAAGTTAGCTGCTAATGGTAGCTACAAGAGTTATCGCAGCTTCCGGTTTTGGCTACGCGTCACTCTCACTCCTTATTTGGTAACGTGTGTGTGTATGTGGAACTTTCCCTCGATTCCATTGGCTCTAGCGGTTATAAAGAGATTTCAATCATCAAAATCGACCAAGGGGGGCCAGAGATATGGAAAATCCACCTAAATGACCCCAGAAGTGTTTTTTTTTTGCTAAATCTCTCTAAAAAGGTCAAATTTCACTTGTTTTGCATCAATCTTGATAAAGGGAACTTATAATAGTAATTATAATTTTTTTATTTTTTGGACGGACACTATAATTTACATTTTTTTACTGTGTTCAATCTGAATTTACTTTAAAATAAAAACATCTATATTGATTCTGACACTTCTACATCCAACTCAAAGATGTAACCTTGCTTTGAGAAAAAAGATTATTAATTTAACCCTTTTAGAAGGGAAGATATGGTCATTTGTTCTGGGAATGTCATTTTCGAGCCTGAGACCTGAAAAACAGGCTCAGGGTTTAACAGGTTAACTGACTTGGTATTTTGCATGGTTTGTCTTTAGGTATATCTCAAGCCCCTTCACGCTTCTATATAGCACATATATCGCACCCCTGGTGCTACAAGGAACAGTAGCATGAACAAAATCGTTAACAAATAACAAGTTAACAAAAAAAAGAAAATCTCAATCAAAGATAACAACAATGACTTCCAAAATGACGGCCTCTTTAACGGCCTTGTGACTCTGATGGAATGTGAGTGTAGGGGGAAAATCTCTTCCTCCTCGCAGTAAAAGAGGGCCCCCTTCAGCCTTTAAGCTGATACGTAGGTCCATAGTGTCCAATAGCAGGCGTCCCGACCTCAAATCTATAATTTAATTGCCATTTACATTACCTTTCTGAGAAGGTTCAATTTTGGAAAGTAGGTTCGATAATTAGCATAGACTCTCTGTGGTTTCTAGAAGTAACATTATAATTTAACTGAATGTTCATATTAGAGCAGTAGTACTTATCAGGTGTCCTGACGACGGCATGCATGGAGCCGTTCCTTAAAGCCTTGGTTGGTGCATGTAGTGTCCCGGTTTCCTCGCTTTTCACTGGATCACCAAGTCATCTGGCTGATCTGGTCCAAAAGGGAGGTTGTCTTTTTCACCACAGTCACCGGAATTCCCCTCTTTGCCATGTCCATCGTTGCCTCCTCCACCGAGCCGTAGACCACCGTACAGTGTGAGAAAAAGTTTTTAGAGAGTACTTGTCCATGGACAAGTGAGTTTGGCAATTTACTTGTCCGAATACATTTTTCACTTGTCCAGAATGGACAAAAATTGTTCTTCGCCATCGTATTTTACATTTTCCCACGGTTTTTACGACACCGCTAACGTAAGTGAGCGGTAAGATTTTACTGCATCACACATAGGGTTGGGTATCGTTTGGATTTTAACGATTCCGGTTCTGCTTTTCGATTCCGGTTATTTTCGGTTCTCGATTCCGGTTCTTTGAGAGGGTTAAAATAATGACAAACTGGGAGAAAAATATATTTATGAAAACATTAAGTCAAATCTGTATAAATGTATGTACAAATCACTTCATACTGTTTAATTTCTTACGGTTATTGAATACAATTATATAAAAATAACGCAGTTTGAGAATGTACAATTGGCCCAGTCTCCTCTGATGTTACACTGCAACCTGCCTGTGAGACAGAGTCCAACCACACATTTCCAACCTAATAATAATAATAACAATAATACATTATATTTATAGCCTATAGGCCTAGCGCTTTTCTACAACTCATAGACGCTTGCACGCTTACACATGTCCTGCAACACACATGCTGCAGCTGCCCAGCTGCTCACTGTTTGTAAAAGTAAATAAATAGTATTTTCATTTCAATAATGTACTTTCTATACCCTGCTTCATAAACAATACTGACATCCCTGTGCTCCTCCGAGTCTGGGGGTCCGGGGATGTGAGGACAGCGCGAGGACACAGACAGGGAGGCTGCTTTACTTCATAAAGCGCTTCGAGATTTGTCTTGGCAGATGAGAAGCGCTATATAAATTAAATGTATTATTATTAAAGGAAATGGTGGTCAATATTAACAACATAGGAGCTAAAACGCTTAATAACCTTCATTACGTGTTAGAGAAAGAACATAAGAAAGTTTGACAAAGAGAGACGCACCATGCGATCAGCTGATACGGAGCATGAAGAGAGAGAGCTGCGGTCCGCGGGGCTCGGCCTCCGCCCCCTGTCCTCACAACTCTTATTAATCCCGGGACCGGACAATTGTTATTTGTTCCTACTCGGAACCGAGTTTTGCTTCCCAACCCTGCCACTGTGCTACACGTCCCGTCCCACCCCGCCCCGCCCCCTTCTAACTGTACAGAAAGCGGCGAGATGCATTTCCTTAGGAATCAACAAGCAGAACCGAAACTAACATTTCTAAACGAACAATGGCGGACACGTACAATTTGCGAATGAGTTCTGCCTTTTGTAAACTGAATTTATCAATAATTTGTCAATAAATGAGGGCGAAAAACGTCACTTGTCCACCGGACAAGTCAATTGAAAGATCTACTTGTCCGATATTGTAAATAAGACGTCCCGGACGGTGGGACGTGTGCTTTTTCGCACACTGATCGTACCTTCCTCGTAGAACACTCTTGGGCGGGGAATCGCGTCTGGAATCGTATATTTCTTCCCTTGAGCGCAGCTTTTGCTTCTGCATATTCCGTCCGCTTCCTCAATACCTCCGGTGCATGGTCATGGTCCAGTTGGATCCTTTTCCCTTGGAAGTCAAATCCTTTTTTCTGCCAAGCTCTTTTCAGCACATCTTCCTTCATCTTGTAGCTTGAGATCTTAACCAAGATGGATCTCGGAGGGGCTTCATTCGGGGGTTTTGGTGCCAGCGGCCGGTGCGCCCTCTCAATATTTAGCACGGTGGAGGAGGGAAGCTCCAAGCTTTTTGTCAGCAAATCTTCCACGAAAGCGATTACTGATGCCGTGCCTTCTTCGGCTCCTTCTTTTACCCCGTGTATTCTGACATTTTCGCGTCGCGAACGCCCCTCCAAATCAGTCAGCTTTGCCTCCGTTTGCATCTGAAGCTTTACCAGCTCCGTCAGAACGTCCTCCGATGACTGGATTCTGGCCTCTGCACCATTAATTCGCTCCTCTGCTTCTTCTTTTGCCGATTTTACTAATATCCTCTTTTATGCCGCTCAGTTGTTGACCGAAGTCTTTTCTAAGTTCTCGTAGCTCCTTCAAGATTAAAGCCAAGTTAGACTCACCGTTCGGCTCCGAGCCAGAGTCCGGCTGCGTGTCGTCCATGTTGCTAATGCTGCTAGCTCGTGACAGTTGACCTTCTTCCTTTTCGTCGTTTTCCTTTGTTGGTGCAATACTTTTCCTACCCCTTTTAGGCATATTACTTCGCCCACCGTGTATATGCTTGCTGTAAATCTTTTCCTGGGTATTCGAGTTAAAACGGGCAACTTTGAGTTCTCACTATCGGGAGCCTGTCACTCTATGCTGTGATCCCCATGCCTGCTAGACTTGGGAGTTGGGAGGCCTGATCATTTATTCCGGCAAATTACTCAGACCTACTAATTGACCTAACAAAAGTTATTGAGTCCATGTAAGTTTACTGCTTGGCTCAGATCCACCAACGATCAGCAAGGTCTCACCTCTATTAACTCCTGAAGAACCAGGTTCAATTAACTACTGTTTCAATTCAGACGACCCGCTAAATCTGTTAAAGCGATCCCGAAGGATTTTGGTATCAGTAATGAGGTGTGGCCCTACCTAAGTGTGTGTGGCAGTTGTGCAATCTTACCTTAAATCAGGAGAGGATAGCGCAGATGTCTCTTAAGTTGTCCCAATCCAAAAGGTGGGATCAGTTTATTTGAAGAAAAATTGGTCCGCACTTGTACAGGGTTTTTACCTTCTCTCGTTACAACATGACAATAATATAAAACATATCATGCGGTGGTTATTTTCTAATCTGAAACCTTAATTCATAGTTTAGACATTAAAGTCTTCCGACATAATCCAAAGGAATCTCCTCACGGATCGCCGGGACTAACATTCACACCTATAGCCTGACAACATTCAGAGGCAGTTCCTCGTAAATGGTCAGTGGGATCTAACAGTTTCAAACTTTCATCCAACAATTCACTCAGCATTCAATAAACAGAAATGTAAGCAATATTTACCAAGTTTGAGAGAACCTTACCGAGGGAAAACCCAGCTCTCCAGGGAGAGAGCTTACCAGGAGAGAGCTACCAGGGGAAAAACCCCCCTCTCTCGAGTTTGCTCCTTCTCTGCTAGTGTTTTTATGCTCAAAACAGGACAGAAAAACCTAAAGACACTCCGCCATACCCATATTTGTGGAAACTGGGCATGGCCTCTAGTGTGCAGTACTTGCAAAATATTATTCTTGGCTATGGCACAAACACCTTTTTGGGGCCTCAGTCTTTCTCCAAAAAGTTAGGAGCCCCCCTCCCTGTGTACTGCTGTGAGGGAAGAGGGAAGAAACTGTCTCCTCTCTCTTATCAGTGACACCCATAAACCATAATAGGCCTTACACTCAACTTAACAAACCACTTGTGTTTTGTTTATACTGTAAATATAGAAAATCATAAAATATGAAGCATTTTCTTTGTGGGTTATACAAGAATATAATTGATTATATTTGATTATAACTAACTTTCGTTTAAATTATTCAACCTAATATGGAGATCTCAACACCGGAAGCCTATTTTGTGTTTTTCATATGTTTTTGTGATAATAAATCCCATAGATTTGATTGATCTAAAGGTGTCTTCCGTGACGGATTTGAGGCAGTGTTGAGCTTTGTATCACAAAATAGGGGCCAAACAAACACTAAAATAACCAGTATTACACCTTTAGTTTTGTGTCAAATTAAGTACATAATCATTAACAAAACTTGGTTACATTTGAATTTAGGATGTTTTGGGAACAAAGTGAGGAGGTGGTTGTGAGAAATTCACCTTCGAACAATTTCACTTCTCCTCATGCGTAATTTCCATGGCATGGTTGAGCTCGAATTGACTCTTTGGTTACCAGTCCTGCTCTATTTCTTTTTCTACTGTGGATAGACCCTGAAGTCATAAGCTGCATTCACATGATACACTTTCAAACGGCATTTTGCTGACGATGCTGACGAGAGGGCGGTGGGATTATTACAACTTTGACCTCATTTACCACTGACCTTTTGATGTGCAACCAATTAGATGACAGATGTGCTAAGCGGCGCAAGCTGACTGGTGATTTAACCTTAGAAACTACAAAACTGACAGTTTTCGACGCAAGGCTCTGCGCCCAACCTCACGGTGAGCAAAGAGGAAATCATGTTTCAAGAATCTGCTGTGTCATCATCTTAACCTGCACTTGGTGTAGTAGAGTTTTGAGGGTTGCCATTTGTAAAAGTGAATACAAAAAATACTGGTCGTTATTAAATCGGCGGTGTTGTGCAGGATGTTGCTTGTTGTGCTGTGATTCATTCTGGCCAATCAGTGGTCTGCAGAGTTTTAACTCCACCTTCTAGCATTGGCTCAGATCATTTGGAACTTCAACCAAGGTGATACCGTCGGGTTACGTATGGTAACCCTTGTTATATAAGCACAGGTGAGCCCTCTACTGGACTCTATGGGTACTCCCGTGTATCCTATCCGTGCACGCATTCCTTCACTGAGAATTCCCTAGACGTAGCCGGCCCCTGGGCGGGCCTACCTGAATGCGCGCGCATCTCACCGCATAAGAGGCGGCCTCGCTTCCTCACTGCCATCCTTCACTTCTCTTCAGAAAGCAGCATAGGACAGACAGTGCCTCCATAGGTAGAGGGCTCACCTGTGCTTATATAACAAGGGTTACCATACGTAACCCGATGTTATATCTCTCACAGGCTCCGCCCTCTACTGGACTCTATGGGTACAGGGGCGGAGCCCGATGTATATACGCACCGTCATCCCGCAACAACACTGCTCCATCTCCCTGTTTCTGGTTTAGCAGCCGCTGTGCCTCACACACCTCTCCCTCGGTCGTAACCGTGGAGAGAAAGAGGCTGCGGCTGGCCGAGCACACCCTGACGCGCTTACCCCGCGGAGGTGTGCCATAACGTGGAGGATTCCCTCCTCCTGTCTTAAAGCAGGGGAAAAAAGAGTCCTCCAGCCCCTATGGGCCCATGTGCGCGTCACGTCCCCCGGGACCGGGGGCCTGGGGAACGTAAGCACATTTACATCCGGGGAGGGGGTCAGATGCCCACTGTCCCACAGCCCCCCTCTCCCTCCTCACCAGTCCTGTGTTGCCCCAGCAAGCACAGACAATGAAAAGGAGCCAGACATGTCCAAGAGATAAAACTTAATGAAGGGACCTGGCGTTGAACAAGATGCCGCCGTGCATATGCCCTCCACACTCATGCCGCTAAATAAGGCATTTGACACAGCCATGGCTCGTGTAGAGTGTGCACAGACCCCCGAGGGGAAGGCTCTCCCCGCCTGTCCGTAGGCATGTGCAATGCACTCGCAGAGCCAGCCTGCCAGGCGTTTCTTGGACAGAGCTTTTCCAGTTACCCCACCCCCGAAACTCACAAACAGCTGTTCTGTGTTTCTAAGGGCAGCCGTGCGCTCCACATAATATGCCAGCACACTGTTGGAGCACCACCCTTTGGAGTGGTTGAAGGTTCGAGCCTGCTCCGCGCCGTTCGTTGATGAGTGGTCTGCTATAAGAGGAAGGACTCAGACACCGAGATATGAGGTTAACAATAAGCTGATTTAATGGTAAAAGCAACAGTACAATATAACGAAGTACTTCGGGCCCTGGTTCTACTACCGTGCGATATACGTATCGGGACAGTCAGGCAGAACAGGGGCCCCGAGTATAAGGAAGTTACAATATTTATACACACAAACGGGGAGGAGTTGTGTCGGTTGCTCCTCCCTAGGTGTTATCTACTGGTGGATTCACTCCTGGGCGAGCCCTAGGCAGCGAATCAGAGTGAGTCAGCCATTGCTGCCCTGGAGACCGTCTTCCACTCCCGTACAGAGCGTGGGAGATTTGGATCTACTGCGCCCGCTGATAAGTCCAAGGCCGTCTTCATGGCAGCCATGGGGTGAACAATTCATGGGGTCAACATGGGGTGAACATAACAATCTTTATCTTCGCACCTGGCAGTACTCCCTTTTCCTAGGGGTCAACATGGGGTGAACATAACAATCTTTATCTTTGCAAAAGCCGGTGCGATGTGCTGTTCTGACTACCTCTTTGTATTCTCTAAGTCTCTGCACATGACCTTGCTACTTTCAATGTTGTAAGTTAAACACTTTCCCATGAAACCCCTCCCCACGCTCCTGTCCACCCCATCAAAACCCGGGGGGGGCGACTGGGTCCATCCATTCCCAAGTCACGGCACACACAATGAGCACAGCAAGCAAATAATGCAACAATAAGAATATTGCCCTAGTTTCATAAGCAGTTTCATAAGCATACATTTTACACAGACTATTGGCGCCTAAGATATGTCGGGCCAAGGTTATTGAAACAGGTTATACAGGTTACTTACTAACACGCACCGGGCAGAGGAGGTGTAATTTAGCCTCCCTCGCCCCACTATGGGGGGGAAGATTAAAACCCCCCAACTGAATAGCCCTCGACCTGAACGCACTCCTTAGGCTCTTGGGCACAAAGGAGGGGTTCGGTCTGAGTGTCACCCCGCTCTGGTCATCCCGGATTATTAAACAACTCGGGTGCACAGATAAAGCGGTTAATTCAGACACTCTTTTGGCTGACGTTAAGGCAAGTAGCAATGCTGTCTTCCATGACAGTGCAGAGAGCTCCAGAGGCTCAAATGGTCCTGTGACCAGAGCCTCTAGTACCAGCGGCAGGTCCCACTCCGGGGCGGAGGCGCGCACTACCGGGCGCAGCCTCCTGAGTGGGTAACGCCCCGATTGCACCTGCCTCCTGGGAGATCACCCCCCAAACTTGGGGGAGCCCCCAGGGCTGGCCCACCTTCATCTGTGTCATCTCTGAGTACCACGGCGCCCCAACGCAATCCGGCGCTACCAGGATAATTGACAGACGTTCTCGCCTCACTCTCCCCAGGAGTGGGAGAATGAGACGCAACGGTGGAAAGGCGTAAAGCAGCTTCTTTGGCCATGGCTCGTGTGCAAACTCGTCCACCCCCAAAGACGGGTCGTCGCTCAGAGCCATGGAGAACCACAGTGCGCACTGGGTGTTGCGCCGGCTGGCGAACAGATCCACCTCTGCTGTCCCGAACCGGGCCCAGATCCGCTTCACATGTGGCTGAGCTGTGCCCTTTCTTCCTCTAGGCCAGGGGTCGGCAACCTTTTTGATATGAAGTGCCATTAAAAAAAAAAAATTGTTATCAGCGTGCCGATGATGGTGAATTATCAACGGGGGGGGGTTGAGGAGCTCGACGCTCGTGAACTGTCAACAGGAGGGCGGGGGGAGCCTCGCTGCAGGGAAGCAGTGTGTGGACCTGTCAGCGCAACAAGGTGATCATCCCGGTCCTTTCTGGTCAGTGCGGTCAAATCTAACCACACGTGACGCGACGCCACGGTGGTCAGGGCCATCACTCGACCGGCTGTGGTAGCCATACCGTGGACCAGATTATTCATCTGGCCCACGCAGCGGTCCGAATAATCACTCCCGTCCTCAGACGGGGGGGCGGGAGTGTCCTGCTGAGGGGAAATCAGCGACACTCCCAACACACCCATATTACACACCGCCGCCGCCATCTGCACCCCGAGCCAGAATATCTTAGCCAGATATTCAAGCATCTCGCGGTCACGCGACAGCTGCGGGCTGCTGGGATGGCGAAGACGAAGGGCACTCCCTGCTTGAGGTCCTCCCTCTCTACCACGTCGAGCTCTGGGTCCTCCACCGGCGAGACGTAGCACCCCTCGAACAGCGCCACTCTCTGAAGGCGGCTGGATCGAGGCAATAATCGACAGGCGCTGCAGACTGCTGACGGAGGCAGGTTAGCCGCCGCGTGGTCGGACCCTAGACACTCGATACACCGGGTATGGGGGTCGTCACCCTCGATGGAGCCCGGACACGAAGGACAAGGGCGCTCCACAGGTGAGTCCATTGTTCGTTTACTTGAAAAAGCTTTTCTTTTCGTTCTTTGTCCGTCTCTCTTCACTCAGTTACTTAATGCTGCTTCGCTGAAGAGAAAGGGATGGCAGTGAGGAGGCGAGGCCGCCTCTTATGCGGTGAGATGCGTTCAGCGTTGCATTGGCCTGCATTCTCAGTGAAGGAATGTGTGCACGGAAAGGATACACGGGAGTACCCATAGAGTCCAGTAGAGGGCGGAGCCTGTGAGAGATATAACCTTAAAGACCCACTGAAGTGTGCGACGGTGCATGATCTTTTATGCTAATACGTATAGTAATGACCAAAATTGTCCATTGGAACCCATATCAAAGATGTTGGAATAGCAACGAATTTGACGAGTTTGAATTTTCCGCTGGGAAATTCGCAGTCGACCTCCGCCTTCGTGGGCGTGGCTTGCGATCTACTGCGTGACGTCAGAAGATGGGCCAAGCCGAAGTGTTTACATTCACCACCATTCATTTTGTCTCTATTTCAAAGTCGAATTTACCAACGTTTTTGAGCGAGTATTTGATTGGAAAGTGTTTCGCAGTCGACTGGAAGTGATTGCCAATCGAGAAAAGCTGACAATGGAGGCGACAGTGACGAAAAAGGGAGGAAAAACACACGGGAAGCGATGCATTGCCGCTGGCTGTGGTAATGTGAAGTCTGCCGAAGTGGCGATGTTTCTGTTCCCAAAAGATGAAGGTGAGTGGCTGGTGTCATTGTTTCGTAGATTCGTAGATTGTTTATGAAAAATAAACGCCACTGTGTTGATGTTTCTGTTCCCAAAAGATGAAGGTGAGTGGCTGGTGTCATTGTTTCGTAGATTGTTTATGAAAAATAAACGCCACTGTGTTTGTGTTAACTAACAAGACTATCATGGCGGCGGCAGAGCTCAAGTCGAGTTTCTCCGCCTGGAGATATTCTCACTATTTCACTTTTGTCGAGCACAAAGAAAAGAACGTTTTAGTTAAATGTAAGTTGTGTCTTGGCGGGTCAAAGATCCTATCGACTGCCCAAAACAGCAATTAAAATCTGTTGAAACATCTGCAGAAAAAACATGCTGGGACGAAGCTAGTAGCGAAGCTAGTAGCTAAGACCACAGACCCAGACTCATCCGACGCCATTCCACCTCCACCTAAGCAACAGCGGCTGGATTGGCACTTTGAAACATATCTTTGTGTTTGTGTTTGTATAGACCACATTGCTTAGCAGAGTTCAGTGATGCAAATGCATGTCAAGTTGATCAACAGGTTGTATTATTCTCCGATGCAATAACAGTACTGAAATGAAGGCTACAGTATAAGGGCATTAATGGGTGCCCTTTTCTAAGTAACTAAGAAGTTACTTTTCACAGTAACGCATTACTTTTTGGTGTAAGTAGTGAAGTAACTAGTAATTGTAACTACTTACTGGTTTTCAGTAACTAGCACAACACTGCATGTGAACATGAATGTTGCATCATGCTATGAACAGATGAATGTATGATCAGGTGATGGCCAATCCTGTGTGTAGATCTACTCTAGATCTATGACAAAATATTGTCCTCAACTAAATTGACTTCCATGGCCACTTTCCTCATCTATCCTGTCCGAAAAGCTGTCAAAATCACTCATTTCTCTCGCACCAGTATCACTTTCCGAAGGCTCCGCCATGTTTACAATCACAACTGGGCCCATCTTGTGACGTCACAGCCGCTATCGTCTGCAGCAGCGGTAGGCTCAGACTCTGAAAAATTTGCGATGTTTATCTCGTCCCTCGCACTTCCTAAAAAATTATTTTAGCCATGAACAGGTACAATTATATGTAAGAAATGAAACTGCCATTTCACTTTGGCGCAAAAAAATGCACTTCACTGGCACTTTTAAGTACCATGTACCATGTAATATCTATAACTTTTGTCAACAAATTAATAAAGAACAATGAATACAAAATGACTCAGTCACTGAGCCTTGAAAGGGATATGGATGTATGGAAAATGTTTCAATTGACAACTTTGATCCACTACATTTATTGGACAAATAGATATTTTGCAGGTTCATATATTTAATAAAACATATAAATCGACGTATAGATCCATTACTCTGTAAAGCACTTTGGGCTGCGTCAAGCATGAAAGGTGCTATATAAATAAAGTTTATTATTATTACTGGATACAACCCAATGACTGTGGAAGAGATTGGAGAGGAAAACAGTAAGGTTTCTTTGGAAGCTTGTGCAGAGGAGATTATGTGGTTTTGTGTTTTAAGCGAAATAATGGAACTTTTACCATAGTATCTTTATTTATCTGAACTGCCAAGAGAGGGGAATTTAAGTGGGATTGTACATCACAGTTCGTATGAAGTAGCTAAGCAGAAAAGGTCAAGTAGTTTTGGTCATAATGCCTGGGTTCTTCTATTAAGCAAACTGAGCCTTGAGCTATAATGACCGTAGAGTTTCTCCCGCCTTAAGTAAAGAGAAATGGAATTTTTCAAAAGAACTTGATGCATTGCAGAGGACGAAATTACCACGCCATTTCAGTTCCAAATAATTCAACTCACACTGGAGTATCCTAAAAGGGAAATTGTTCATGTTGTGTATTATACTCAGATGGCTCTTTGGCTGCTAAAGTACTCAGGGGGAAAATTGGACTGTGTTTGCTGCTACATTACGAGGGGTACAAACACCCTCGCAAAATACAACTTTCGCATGCATGTTGTACTGCTTACTTCAATGGCTTCTTTGAAGCATATCAAAATATAGATTTCTTTATTCATATTAACCCTGCTGTTGATGCTCCAAACATTTGGAGGTATATTGACAGCAAAAGATTTAAAAGAGAGCACAAAACAATCAAATCAAACATGCCTACAATTTCAAAAAGTGTGGGTGTGGATTTGCAGCTGCTAAAGATTGGAGTCCTTGCAAATGCTGTCAGTCCAAATTATCCTCTTACAATCGTCTGGTTTATCCAAACCGGTACGGATCGGATTTGTGCCACGCCTATTCTGAAAATCATTTTAAATGAAGCCACAGCCCAAAATAATGTTATTATTTGTATCTACTAGTCTGGAGGAGATTATGTGTCTGTCCACATCTAATCCTGCATACTACTGGACGCATCAGCCAAATATTATTTTTTGCTCATTTATGACCTTATGTTAAAGTGCCGTGAAGTGCATTTTTTTGCGCCAAAATGAAATGGCAGTTTCATTTCTTACATATCATTGTACCTGTTCATGGCTAAAATAATTTTTTAGGAAGTGCGAGGGACGAGATAAACATCGCAAATTTTTCATCCCGTGAACGGCCGTCTGAGCCTACCGCTGCTGCAGACGATAGCGGCTGTGACGTCACAAGATGGGCCCAGTTGTGATTGTAAACATGGCGGAGACTTTGGAAAGTGATACTGGTGCGAGAGAAATTAGTGATTTTGACAGCTTTTCGGACAGGATAGATGAGGAAAGTGGCCATGGAAGTCAATTTAGTTGAGGACAATATTTTGTCATAGATCTAGAGTAGATCTACACACAGGATTGGCCATCACCTGATCATACATTCATCTGTTCATAGCATGATGCAACATTCATGTTCACATGCAGTGTTGTGCTAGTTACTGAAAACCAGTAACTAGTTACAATTACTAGTTACTTCACTACTTACACCAAAAAGTAATGCGTTACTGTGAAAAGTAACTTTTTAGTTACTTAAAAAAGGGCACCCATTAATGCCCTTATACTGTAGCCTTCATTTCAGTACTGTTATTGCATCGGAGAATAATACAACCTGTTGATCAACTTGACATGCATTTGCATCACTGAACTCTGCTAAGCAATGTGGTCTATACAAACACAAACACAAAGATATGTTTCAAAGTGCCAATCCAGCCGCTGTTGCTTAGGTGGAGGTGGAGTGGCGTCGGATGAGTCTGGGTCTGTGGTCTTAGCTTCGTCCCATCATGTTGTTTCTGCAGATGTTTCAACAGATTTTAATTGCTGTTTTGGGCAGTCGATAGGATCTTTGACCGCCAAGACACAACTTACATTTAACTAAAACGTCTTTTCTTTGTGCTCGACAAAAGTGAAATAGTGAGAATATCTCCAGGCGGAGAAACTCGACTTGAGCTCTGCCGCCGCCATGATAGTCTTGTTAGTAAAACAAACACAGTGGCCTTTATTTTTCATAAACAATCTACGAATCTACGAAACAATGACACCAGCCACTCACCTTCATCTTTTGGAACAGAAACATCGCCACTTCGCAGACTTGACATTACCACAGCCAGCGGCAATGCATCGCTTCCCGTGTGATTTTCCTCCCTTTTTCTTCACTGTCGCTCCATTGTCAGGTTTTCTCGATTGGCAATCATTCCAGTCGACTGCGAAACACTTCCAATAAAATACTCGCTCAAAAACGTTGGTAAATTCGACTTTGAAACAGAGAAAAAATGAACGGTGGTGAATGTAAACACTTCGGCTGGGCCCATCTTGTGACGTCACGCAGTAGATCGCAAGCCACGCCCACGAAGGCGGAGGTCGACTGCGGATTTCCCAGCGGAACATTCAAAACTCGTCAAATTCGTTGCTATTCCAACATCTTTGATATGGGTTCCAATGGACAATTTTGGTCATTACTATACGTATTAGCATAACAGATCATGCACCGGCGCACACTTCACTGGGTCTTTAAAGGACCTGTCATAGTTGTGGTATCTCACACTTTTTAAAAATCGTATCTTAAATACACGGTTCTGGGTTAGGGTTATGGTGTAGTTGCGCCTGTGAGACAAAGCTGAGATATGACCTTGCACTGTGTCATTGGGAGACCGTAAAATAAAACATAAAATTATCTTCAAGTCTATACAGAGGGTTACGCAATTGTCCTTTGTATTCATTCAATCAACTATAACAGCCATGGTTGTTGCAGTCACAACTGGTGGAATTCTACCATCTGTGAGTTAACTTTGTTTGAGCCATTATTGTTTTTAATTCCACATGGAGTTGGATTCATCTGCCCCAATTATTAGTGTGAATGCTGTGCAACAGCATTCCACTATAGTTCTTCTGTTTCTCTTTAATCTTCTTCTTATTATTATTATTTCAACCAATATTTTGCCGTCGAATAACTTCAGCCTACTTTCAGCTACAGAAACCATTCAAATATCAAAAATATTCAGCCTTTTCAGCACATGATGGGAAACTTTCAACTTTTTAAAAATATGTTATACTATACAATAAAATATTCAGCTTTTTAAACTCTTTTTTTAACATGTAACTCAATGGGAGGAACCTTCAAATCCTCTTTTACCTAGACCTTGCGCCAAATGCTACTCCTTCCACATACTTTCAGCTAGAGACTTCATTCCAACTTTAAAATGATCACAAGACATTCAGCTTGTTCTTCAGATTGAGATATTTAACTTAGTTTGGAGCTTGGTATAGAGGCCTTCTTCAGATTTTAACATTAGTGTGTATTGCGCCGCTCGTTAAAGGTAGGGTAGGTAATTCACTTCAGAAACACTTTTTGTTATTACATTACATTACATTGCATTTAGCTGACGCTTTTATCCAAAGCGACTTACAATAAGTGCATTCGACCAGGAAGATACAAACTTGAAGAAAACAGAATTATATAAGTACATCAGGTTTCATAGAGCCAAAACAAGTGCTACTCAACTGGCTTTAGATAAGCCAGTCCTTTATTAGTATATAAGTGCTTTGTTAGTAATTCTATCGCTCGAAGTGGAGTCGAAAGAGATGAGTTTTCAGTCTTCGCCGGCAGATGTGTAGGCTTTCTGCTGTCCTGATGTCAATGGGGAGCTATTCCACCATTTTGGAGCCAGGATAGCAAACCGACGTGTTTTTGCTGATGGGAACTTGGGTCCCCCTCGCAATGCGTGTGCAGCGAGCCGTTTGGCTGATGCAGAGCGGAGTGCACATGCTGGGGTGTACAGTTTAACCATGTCCTGGATGTAGGAAGGGCCAGATCCATTCGCAGCATGGTACGCTAGTACCAGGGTCTTGAAGTGGATTCTAGCAGTTACTGGAAGCCAGTGAAGGGAGTGGAGGAGCGGTGTGGTGTGGGAGAATTTAGGAAGGTTGAAGACCAGACGAGCCGCTGCATTCTGGATGAGCTGCAGTGGTCGGATGGCACATGCAGGTAGACCAGCCAGGAGGGAGTTGCAGTAGTCTAGGCGTGAGATGACGAGAGCCTGGACCAGAAGTTGTGTCGCTTTCTGGGTCAGGAGGGGACGTATCCTCCTGATGTTGTAAAGAGTATCTGCAGCAGCGGGTTGTAGCAGCGATGTTTGCGGTGAAGGACAGTTTGTTATCTAGGGTCACAACAGAGGTCCCGATGTTGATTGTTAGGTCAAGAGTGGGACAATCTGTTCCAGGAAGGAAAGTTATATTTCATGGAATGCTCTTAATATCCGGTAGCAATGAATACTTTAAATGCTTTAATAATAAATACATAAAAAAATGTAATCTGTGGAAGCCGTGGCGCTGTAAAAAGCATGACCAATTATTTTAGCCGGCCCGGCTAAAATAATGGATGGCCTACCTGCCTGTCAGCCTTCCATCTGTGCACAAACTTATCTCGTGCCCTCATTGGTCATGTGCGCGTTCGTGTGTGTTGGAGGAAGGGCTCTGTAAGAAAGTCTGAAGGAAGGGGCAGATTTTTTTCGGCTGCGTACTTTCAAATTCTAGCGCACTCGAGCTGGTTTCTCCATTCTTACCTACCCTACCTTTAAGTCTTGAGTGCTTTGATCTCAAAACAGAGTGGAGGAGTGCTTGAAATTCGCCCAAAAAAATATTTTAAACCTGCCATAACTCCCAAACCCTACACTCCTTGGACATCATTTTTCATGAAAAACGTAGGAAAACCTCTCCAACGTTAAAAAAAAGAAGAAAGAAATTAAGCAAATAAATTGAACCAAATGCCTCTTGAGGGCATGAAGTGACAAAAACTTTCAACATGTCTCCATTAAGGCCCATTGTAAATTCAGCCTGATCTTTCCTCACAGCAGCAGCTGCACACCTTTAGTAAATCTGCCAAAAAGGCCACATTATTGACGCAAAAGTACAGAAAAAGCAGACTCCGACGCTCCTCACGGTCCTGACATGCTTCACGCGTTGACATTTTACCGAAAGCTGCTACGGATCTTCAACAAAATGTTCAAATGTAAGAGGTTTATGCATTTTCTAGTTTTATTTCTTATTATATAATATTAATCTATTAAAATGATTTAGCAAAAAGAAGAAATATCCCACTAGACATGTTAAGTCAATGGGGGTTTGCAAAATCAAGATTTTAATGTGTTAAATCAATCTTTAACAACATTTGTGTGTGAAATGATTTCCATTATCTAATACCTTTTTGTTCTGTTCCTATATCTGTTTTATTGAATTAGATTTTGCAGTTTCTTAACACTGTGCTGCAATGTTTTAGCCCTGAGCATCACTCATTTATTTAAATAACTAGTTTTTTTTAGAGAGGAGCTGAAGTGGTCTTGTTCTATAACTAAATGCTTTTAAGGTTCAATGGAACAAGTCTTCACATTTGTACAAAAGAACTGTGAATAGGGTAACTTAATAAAAGGAAGTAAAGGGTCAATTGAACATGTCCTTGTCAAATGAAGAGGTTTAGAGACTCAATCGGTCACTTTGCTTGAGGATCTTTGTTGTTTTAGTAGAAGAAATATCACACAAAAGACATTTAATACATGGAAAAGCTACATTATTCTCCCCTGATGTGTTTAGTCCAATCCACCTATGTTTTCCAAGTATTTTTCCTGGACCAGGACAATGCTCAATCGCAACCGATTCCATCCAGTTTCTTAGGAAATGCTGCCTTTGCTGTTTAAATGTACTGTTTCTTTTCCATTGAACCCCCAACAACAAACTGTTAGTATTCCGACACATATCTACACCTTTTTCTGCCTGGGGGGAAATCAAAGAGGGAAACTTCAATTATGTTCCTCTGCTTGCTACAGATAGAGGAAATAAACTGGGATGAGGATGTGAGATAAAAAAATAAATAACAGGAGGAACAGCGAGAGAGGTTGCGGGAACTGAGGTGTCAAGGTAGAGATGGGGTGAAGGGTGGGGAATAAGTGAGGTGACCTACGAGGAAACATATAAAGTGGATGGGAAGGGCACGGATGGATGTAGGGATGATAGCGTGAGAAGAGAAAAATGCGGAGTAATGAGGGAGAAGCTTAGCGAGACGCCTCACAAGTCATAGAGGGATAACCTAGCAATTGCAAAACGCTCAGGAGATGCAGGTTTATTTTCCATTATCTGCTCTGTTGCTGCTACGAAGGGAATGGCTCCCATAGATTTTCAATTGGACATGTCAACAATCCTTATATATAGTATACTGTATATACAATATTGTGCTTTACTGCTGCCAGCTCATTCAATCTCAAAGAGGACTTCAGAAACTGTTGGCAAGTATCAAGAGCTGTTCTCATTCAATATTTTTTGTGGCAGCTCAGGAACAAAATATGTTTTTGTTTTGCTTTTTATCCTATTGATTGGTATTATCGTGGGCAGCAAAAATTATAAAGTAGTGCAGGAATGAGTCCTTAAATGCGGAAATTGGATGGGATTTTACCACTTCCGGTTCCCTCGTCTCTGTTTTTTAGGCGTGTTTTCAGTTAGATGCATGAAATAGTGTCTTCGATTTCCGTGTTTTGTTCTACAATATGAGTACTTACTCATGGTAAATAGATTGTATTTATGTAGCGCTTTATCCAGTCTTTTCAATTCCAAAAAGCACTTTAAATGTACAAGTCAACCTTCAACCATTCACACCCCATTCATACAGAGCAAGGTGCTCAAGGAAGCTAACATTCACACATCTTCACACTTGGATCGAACCAACAACTTTTGCATTGAAAGACGACTACTCTACCTCACAGCCTCAGCACTAACAAGTGGATAAATTAGATTACTAAATGTCATAACACCCTACGCCTTTAGCTTAGCAGTTGCTAACAATACAGTGACTAAATGAGATAACTAAATGTCATAATGCCCTAACATTAGCCATCTTTAGCCTAGCAGTTGCTAACAAGTGACTAAATGAGACTACTCAACATAATCAAGTCGGACATTCGCCGCCTTTAGCTCAGCTGTGGCGACGTGATATCCGACCGTGATGAAGTTTGTTTATAAATTAGCTCCTTTATGGCGATTGCATTTACTCTTCAAAAATCATAAAGTGGGGTTAACATGTGGAAATTATTATGCTGAACGAAACGTGTGTTTGCCACAGATCTTATTACAAAATCCGATAGAAAAATTCCATTGCTTTCTGTCTGGGTTGGCCTACAAAAATATGTCATCACAACACCACTCTATAGCTGACCTTATGAAAAATAACTTCATTTGTTGCAATGTTTCCTGAATAGTGTGCCTATCTAAGGCAACATAGTGTATCCTATTTTCACCTTATTGATTTTAGATGTAAACCATATTACTGCACAGCTACTCTGCTTTCTTTTCTCTTTATTTTGTTTCTCAGATCAATAACAATATTCACTGCTGAAATATAATTGCATTCACCTTTGCACAATAGTGCAATTGAGCATCTTTTTGTATTGATGCTTTATTTAATCATACATTTCATTAAAAAAAATATATATATATATATCGTTTTTAGCCTTTATTTAATACCAACCATAGATAAAGAATCCATTGGGAACCTAAATGGACTCTGTGGCATTTTCTTTAATATTAGGTACATTCAGTGTTTCTTATTAAACCCCATTGTGTTCAGGGGTAGTTTTTTGTTTTTTTAAATGGGGTTGTATGAGTTACTAGATAGTAAGAGTATACAGTAAATGGCGGTCAGTATGCCCCCAGTGTGGAGAAACTGACAGGAGTAATTTTAGCAGCCGTTAAAAGTCTAATAGCCATCTAAAAGCAAAGCCCACCAAAATAAATCTATATCAGTTTATATATACACTTCATTTATAAAACCTTTTATATAATTTCATTTATACTGAGTTAGTCATGGTTTGAATACCCTATGTTTAAAATGTGAAACATGTTACATAGTTTGTATTTCTTCGCAGGCCCATTGCTTAATTTCTTAGCATATTAACGATACTTTTATAGATCAGTGTTAAACGTGTATCACATCACACACTTGCTCATGCACCTCAACAAGGACCCATTTTGCTTCTGTGTGGAAAAAGAAAATCCACAGGGTACTTAAACGAGAAAACATAAAAGTCAAATTTACAAAATGCAAATTACTACATTTGCAGACCTGGAACATGACCTTCCTCAACAAGTATGTCAGGGAGGTTAGAAAACATTTGTCATCACCATTCCAGGATTTGTGGTTTGCCAGAAATGATGGCTAAAATCCTCAGATGTATCTACAGTATTCAAATAGAAAAGTGTGTTTGGTTGCTCAACACTTTGGTCCAGACTGAAATGTCTGAACAGCAATGGAGTTTCATGACATTTTAGATCACATTCAATGTCTCCAGATGATTGACCCTACTGACTTCAGTGATACGATTTATTTTTTTCTGCACATGCAAACTCAAAAAAATCTAGTTTTGGGGGGTTATAAATGCAGTTACATGCCATTCTCCTTTTTTGGTAATGTTAACAATCCGAACCAAAGCTGACTTTTAAAAAAACCCCATCCATAATATGTTTAGGTAGTCTGATTTAAGGGAGCATAGGTTGTCTATGCTCCCTACAGCTGGAAAATGTTTTTACCCAATATTTTCTAGATTAACAAAATAAGTAAAGGAGGGACTTGAGCACAGGTTTTTTCTGGTTGTATTGAAGGTAGTTGTGGTGAAGCAAAGTGTTCTATTGAGAAAACTGACAGTATTTGTGTGTGCAATTTCGAAATGACACCTATAATCAGTATAAAGAAAATAATACCGTGTACAAGAAAATGACTACCCTGAATTCCATGTCTGTGTTACTGGAAGTGTTTCCTGTCCACCGTCCCTGTGCCAGGCAAATTTTGCTTAAGAAAGATTACAATTTTGGAAATTATACTTCCATCAGCCTTTCACTCAAACCATAATGACAACCAGAAAGCCTTGACTCCATTTTGAGCCGGAGGAATCGCATTCATTTCCATATTCTTGCATCAGAACAATAGGACTTGATGCCAAATGCATTTGGTTGGCAAACAATGTTAATTTCTCTGCGACTGTCAAGCTGCCAGTGTTCTCAATGAGGATCTTGCTTGGTAAAGTATTTATGTTATTTATACCGGTCTTGAAGTAAGGCTTGTTTCGGAATTATTGATGATAGAATTCCACTGAAAGCAGTATTCATATCGGCGCCTCATTTCCTTAAGTGCTTCGTATTTATTTAAAGGCACCTGTGGGTCAGCAGGCTGTCCACGCTTCTTTTTTCCCCCCTCGCTTCTCTTATTGATTTGGGATTGAATCCTCTGTGTTTGCAAGCTAATTAAACATAACTGCAACAATTACAATAAGCCCCGAGCAGCAGGGCTATTGAGCTGCTGTTACCGTAACAGGCCTGTGTAAATTTAATCCAATATTTGTTGTGTGAATATTAAACCTTATGCGGGGCACAATGGGCCCCGGCTGCTGCTGCAAAAACCCCTAATCCAGGTTTTATGCACGTCAACGGACTCACATAGGGATATATCGGCTAAATTAACACATATGGATGCACCAAAAAGGCAATTCATGTCTTTTTCTTTTCCCTCACACAAACATCTAGGATATAAGGCAGCTTGTTGCTAAGGTGATAACAGAACCAGGCCACGCAGAGCAGCTTTCTAGAGCAAGGAGAATTATTACTGACGTGAACAGTGTTGTGTGTGTTTGTGTGGCAAACAGGCTCATCCTCCTGTGACCGTTAAAGCTCTGTCGACTCGTCCATTCGCCTCTGATCAAGTGTGTGTTTGCCCTGTGTGTGTCTCCGTATGATATTCCCCACTCTCCATGCAAATCCCGGAGGAAATGCCTGAGTGCCTCGCTGGCAGTAAAATGCTGGATTTCATTTTCTGAGCTGTCAACGTGTCACTCATAGCGACGGGATTTCTCGGACCTGAACTCGGCGACAGGTCACTTAACAGTCAGCCACTTATCCGGGCAGGAAGCTTACATTTTGTTTTCAATAATGCTTCTTTTCCGATGCCTGCTATGGATTTGCCAAAATGTAAGCAGCTGAAAAACTAAGCTCTTGTTTTGCCAATTGATTTTTTTCCCCCTACCCTTCACAATTTTAAGTGGCTCCGTAATGAGTCTGAGGATTATAATTTACTCAGCACATTGAAGGCTATGAAAACTTTCAATTCAAGTGAGAAAATGGGAAGAACAAAAAAAATCAAGAGTTACAAGCTTTCTCATTAATATATTCATGCGCTGGCTCAGAGCCAGCTGTTACTCCACAGCCAACTGCGAAAAAGCACCATAGCTTTGTTAATAATCTCAGAGCACTTGGCAATGCAATGGGAAACAGCGTGGCTTTGCAATAATCTTTAAGAGGCACTTGAGTCCAAATTGTCAACAAAACAAAACGGTGCAATGCAGAGGGGGACTTAATATTGGAATATATCTCAAATCCAAAACTGAAAGGCAGCATTAAATAAATCAAAAACAATTCATAGGGGTTCAGTTGGGCAACTATTCCACGGATTTCGATTGGGACATTAGATTGTTAAAGGGACCCTATTTTGCTTGTTATGGTTTTCCCCTTCAACTATACTGTGTTCTATAGGGTTTTGTGCATGTAAATGGTCTGCAAAGGCTAAAATCCCAAAGTGCACCCAGAGGGAGTTTCTCTCCGTCACACTCCCACCCCTGCCTGAAAAGCCTACATTGGACTTCTTCCGTAACATAGTGACATCACTATGTAACACTTGGGCTTTTATTGGCTAGCGCTCCAACATATTGTATGTGATAGGCTAAGGGGCGGGACAGCTCTCAGCAGTTGACCAATCACCACAGAGCCGGCCAGCTAACCAATCAGAGCAGACTGGGCTCTGGTTTCAGACAGAGGTTTAAAGGGCCCATGTCATGGCCATTTCCACTGATCATAATTCCATTGTTGAGGTATACTAAAATAGATTTATACTGTGCATTTTTCCAAACTCACATTGGTTTCGCATACAGCATCTCTCTAAAGTATGTGTATTCAGCAGTATTCACTCTCTCCACTAAACGGCTCGTTGCAGCTCTTGCCCCCCCCTCCCTTTGAGCACAGTGTGCTCTGATTGGTCGGGACGTTGTGAATCGCGCTGAGCTCCGTGGAGGTGTGGTTTCCTTGTTTAGCGATACACAGCGAAACACAGCCAAACTCATCCTGAGCACACACAAACTCACAGCCGAAGTAAAAACAATAAGTGTGGCTTGATATTGAGTAAGAAAAAGGTTGATAAACGCTGTGAGAATGGGTCTGCAGAGAGAATTTCGCCGCGATCCCAACTGTCTGTTATCAGCCTGCAGCCAGGGATGAGAAATCAGCAGAGCTGCCTGCACTGAGTGTGTGTGTGAGGAAGTCCGTGGATTGGTCAATTTGGACCAATCAGCAGAGGCTTAACGTAACGGCTCCGCGGACGTAACATAACGGCTCCATGGATTGGTCCATTTGGTTCTGTGTACGAGCTGACGTCAGCTCGTACCCGGAACCAAACGGACCCATCCGTGGGGCAAAGAAAGAAACTGAGAAATCTCCAACGAGGCGTTTTGGGGAGGAATTTTCTATGTTAGAGTTTTACTCGCTACAGGGTGTACTTTGAGGGTTTGTGACTCTGCAGACCGTTTACATGCATAAAAACCTACATAACACACAAGGTGACGGGTAATTACCAGAAAAGCATGACACCTCTCCTTTAAAAGAGGTGCTGCAGCACAGGCAGTATGAGAAACATAAAGAGCTTTTTGAACATTAAAGCATGGAGACACAGTAGATGCACACAATAAACATCACGAAAGAACTTCCCCAGTTAAATACCAATAATAAAACAATTTTATCCTTTACAAGCTTTCTGAAATATGCATATTTATTATGTTTGAATATGCACATGAGGCATAATCTATTGCTTACTGTTGGTGAGTTTAGAAGAAACTTTACAGATGATAATAAACCAAATGATGAAAAGAAACACCTAATGTTGTATTTTGGATTTTTTGGGGGGGGATTTCGAGGGAAGAACTATGGTTTTGGCTGTAGTGTTGCACGTTCTAAACATTTAAATGAATATAAACAATTAAGCGTGTAAAAGTATTATAGAATGAGACTAGTAATTAGATGGATGGGTCTGAGACCAGAAACTAGGAGCATCTAAGAGGCAGACATCAGAAAAGTGTTCAATCTCTTGCTTTCCATGGCAACATGTAAATGCAAAAGACATGTGATGCACAGCTGCAGGCACCAAACAGATGCAATCAGTGCCTGTTGTACCTCCCACAATCACTCCAAAATTAACAAAACAATCTAAGTCATTTGTGGTGTGAATGACCAATGTGATCACGCCAATAGTTGGTTTCCTATGGTCTAAGATCTGAATACATAAGCGGTTCTGCCTGTCTGTTTCAGTTGTTTTAGGGTTAATTTGTTTGATTTCCGGGCAGTTCTTTAGTTATTTGGTTAGAAAAGGTTTCGTGTGATGGGAGAATTTAGGAAAGTAAGGAAAACTTGAGGAAAGGCCTATAGGACGCTCAGATGTGGAGCAAAGGAACTAACCTATCAAGTGTCTGGGATTGTCTTTAAGAGAACGCAAAAGGAAAAGAAGAAAAATAATAACCGTCTTCAGTTGTTTGCCTCCACCAAACAGTGAGAAGTTGTATTTAAACCCTTGTCTGCCCATCATGTCACCTCTCTAGAATTGGGAATCTTGATTTAGAGTGTTTTGTGAGGTCACAAGGACCATGACCTTTGACCACCCTATTATAGTCAGTTAACCCTTGAGTACAAGTTGATGTTTGTTGCCAAACTTTAAGACAGTCCCTGTAGGCGTTCCCTACATTTCAAGTTCCCAAAAATGGAACGGACTGAAGGACACCCCAAAATAATAATGACTTGGGACACAAAAGAAGAAAAAATAACAAAACAAAACATAATCAAGCAAAAATAGATCAAATGGATAAAAGAAAATGAGAATAGATAGAAACTGCATGAATAAATAAAACCCTGGCCTGCCCCTGTCCAAACCCTCAAACCCTAACGCCTCTTCATTCTGGAAACTGACCAGAGATGCCCACTGTGAACCCTCAATTACTCCCTTTATCCTTTCCACTATATCCCAACCCACAATACTCCCATACACACATATGCCTACTCACATGTAAAGTAGTAAAATTACTTGAGCTTATCTGTATTCCCTCTTTTTGTCTTCCGGTTGTTGTTGTTGTTTCCCTCTTGCCTTGTCACATCTCATAAGAGTTATTGTTGCCTGAGCTGGCAGCCGTGGAGCCTCTTGGTATTTGGTAAAACCTGTGGGCCCTTCACCGCCTGCCAACACAACACATCTGTGGCACGTCATGACTTCCGACAGCCAATCACACAAGATAGTGCGGGCGTTTTGGGTGACCTCTCACTTACACAGACCAGAGACAACAGTCACTTTATGCTCTCCCCACCACTCGGTCTCACAACTTGATTCGTGACGAGAGTATTTCTTCAAGCAGGTGACCTTCCAGGGGCTCTTTGTGTACACAAAACTGCAATGTCACATGATAATAGCTCACGGATATTGACAAGAGATACAAGCACCCTATAGTGTGATGAAGTCACATCATTTTCAATCAAGTTAGTCCTCTTTTTTGTGGTTTGCAATACTTTTAATTCAACTTTCAAATACTGGTGTACCAATGATTACCAATAACTGTGTTTTGGGGATGAGAATATAAATATACATGTCAAATATAGACTTTTTATTACAGTTGAGTGTGTCTGAATGCAATTGCTTTTCAAGCTACGCATTACGGGTTTTAATCAAAGATGGAGAGTTCTACCGAAACAAAATGGCTTTAACAAATGGTGGCCGACTTCCTGATCCATGTGCTATAAATAAGTGTGTACAACACATTAATGAGGGGCCAAATAGTTAGTAGACAGATATATACTTGTATTGGACGGAGAACCCTAGTGTACACCAGCAAAAAAAAAAATTGTGTTCACTGTAAAATAGGTAGCAATTGATCAGTAGAACACCTCTGCTTGTCAAACTTGATGTATTATCTTAACAGACATTCTGATTGTGGTGAATCCTTGTAAATGATCTGATTTCCCTCCAAAGTTTTGATATTTTAAAAGCAGTTGTGAGTCGGCACTAACTTTTCTCTCCAGACAGCAGTTTGAGACAGTAATCCACGCCTTTGTCACCACTCGGCTGGATTACTGTAACTCTCTTTACATGGGGGTCAGTGGTTCCTCCCTCGCTCGTCTGCAGCGGGTGCAAAATGCAGCAGCAAGGCTTTTAACTGGCACACGGAAATATGACCACATTTCCCCCATTTTGGCTTCGCTCCACTGGCTACCAATACATTTTAGGATTCATTTCAAAATCCTTTTGTTTACTTTTAAATCCCTAAATGGCATGACCCCACCATATCTTTCTGAGCTGCTACACCCTTACACGCCCAACCGCCCTCTCAGGTCAGCTGATCAACTGCTCCTGAATGTGCCCAGAACCAAGTCAAAGCTCAGAGGGGGCCGTTGCTTCTCTGTAGCAGCTCCCACACTGTGGAACGATCTGCCCCTGCACATCAGACAGGCCGCCACACTGCCTGCTTTTAAATCGCTTCTTAAAACCCACCTCTTCTCCTTAGCGTATTAACATCTTTTAGAGCGTTGCTTTTAAATTGTCTATTGTTTTTACCTGTACTTGTTTTATGGTGTGTGAGCTGTGCTGTGTTACTTTTTGTATGTTTTGTTTATTTGCCTGTACAGCACTTTGGTCTGGAGGTTTAAAGTGCTATATAAATAAAGCTGTATTGTATAACTGAATGGCAGCAAATCTTTTTAGCAGTTTCCCAAAAGTTGCGCAAACCCTTCCGACGATAACATGTCTTTGAATATGAGTGTAAAAATCCGATATAAAGGAGAGCAGCGCTATGTCCCTGTTTGGCAAAATGACTGCCCTGCCTCCATTCCGGTGAAAATAGAGAATCGGCACCAAGCAGAAAAAAGTATATATTTTCATTATGCCTAAAAGCTGCTGTGCAGTGTATTGCAAGTTTAATAAAAAAACAATCCAAAGTAAAGATTTCTTTGCTTTCACTTAGTAAGACGGACGGTAAAAGTCCACAGAGAGGTAAAAAAGAGTAAACAATGGGTCTATAATTAGGTTAACGTTAATCTTCAAAGTTAACATTTGTAATGTTAAAGTCAGTGAGTGTAGATGATGCATTGAAATACAAAACAATTACAAGCTAAGGACATCCCAGTTTAAATGTAACCCCGTTGCCTGACAGTACATCCATCCCCTATTGCTTTTAATTTCACCATATCAATGGCAATCATAAATCTCTAATGACATTGTATAATTGGTTGCCTGACTGACTATCATATTTTGGCTCTTTGTAGATAAAAAAAAATGCACGATATTCTTGATTTTTTCTATCTGATTGACCTAAGAATTTGTATTTACCACCAGTCAAATTACTAGATATTTTCACCAAAAAAGGGGCGTGGCCATGCCGTAGACAGAAAGACTTGTTTTTACTACAGGAATGTGATAACCCATATGTAAATAGAACATGCCCTGTTTTAAATCACCGGTTTTATTTCATATTCAGGATGCATCCCTGTGACTAACATACTGTATAGTAACTACCGCTGTACTGGCTGGCCTAATAAATTGATGTGTAAAATCAATACCATTAATCTTTGGCAGTGCTCTTTATATTGATTTCAGTTATCATTAAGCGAACAGGCTTCACGTGTGGCCTTAAATCAGCGAGCTGACATACATGACACAGTAAGAGACATTTTATTACCAATAGCACATATTTACTGCCGTTAAAAAAAAGTCTACATCATTGTCTCTGGGCGGCCTTTGTGTGAAAACAGCGATTAGCCGCCCCCCCCCCGTTACAATGTAAGCCGAGGTTGTTTCCTCCCTCCATGCCTTATCTGGGTTTGGAACAGGCCTCTAGGGATAGAGATTATGAGGGCCAGAAATAAAGAGATGCTGCTGAATAAAATCCACGTTAAGGCCTCTTCTGCTAAATGCTTATGGAGTGTACAATAAATGTTGTATCATCAATTTTATTTAGATTTATCCAACAATTAGAAGACAACTTTACTGTATTTTCGGGCACAAACATGGTGGTATTTCTGAAATGTGAAATTGTTTTTTGTCAGGAACGTGACACAAGGATTTGGACTCAAATGCACAACTCGACACAAAAGTACAAATGAAACAAGACTTTAATAAATTCTAAGAAACAAATTACAACGCTTGAAGAGCTAAATCTTGACAACGGTAAAAATACAAAAACAAATAACGTGTTTCAAATTAAATAAGTTATTTACTTGAAAAAGCTCTGGACCCTTGACTAGATAAGACAAACTGGTACAGAACAAAAGGAGACGCTGACTATTTATAAAATAGTTAATGGGACACAGGTGGTAACAATCAATGGTGGGATTGACAATCGTACTGGCGGGAAACAAACAATGGCAGAAAGTCAAGGACTCTGAAACGAGAAGAAAAGGTAAGTACATCAGAAATTATTAAAACTATGAATCCTTGTTGGCAATGAAGGTATTCCATAAGCTATCCAGACAATTTGAATCAAAACTTTTACCGGCATCAAAAAATGTCTGTTTTTTGCCTGTTCGGTTGTCAGAATCGATATTCCAAGTTCTTCAGAATTCTGACAGCATCAGGAGCGTTTCAGAACAGCGGGCGACTTCTATGGCTGCAAGAAAATCAGAAGAAGAATGTATTGAAATGCAGGATAAGTGAAAAAGATAGCTCCACATCTTACAAATGCAAGTCAACAGAAGGGCACAGACTTTGGTAGGCTTGTTGTTCAAACAGAAAGACGTAAGAGATATGTTGTGGCAAAGCTATATCTCTGTTGATTCGATGTGATATGAAGGAAGAGGCTGTCACTGCATATGTCTAGAATGAAATGGAGCTGAGATGATGAGAAAGTGGGAAGAGGGAGAATAAGATGATTAGACTACAATGATCTGTCAAAAGCACTTGCTAACTTACACTTCAAACAAATCTTCTCATTCTTTGCCTTCGACTCTCTTCCCCTCATCTGTCTATTCTGTCTTTACGTGTCTCCTACGTATTCATCGTTTTCTATTCCGGGCACCTCTGGCACTTAATATTCTAGCTCTCACCATTAATTCACAACAGACACAAGTAAGGCAGTGATTTGCCGTCAAGGGCATTCATTTTAATCTTGGCCCCGAGAAAAGCTTAAATAAAAATAACTTTGTTTCAGGTACTTTTGAAACTTTGTTAAATAAGTAATCTTGAACCAATATGCAATTACTTATCATATTAAGACATGATACTGTCTGGTTCAAATCAGAGTTGTTACAGTTTGGCCCAGTCGTAGGCTAACATGTTAGCAGTTAGTTGACCAGCTACAGTTCAAGTGGAAAAGTAAAGAGTATTTGATGGCAACCGCCTCGCTTTAGAGCTATTTGAATTATTGTCCAAAATGTAAAGTTATTACTTCAGGGTCTGTCACGCATGCAACTGGTTCCAAAAATACTTTTGTGTTTTCAAGTGCATTTCCGTTTTATTCCAGGTATCGACACAGAATCCAAACTTCCCCAAAGTTCTCCTTACTAGGTTTGAATCTATATATCCCCAAATTCTCCATTTACAATGCAATAAACGATGAACAGCTGTCATCTTTGGGCCTGAACGGGTTCACAGTTGGACTTTTGTTGCACAGTAAATGCATACAAGGAAAAGTAATTGAAGTGGTTGTCTGTTATAAATACCTTGGTATCTGGCTTGATGATTGTCTCTCTTTTAAACTTCAGGTCAATAATCTGCTTAGGGAGCTGAGAGTGAAGCTAGGTTTATTTTACAGGAACAAGTCATGTTTCTCACTTGAGGCCAGGAAAAGGCTAGTCTCTGTGACCTTTTTACCTGTGCTGGACTACGGGGATCTGATCTATATGAATGCACCTGCCCATTACCTGATCAAGTTAGATGCCGCCTATCACAGTGCGCTGAGATTTGTTACTAACTGTAAAGTACTTACTCATCAGTGTACCCTGTATGCCAGGGCAGGTCTGCCTTCACTTACTGTTCGGAGGCTCAGTCATTGGTACATGTTCATCTATAGAGCCATGTTGGGTAAACTACCATCTTACATCTGCTCTCTGATCACACAGAGAGTGGCAAGTAGCTATTGCCTGAGATCCCAGGATGTATTTTTATTACATGTGCCAAGTGCTAGGACAGTTTTAGGTACAAAAGCTTTTATGTGTGCAGCTCCTCTAGCTTGGAACACTATGCAATTCTTTTTTTAAACTGAGCATTTTGGTTCCCCTGCATCATTTTTAAGCTTGGATAGATGAAATGTTATTTGATACCTGTCATTGTGAATAAGTTTGTAATTTGTACCCCTGTAATTATGTTGTATGATGTCCTTTTTGTTTTCTGTTGTTTTTATGTGTAACCAACGTGCTGCAGGTCTCCCTTGAAAAAGAGATCGTTGATCTCAATGGAATTTTACCTGGTTAAATAAAGCCAACAAACAAACAATACATTGACACAGCTCTCTACATAATGTTACTTCTAGTGGACAGGGGTGAGGGAGATAAGACTTACACTCTAACATATTTTCTATTAACATAGTAGCAATGCTTACTATACCCCAATAGATGTCAATAAAGGTCATAGATTAATTAATACTCCTTTAAATCCCGCCTATCAGTGCGTCGACCTTGGTGCCACAGTCCGTGTGCAGCAGCTCTAATCAGCCCGACAGCAGCTCAGCGATGCTGCTGCTGGAGGTCACAACACACTCTATCTCCGTTTTACTGGCTCCCACCCCACCCCTTTACATCTTTATTTTAGGGCTGGCAACATTCAAATAAAGAACGCAAATTAACCACGTTTCCATGTATGACCTAAAGTTGCTCCTGTTATACCAGCGCCAATGTCTACCATTAATTGGATGGCAGTGAAAAGGCAACGTTTTTTTGTTTCATCCCCCCCCCCCCAAAAACAAAATACAAGCAAATACTAGTATTTTAATCTTGTTATTAAAGCCATTATAATTTAAAATCGGTTGACAGCACTACTTTAGTTCTATCCTCTAATGCTGTTTGCATTCCGCCTTCTCCCACTTCACATTTAACGTTTATATATTATATTTCCAGATTGCCAAAAGCGCTTTCCAAAACTCATTTTGTTACCAAAAACTTTGACTTAAAATGTCACTTAAAAAACGATGTGGCTGTACTCATTAAATGCTTATGTTACGAACTTGGTCACACAAGGAAATAAGGACTCAAATGCACGACCCGGGAGCCGGAGGTAAAGTATAATTAATATACTTTATTTGTACAAAAAGGTAACAAAAGAAAATCACTCTTACGAGATGACAAAAAAGGCTTAAACAAGGTACAACAGAAAATCGCTCACAACGTGAGGAACTAAACTTATAATAAGTTTCAGGAGCAAAAATAGGCTTGAATCAAACGAGCTAACGCTGAAGAGCAGAGTTCTGGCATGAGGACAGGACAAGACGAACTGACAACAAACAGAGGGAAACAGGGGAATATAAACAGGAGATAACTGGGAACAGGTGAGAACAATCAGGGGCGGGGCTGGCGCTGATGAGCGCGGGAGCACACATTAGGAAAGGGAGTCAAGGAACCTGAAATGAGACGTGACAAATGAGTGACAAAACAAAACAGGAAGTGAAAGACAATACAAGAATAACCACATGAAACATGACTGACTAACACTTCTGGCGGTGCACAACAGCTTATGGGGACTATATAAAAGTGCAATATTGTTGATGGAAAAAAAGAATTAAAAAAACAACAACTTTTATAATCTTCTTTTTTAATGGGGTAGTTATATGGACCGTGATGCATCAAACTGACTAAAGTTACATTTAACAATGATAAAACAGCATGCAAAAAAATGTAGTTCATTAGAGTGTTAATGAGTGTAGTTCATTAGAGTGTTAATAATGAGTGTAGTTCATTAGAGTGTTAATGAGTGTAGTTCATTAGAATGTTAATGAGTGTAGTTCATTAAAGTGTTAATGAGTGTTATTCATTAGTGTTAATGAGTGTAGTTCATTCGAGTGTTAATGAGTGTAGTTCATTAGAGTGTTAATCATTAGTGTAGTTCATTAGAGTGTTAATAATGAGTGTAGTTCATTAGAGTGTTAATGAAGAGTGTAGTTCATTAGAGTGTTAATGAGTGTAGTTCATTAGAGTGTTAATAATGAGTGTAGTTCATTAGAGTGTTAATGAGTGTAGTTCATTAGAGTGTTAATAATGAGTGTAGTTCATTAGAGTGTTAATGAGTGTAGTTCATTAGAGTGTTAATGAGTGTACTTCATTAGAGTGTTAATGAGTGTAGTTCATTAGAGTGTTAATAATGAGTGTAGTTCATTCATCATTCATTAGATAATGTGGTATCATTGGTAAGAATTTCCATTGATTAAAAAAAGACACAAATAATTTAATATTTTTTTACCCTTGTTTGCTATATTTAGAAAATGGTAACCCCTTTACCTTGCCTTGAGACAGCAAATTCAAATGCTATTTTCAAAGCTACAAGACTCCACTGTCAAAAACAGTAATTTGGTTCGCTTTCCATATAACCAAAGCCAACTAAAATCATTAACAAAATGAGCGACAAAAAAAGATCTTACTTCTAACTCCACCTTATTCCTTCACCTTCCCCATCCCTCCATCCATCACACCCAGCATGATGCACTTCTCCCTGCCCTTCTATTAACTATGTCTATTTATCTCCTTTTAAAGTGGATGTCATTGTATCGCGTGTCACTCTTTCCTCCCTCTTCCCCTTCCTCTCTGTCCTCCTTCAAGCTTCCTTCCGCCCCTCCCTCTCCTTGCTCTCTCCCTTCCTGCCTGCGAACGTCAATGGAACATCACTGTCACGCTGTGTTGTGATGCAGCCACCCATTCGGAAAGAACACACACTGCGCTCTTGGTGGTGACTTACCCACTCAAACATCACATGTTTATTCCTGCTATTTCTTCCCACTCCCCCCCGTGCTGGGTTTTACTCCTCCTCTTCCCTCAGTCTAGTTAGTCAGACGTTGAGGGTTTCGGAGTCTCCTCTCAGGGGGGACATGTGGCCAATTAAATATTTATGGATCACCATCCATTCAAATCTTTGGCAATGGAGAAAGCCTGTGACCGGAAAACTGACATGGCTTGTTTGTGCAGCAGGGGACGTACTGCGCTTGTCCTCAGCATGTGTTAGTGTGTGTTTGTGTGTTTCGTAGTGGCAGATGATGTTATTGTGATGGGCATATTTTTAGTTAGTGGGCTTTTCCACTAGAATTACTCTCATATTATCTGATGGACCAGCCAAGGGGGAGTACTGGTTACAGCTAGAAATAAAAATACATGACAAAGCTTAAAAGCAAGGCAAATCCGGCGTCAAATCATACAACCCAGAACAGAATGTGAAGCCTCAGCTGTATGAAGGCAATGAAGCTGAGACACAATAAGTCCTGGGTCTCTAAAACCTTTATGGGACGTTTTGGAAAACCTCAAGGTTTGGAAACATTAGCCGAGGCTGACCTACCCAGAAAACCCTGTCCTAGCAGCCCAAAAAACTGCTGCAACATATTTCATGTCCAACTTGCATATAGGAAAACAATGCTTGTTGACCGCTTACGAATAGATAAATGCAAAAACTAACACTGTAAATGTAACAGTTATTTGAAGCAATCTGGAATAAGTGATAACAGCTGTTATGGCAAGACGATTCTTAACTCCAGATTAGAATCTTTCCGAACTAACACCAAATAATCATTTCCAAACCAACAAACTTCTTGGCAACAAAACCCTTCTGATAGTTATTGTAAAAATTGTGGCTTGGGCTAGGGTTGAGTTATGTATGTTTGTAACCTAACGTTAAATAAGTCTACTTTAAGTTTTGGTTTCACACGGAACACAGAGTACTTCCAGCGACAACTCTTCAAAACCTAAAGGTTCAGAAACATTTGCTGAGACTGACCATATAAATGATAACCTTATCAGCCGTTATGGCAAGACACTTCTAATAATACATTCCAAACCCCCCACAAACTTCTTGGCAACACAATTATTTGGTTGGTTCTCGTAAAAGATTGTGGCGTGAATTAGGGTTGAGTTATGTTAGGGTTAGTTTATAACCTATCCTAAAATAAGTCAACATTGAGTTTTGGTTTCACACCGGACAGAGTACTTCTAGGTTAAAGTAGAGTTTGTATAACCTATTAATTTTCAACAGGAACTTTACCCTTCTTACAAACACTTTGACTTAGTTAACCTGTTAAGCCCTGAGCCTGTTTTTCAGGTCTCAGGCTCGAAAATGACATTCCCAGAACAAATGACTATATCTTCACTTCTAAAAGGGGTAAATTAATAATCTTTTTTCTCAAAGCAATGATAAACCTGTGAGTTGGATGTAGAAAAGTCAGAATCAATATACAATCTTTTTATTTTAAAGTAAATTCAGATTGAACATAGTAAAAAAATGTAAATTATAGTGTCTGTCCAAAAAAAAAACATTACTTATACTGAAAACCACCCTTGAATGATGGGATAGTAGACTAAAAGCTTTAGGAATCCAAACTATAACATATACTAAGTACCCTGTATCAAGATTGATGCAAAACAAGTGACATTTGAATTTTAAGAGAGATTTAGAACAAAAAAACACTTCTGGGGTCATTTGGGTGGATTTTCAATATCTCTGGCCCCCCTCGGTCGATTTTGATGATTTACACCTCTTTTTAACCGTTAGAGCCAATAGTGTTAGCATGGGGGCCTCCGGGTTGAACAGGTTAAAAGCTATTTATCATACAGTCTCTATTGGTTGCCTTGTTTGTGCCAATCAGGGCCATGATAAATGTCTGTATTACACCCAATGTAGAGGAGCTGTAAAAAACATGGTGAGGACGGGGTTCAAACAGCAAAACCCAAACCCATTTGTCTTCAGTGATGAACATGCTAAAAAGGATTAACTTTTCAAGGTCACAACTGGACACAGACTTAACTTTGGAATTGTTTTTAGATTGGTAGGATAGGAATTCTGTCCAGATGTATTTATATTTCAAGGCCACTACCACAAATAGAAAACAATCTAGGCAATCTTAAAGGGGATCAAGTGTTCTTGCCATCAACTTCACAAGCAAATGCATGATGGAAGAGCCGCTGTTCTGAACCTATTTTCAACCTTCGACAATTGATAGATTTGTCACTTCTTTTTATGTATAGGGATGTTGAATATGTTCCTGTAAGTTAACTCGACCACATCAGTCATTCTGTTACATGCCGGTTCATCAGGAACAGAGAAGAAAAAAGTCTTATCTCTGGAAATAGCCTTATTGACCTATTATTGCAACCATGATTTAGGAGGTATAAAAGTCTCCAATGTCATTTTAACTCCAACTATACTAAACTATTTAACCCTAAACCTTACCAAGTCATGTTTCTTGCTTAAACCTAACCAAACTTTACCTTAGAGGTGTCAATCATTTACTTTTTGTAACTTAAAGGTGGGGTATGTAATTTATTTCAGAAACACTTTTTGTTATATTCCATGGAATGCTCTTAACATCCCGATAGCAATGAATATATTAAATGCTTTGACAATAAATACATAAAAAAAATTCATCTGTGGAAGCCGTAGCGCTGTAAAAAGCACGACCAATCATTTTAGCCGGCCCGGCTAAAATAACTGGATGACCTACCTGCCTGTCAGCCTTCCATCTGTGCACAAACTTATCTCGTGCCCTCATTGGTCATGTGCGCGTTCGTGTGTGTTGGAGGAGGGGCTCTGTAAGGAAGTGGCAGATTTTTTCCGGCTGTGTATTTTCAAATTCTAGCGCACTCGAGCTGGTTTCTCCAGAATTACCTACCCCTCCTTTAAAGAGAACACAGAGAGCAAAGGCCCTCCTCCAAGGACGTTTATATAAGTGAACAAAAAATTGTGAATCCGCCCTATTCACTTCTAGTGTTGGCCTTTGACCCTTTGGCCACCACAGAGCACCTTTCCTTTTTTTGTATATCAGGGACCCTTACTTGTATCAATGACAAACAGTAACTTAGCAGTCATCACAGCCTCATGGGACAGAAAAAACGTCTTGACTTTGCAATGATGTTTGAGTAACTCTCCTAGCTCAGTTTGCTCTTATCAGCAGGTTGCAGGCATACTGTGTTATGATCAGAGACCCTCTGTGAAGACCGTTCAACAGATGTAGACCCCCATGATGCACAGTGGCAGGGCGAAAGCCTTTCATTGTGGAGTTTGCAACAGGTGGCATAGTGATACTCATGAGTACCCGTCTGATGTTACCACGATGGCGACGTATTCTGATCACGTTTGAAATGTTGTAAAGCCTCACATACTGTATGTATTGCTACACCTCCTGTACTTTATAGGAAAAGCCTTATGTGTGGTGTATCAGATCCCTCACTCTCCTGATCCATCCAGATTGAAGATCCAAAGCCATTGACATCAAGACTAAATCCACACCGGCGTCGAGGCAAGTGCGTTTGAATGGCACCAACAGAAAGCTCTACACTCACACAGATGGCTGACATTTATTTTTAACTGCTCAATACTCCTTCGGGACTACATTAGCCAGAACCATCAAAGGTAGGGGAATGGTGGCGGAATGCAATTACTCTGCTGTTGTTGTTGCCATCCACACTAACTAATGCTCCCTTTTTATTTTTTTACCCAAAACTTCCCCGGCATCCTGATGTCAGCTTCCTGAATACCACACATCAATGCTTTCAAACTCGTCCCGTCGAGGCCTGGGAGTCCTCTGGTTTTCATTCCAGCCAAGCACTCTAGCAGCTGGTTCCACTGATTAACATATCCTCGACAAAAGCAGAGGGAGCTAAATAGGGAAGTGAGCTGCTACAGTGTGAGCGGAGTCATAATCAGCAGAGTTCTCAGCCTTGACGGCTCATGACTGACATCTGCATTTATAAATGGAACCAGCTCACAATGGGTGCTTCAGAGGAAGGACATATTTCTTGTTGTTGTAACTACGCAACAGAGTGACTATTTGTGCTGGGGAAATAACTCATATTGAGAGTTACAAATGGATGACCACTAATGTTTACTGGTTTCTGATGCAGAATTCCCAACCGACCAATACACCTCAATCACATGGAGAAGGCTTTGTACTGTGGCCCAAATCTCCAAAGAATGCCACTGATTTATTTCGATTTTAAAATATTTCATTAAAGACAGAGGTGAAAGAAGTACTCAGATTTTATAATTAAGAGAAGCAAAAATTACTAAATTGTAATAATACTTTAAATACAATTTAAAGTCTTGCATTCAAGTTATTACTTTAGTAAAAGGACAACCGTATTAACTTCAAACAATGTGATATTTTAGTTTGGGCTTCTTTAAATTCAATAGTGCTTTCTTGTTCTGTAATTATAATGTGCTTGTCCTTACATTCTCTCAACTTGTTTTTTTAATTCTGTTACGGTGAAGTACAACAACATTAGTTGTTGTAAAGTCAGTGAGGCAGCGGTAGAGGACAGCTCCTTTACTCCCAAGGAGACAAGTAAAGAATTGGAAATGCTAATTCTGGTATTGAGATTCAGACTGCACAAACCGTTCTGCTGGACCTGGACATTTACATCAGTAGAAACAGGTATTTACCATATCCTTCAGAGGTCTGAGGAAGCGTTCAAAGAGGGGTGAAAGCTACTTCCTTTTTATTCAACTTCTACAGCTTTAAAAACGTTTCATTTAGCGTCAAAAACTCATTGTCTAAACCTTCAGAATCACTGCAATGTCAAAATTATTCACAAGTACTGCAAATGTAGAGTACGGTGGCCCACAGGTCCAAACACGTTACAACTGCCCAAAAAATTTCCATTAGGAGAAACACACTGCAGTTTCAAAAATGATGCTAATAAAAATACAAATGTGCCAAAACACATGCAAAGCATTTAGAAAACACATTCAGTAACTTGACTTTTTTTTAAAACTCTGCAAACACAAAACGCTGCAAATAAAAAATTGCTTCAACAGTCGGCTAGCTAACGTAGCTTACCAAGTCATTTCAAATATACTGACAAAACACTTAAAATTATGAAACAGACTAGCTCTGCGAGAGTGACAGTTGGCCAACTTTATAATTCCAGAACATCAACATGCGCTCGGGCCCCAGCTGTGTGCGTCACTTTTTAGTGGCCCAGTTTCCGTTGTATTTTTAGCCTCTTGCAGCGTTTTTTAGTTTGCAGTGTTTCATTAATGCAGCACTTTAAAGTAAATGATGAGCATGTTTGACACTGCCAGGGCATTAACGTTAATCTAGTTTGTTATAGAAAAACAAGTTACCCTCAGAGTCCAGTGATAAGAAAATTCAACTTTGTACTGGTTAGAAATAATCTGGTTGTCTCTCCACCATCTGGAAGAGATTTAAAATGTCCATGTAAGAGTCTAGTACATTTCTCCATGTTGCTTTCCCCGCTAGTTATTTTTCTGTTTCCGTTCATGTGAGCGCTGCAGCAGTCTTAGGACCGCCCCAAATGCTCTCATTGGTTGAGACGCGTGATGACGCCTATCCTAAGCCAATACTGATCAACATCCAGCCCCTTCTGTGACCCATGGTTTGTCTGTATGTGTATTCAGAGCCAGTGAGCAACAGACTTTCAAAATAGTAATATAAAAAAAACTTAATTAATTAATGCGTTAACTTGCCCAGCCCTAGTTTTTATATTTGAATCGTTTCAGATACAGATTCAAGGGTTAATAAATGCACATCGAGGACCGAGGATCGAGCATCGAGGAGGCTCTCTGGAGGAGCTATAATCGAGGATACACTGATGGTTCCTCCGCGGATGTATTTCCGGCAACAGTGATGTTTAAAAGAGTTGTGACGCACGGCCGGACTTATCTCAGCCAATGACAGCTCTGCATGCATCCCCTGGATATTATTTTATTAACTGCTTTAATCACGACGCGATGTTTACAGTGAGAACAGCTGTGAGGTCCGTGGCGAAAGCAGAGCAGTGTGTATAATATATATCACTCAGTATAACAGGCCTACATTACTCTCTGTATTTGTATGCTTTAGTTTAGTAGATATCTACAAACAAAGAGTCAATATTTTTCTAAAACCATTTAGTGCTTCACATAATAAAAACAACGGCTGTATCCTGATATATTATATGCTTTAGGAGCTGTGTGTGTGTGTGTGTGTGTGTGTGTCTGTGTGTGTGTGCGGCGGACAGACAGGTCTCAGTTGGTTTGGTGTCCTATGCTTACTTTTAATACTTGTAAATACAACTTTTGGCCCGTCATTTCATCGGATATATCCAGTCTCTGATAGTGTTACGTTATTATGAGAGTGCTCTCATACTTGTTTTGTTTGATATATTTATATAAATATATAGCCTATATAAATATATATATATATATGTGTGTGTGTGTATATATGTCCGCATCTGTAGCCTGTTATTGTCTCATTTTACCGCACTGTGAATGAATTAAAAGTAAATATAAGTTGTCATGAACAAAGTGCTGCCCATCAGACAGAGTGCTGTGCCTCCTGTCATCATTAACGGACGTCTCTTTAAAATGACCGCTCAGAAGAGAGGATTTCTCATTTCTCTAACCGCCTGCTGCTTCCCCTCCTCTCTCCTCGGTTCCCCTCCTCGACTCCTCCACTCACATCTCCTGTGGGCGGGACTAAGACACGAGGATAGGAGTCGAGGAGGGGAGTCGAGGAGGGGAATTAGAGAAATTAGAAACCTTCCATGTGTTGTTCCTGCAGAATAATCGAGCGAAACAGCAAAAATAAAAACAGCATGATTTATAGATGACGAGTATTATTGCAAAGCTGCTCAGGCAAACAGACCTTTTTTTTTGTCACTCAGCAAATTGGATTGGTGGTGTGCGACTGGGAGCGTGTATGTATGTGTGTACTGTGCCCGTGATGTCTGCAAAAACCGCTAAATAGGGCAACCCACATGACCCAAAAATACTCACTTCCTCTCCGCAGTTCTGTCTGTTTCCCTTCCCTCCCTGTCTCTCTCCATCTCAAATGGGAACATTGTCTGTCGCCTATCTACAGCCCAACAACCTCCTCTGGGCATTATGGCACACACACACACGCACACACACACACACACACACACACACACACACACACACACACACACACACACAAACGTCACCCGATGCTCTGGGCATACGGCAGAGCGGCAGCAACTTTCAAACGGGCTTAGCGAGGCTTACTACGGCTTATAATTTGTTACTATAGTGTGTCCCTGAACCAGAGAGGAACTCAATATGGTCAACATTTTTATTAACAGCTGATAAGCAGCTATGCAGATGACACTAAACTCACACTGTGCTCACTCTGGGCTCACACTTGAGGCTTTTTAAGGAGGCTGCGTTTTTTGCCTGCTGGACCAAATCCGAGTGAAGAGTCTCACTGGGGACGCATGAAAACTCACCCTTCGCTCTTTGATTATGGGGATCCACCAGCCCATGACCTATTTTTGGTTTTATAGACGGTATCTCCAGCTGATGATGGTCCAGGCATATTTCCCCACAAAGCCAGATTTGGCTAAAGCTATCAACAGGCTCCCATGTGAAGCGGGGATTCTGTAACCTTTTAAACACACTATCCAGAAACTACTGTGCCAGATATGATGTTTGAGCAGGTGTAGACTTAATCGAACACTTTAAACAATCTTTTGGAAGCTATATACTGTTAATATTGTAATGTACAATGTTTCAAAAGAAAAACCCAATGTAAGCAGATTATTGTTGGCAGTTTTAGTGTGGGTGTGACTTTAACTGTTTGGCCTTAATCCTAATTTTTGCCAAAAATTTGGCTTCAGGGCTTTAAACATTGGCAATTGCTGTGTTTTCATTGGATGTCTGGTCATCAGTGTAGTTATGGAAGAATAATTTAGATCGTTTACAACAACAAAAAAATCCCCCACCACGGTGTAGTAAAATCATGCATTCCTGACTTTAGGAAAATACCTTGTCCCAGATGTTCAAATCTCACTATTTATTTCTAAACATATGTAAATATACTCTGTACTCACTGGTTAAATGCATTTTTCCCTTGTCTCTGTACTTGTGCATTGACATAAAGTTGAATCTAATCTAAACTAACTATGAAGAAGAAAACATATTAACATATTATATTTGATGCACTGCTCAAGTCTGCTCCTATAATATGTGGAAAATAAGTAACCAAAATACACATATAATTCATTTGTCTATTTTCTGTTTTATGATTTCACTTAAATTCACAGAAATGTAGCATTACATATTGTTTCATTTGCATAATCAAACGTTCAATTTGAGAAACATTTTAATAAAAAGTGTATAATCCTAATGTAAGTGAATTATTTTCCTTATTGAATTGTTCCTTATTGAACTACTGTGCAGCAGAGATGGAGTACTCGAGTCCTGGACTCGGACTCGAGTGCCGATTTTCGGGACTCGTGAATCGGACTCGCGCACTGATTGATGCGACTCGGACTTGGACTCGTGAATTCTCGAGCACGATGACTTGGACTCAAACTCGTGGATTCTCGCGTACGATGACTTGGAGTCGGACTCGTGAATTTTCCCCCCCACGATGACTCGGACTCGACTTGTACATTGACACTCCGACTTGGACTCGAGCAAGTTTTCTCTGGAGTCTGATGTCCTCTATCCTGGCATGTGCACCTGCGAGGCAAGTTCACGTAGGCCTACTGGGCCCCGCTATTCCAGTCTAAAGATGTCTAGAGACACACCCCGCATCGTGCTGTATGCTTTCACACATTCTGCTTCCACATTGGAAAAGAGCAGCGCAAAATGCTCGTTATGTGGAAAAAAGATTGAAGAGAAGGCTCGGTAACACATTACTCTAAGGATCGAGTTCAGACATATAGGCTATCATCAGAGTAACGTGATCTAATCAATAAATAAAGATTCAGCCGATAACACGAAAGCACATGGCTACTTAACATGCAGAATGTTGTCATTTTGCATGCTAAGTAGCCATGTGCTTTCTGGGGCTTAATCTTTATTGATAGAATTTAAACATTCACTATAATAATTGTAGCGTCCCCGGCTGAATGATGGTCAGACTCTCTAACTGATGGTATCTGTTTATTGCACACCCTTGCTTTTATACAATCATTACCAACGTAAGGACTTATGCCCTTATCAGCCAGGTGCTGAAAACCGAATGCAACTATTTAGTATATTGTAATTTATTGGTCATCTATCCGTCATTATACATGTGTGTTTACACTGCTCCGTTGTCCATTGACTTCCGGTAAAAGTTCCTTCAAAATGAGAGTCCCGATCTTATTACTATCAAAATAAAAGTGCAAAACGAAAACTTTACCATAAGAAAATATTGGCATACAAATATAATCACTTCTCTAAAAGGTAACTCATTTTAAATATAGTTAGACATATTAAAGGTCATTTACAATAATAATATTAATATTAGTAATAAGCTTTATTTGTATAGCACCTATTACAAGAATTGTAGCCAAACTCGCTTCACAGCAGTTCAATAGACACATTATAACATGACAGGATAAAAGCAATGTAGAGGAGCAGCTACATTTCAACACATATATCCACGAAGATTAATACATGAAGACTTGTGACTCGGACTTGTCTTGGACTCGGACTTGAACACAGGTAATGATGACTCAGACTCGACTCGGACACTCCTTGGGTGACTCGGACTTGGACTCGGACTCGAACACAGGTAATGATGACTCGGACTCGGACTTGACTCGGACACTCCTTGGGTGATTCGGACATGGACTCGGACTTGACTACGACTCTCCCTAGGTGACTCGGACTCGAAGAGTGGTGACTCGAGAGTGACTTGGACTCGTGAATTGGTGACTACAACACTGCTGTGCAGTACAGTACTCGTAAATGTAGGCCTACTTAGCTACATTGGAGCGCTGTAGCAGTTTAAGCAGCTAGTGGTGGCTATCCTGCTGATGCTAGCAGTTACATGAAAAAGGTCACAGCAAAAATGTAACAAAGAAAAAAGATTTAAAAAAGTGGTGATGGTTAAACTTTTCTTTCCAGTTCAATAATCTCCGCATATTAACACCACTTTAATAGCAGTTGAAGACTAAAGTCACAACATTTCACGTCATCAGCGCTAAGCTGAAGAGCCGATTCGTGTTCATCGTGACGATGTGTTGCTAGCTTATTTAGTCACTTGTTAGCAACTTAGGTTTTTAATAAAAGCTGTAGACGTTCACCAGCAGGGTATTTACGTATTTCATATTGTAGAACAAAACTTGAAAACCTTGTAGCCTACTAACCATAGACCTGATTTGAACCAAACACAAATTAATAAAGGCATGAATTTGAGATGAGAAACCCCGGAAGTGCTAACTCATTCCTGTATCGCTCTATACACAGAAACATCCGGTAAAATATTTTGCACTTCAATGTTGATTTTTGTCATCGCAGACTGACCATCTGTTCCTTCACAGCGTACAGAGGCTTTACATCAACTTCAGGCTACAGAGTGTAACTTTAGACAGCCCATCAGAATGAGTGACAGGCAGCACTGAGACCAGCTGGGCCTCACAAAAACACTCCATGACTGAAGGTGAAACGACATTTGGAAGACTATAATAATACAGAATACCATCGCCCAGGGCAAATGGTGTCATCACCAAACATCACTGGAGTTTCTAATAATCTGGTATGCCAATCAGTGTCATATGAAGATGTTAGGGGATGGACACAAAATTATGAACACATGTACTATCTTGTGTAATCATTAATAGACATTTGCTTTGAGCATTACTAATAGTGGTCAGTGTCTTCATTCAAATTTTCATTTTCAAGAAAGTGAAATGTCCAAAAATGTCTTATCACTTGTGTTTATTATCTCAGCCAAGAAAGTTATTCGACTTAATTTCTCCATATGTTTGTCTTTCAACAAGTGTAAAGAAAAACAACATACTAGTCCAATTTTCATAAAACATGGGTGTTGTGTAAGCCAGTGGAAAACTGGATTTTTTTTAGCAGATCAGTATCATTGAGCGGACAAATGATTTTTCACTTTTGTTAAAGGGAACATATGCTAATTTCCAGGTTCCTATTAGTATTTTGATCCTCTACTGCGACGTTTTCCATGCTTTAATGTTCAAAAAGTTCATTATTGTTCTCATACAGCCTGTACTGCAGCACCTCTTTTCAGAAAATGTGTTACAAATAATAATTGTAAAGGGAAGTAATCGATTGGGGTGGTTTTATTGTGATATATCATATCCATTCACCTGTATCAGTGAGAAATGAGCCCTTAGATACACCAAACGTTGTAGTTTCATTCCTATCAGTATTTTGAAGGGTTTTACACAGGTTCCTTACATAGCCTGATTTACAGGGCATTCTTTTGAATGGCTGTTGACAGTATGATAGATTAAACAAAGAGAATCCAAAATGCAGAAATATTTGACTCTTATAATGTATGTAACCAACATTCAAATAAACCTATTGAACCTACAGTGTTCACATTACTGTTTCAAATACGTATGTGCACAAATCTATTAAGATAAGGCATTATTTGCAAAAATTAAATTCCATGTTTGTGATAAAACAGCAGAAGTTGTGCATGGCTGTGTGGAAGGGTTTCCTGACATGGAACAGAGATCTCTCACACTCTTTTCCTCTGTAACTAATGCCTGCATGTACACCTTTGTAAATGTGTTTGTCACAACATCCCATCTTTATTTCTCTTTTCCCCCTTCTCTCCTTGGCTTTCTTTATTCCCACTCTTTTGCATTGTCTGACCCGTATTGATATATTTGCACTTCACTTCCTGCTTTTAATTCCTCATTCCCTTCCTCTCCTCTCATTTTATTTTTCCTCCCCATCACCTCTTATCTACACATTGGATTCCCTGCTCCTGTGATTCACCTGTGTCCCCGGATTGCTTGATATTTCCCCACCAACATTTCCCTCTCCGCCTCATGCCCTCACTTCTTCTTCTTCTTCTTCTTCTTCTTCTTCTTCTTCTTCTTCTTCTTCTTCTTCTTCTTCTTCTTCAAACAAACAGCTACATTATTCAGCGCGGAAACGAGAGTGCCGGGGGTTAATCCATCTCTTTTATCTGCCAATCACTGCGCTGCCCTGTCCTTATCTGCTTGCCCTGATTGGGTGGAGGAGCTGTCCGTCAAACTCCAGTGGGGGTCTGGCTGATTTTGCATGCAGACGAGCATCCCTGCAACACCCTCTCCATCTCAATATCTCTCTCTCACACACACACACACACAGACACACACACACACACACACGCACGCATGCACGCACACACACACACAAAGCTAGCACGTAACACTCGCTCTGGCTTTTTCTGACTAATACATACACACACACACGAAGCTAGCACGTAACACTCACTCTGGCTTTTTCTGACTAATACACACACACACACACATTCTGAAAGAGGTTTAGGAAGCTAACGAGCATGTGACATTGAGAAGGGTGTACAAGGCAACACACACACACATCTGTATGCATAAATCAATAGGCGTTCTATGGCTGCATTTACTAAGGTCAAATGGGGCTCGAGCTGACGGGAAATAAGGGGACAGTGTGTGTGTGTGTTAGTGTGTGGTGTAATGGACATGCTGAGATAGAATAATGAAAGCATCTCATAAAGGAAAGGTTGGGAGGCTGAGGAGGCGAGAAGAGCGTTAAAAGTAAGAAAGGGATGGAGGTGTAGGAGAAGGAGCTGAAGGAGGAGGCCGGTTAAAAAGAGGATGCTGCAGCGAGTGGAGGTCAACAGGGGAGATGATGGAGGGACGAGTGGGCGGAGGGAAGGAAGGGCGATGGAGGACGAGGAGGGGCCGTGAACTGTTTGCTGAGCTCAGGTGTTTTGGTGGCACCGTCATGTCACTGAACAACGGACTGTTTGATTTCTCAACGCCTCCGAGGGGTCAGCGCGGGTCAGAGAGCGTGACTGGCATTTATTCCTCCACCCGTGTTCTGTTTTCCTCACACTGACGACTGAGGGTGAAGCTGTCACTCCTCTGAGCCTCGGGTCGAGCATGGAGGGCTTCTCAAGGAAAATTTGAACATTTTACGACCTGGGATTTTTACGTTGGGTCATCAAATATTTTATAACATTAACATTTTCACTTGCCTACGAATGACTTTGCTTTGTTTGAAAGCACCTTAAATATGCAAAGTGTAACTCAGTAGTTCCCAAAGTGTAAAAATAAGTGTAATTATTGCAGAGAAAATTATCAAGTTTTTGGTTATCCCGAGGGGGGTTGGTTACCTTGCAAATCTTTGCAGAGGCAATTTTGAATACATTCTGTTGAAATATACGGAGGCTGTTACACAGTAGCATTTTTGAAAATGCAGTCTCTTTTTAACGCTTCCACTCTACAGGCCCCGATATACCAAATCTACCTCCAAGAACTAGCAGCGACAAAGACAAGTTTTGTTTCGTCTCACGTTGCCTGAGTCTTCGCCAAAAACATTACCAAACTGCAAACTACCACCAGTCTGCACCTGAAGAGGAAATAACTCTCCATACCAGATGGCAGCGGTAGTCTCATGATAAGGGAGGAAACGTTTAAACAAAGCAGCATTTGCCATTACCATTACAATTCTCACTCACCACTTAGCTTCATATCAGTGTTTTAGACCATCAGAAGAGAGGATGGGAAATTAAAAGAGACTCTGCCTCTTGAATTCGGAGGTGTGTTTAATTACCTAGTCCATTTCCCATCTTGTGCACTGTTTTGCTTAAGCTGAACAGCCCAGGCATGAAAATCACTCACCTTTCGGCGAAATTCGCCGTTTTGAAACCAAAATAGGTGACCTACGTGAATCGTGTAGATTCGATGAGAAAATATTTAAGGGGGGGTAGGTTCAGAGGCTGTAATGGTACGCACCGTTGGGTGACGAGTGGAAGATGAGACCCAATCACTGCCGCTGAGAGAGTCTCTCAGCGGCAGTGATTGGGTCTCGTCTTCCACGGTGCGTACCGTTACGGCCTCTGAACCAGCCCCGGGAGACTCAGTGAACTGCGAACAGGTGCGCATGCCAAAAGGGACCTGATCATTGGTTTACAAGCAGTTCGCTTCGCTCGTGCTGACCAGAGCGGGATCCGGACCACCATCAGAAGCTGAAAGCACGCCTGGCCTCGGCGATTCCGCACAGCATGAATCGCTCCCGACTCGGGGAGGTAGTGACGAATGTGTAATGTGAACACAGCAGGAGAGAACGCAACGTTAGACAGCTAGCACTAAAGCTCCGGTGGAAAATGATTAGCTAACGCTACCGTTAACGTTAGCCTAACATTAGCTAGATATCGTTACTAAAGTTAGATGCTAGCTTGTATAGCTTACGGTAAATCACAAAAAAGAAAAACTGGTTAATGTTAGTGCTACTTTCTAAAATCTCTACAACTCGTTTTTCCAGGACGTATGATTTTGAGGTGAGGGGACTGACAAGGCTGAAGGGTAAAGTGGTCCACCGTTCTATCAATAAGGCTAAACTAGAAGTTAGTGCTAACACTAATACAAACATTATTTTTGCAGAATGAGTGTGTTAGGGGAGAAGGATTCAGCCATTGTTAAACAGCTGGATGCTGGATTGAAATGCAGCTGGAACTGGTCGTGGCTAAAACTGGAAGGCAAGGTCGCAGTAAAAGAGCAAGAGGTGTCCTTTCATCTAGGAGATGTATTCATCAAAATCAACAGGCAGGGATTCGCCAGATGCATTCTCTGCCACAAAGAGATCAATTATGCTAACAAAGGCAGCCATGCTCTTCACAAGAAGAAGGTGCAGATGATAGCTTCCACTCATAGTGTTGCCAGCAGCTTCCTTCCAGCATCAGCTAGGGTGAATCCAGCAAGCCAGAGTCAAGCCAACCAGGGGTCAGAAACAATCAGGCAGCAGTGCCAGGGAAAGATCCCCGTACCAGTTATAAACCACATAGCAAATGCAGAGGTAGGTGGTGTAGGCCTGTTAGTCAGCACAGGCAGCATAGACAGAGTACACTAGCACTTTGAGATTGTTATTTTTATTATAACAATAATAATAATAATCATTTATTATTATTATTATTATTCACAATCAGCTGCGGTCACTGGCAGCATCATCACCTAAACATGGAATACACTAGCTTTACATTAATTACATAATTTGTGTTCTAGGCAATGGTCCTTGGAACCTTGGCGGAGCATTCCATCCCATTTTCTAAGGCTCCTGGAAACCACTGTATTGTGTGTTTTAGGCTATCTTTGCCAATAAAATGTATTAAAATCTGAATTACATAACATTGTATTGGCTGTCAGTCATGATGGAAGAGTAGACAAGTTAAGTTACAGCATGTCCACCATCTGCATATGCATTAAGCCATTTGCATTAAGCCCTTACCACATTGTGCCTCATATACTGTAAATGTTAGACCCAGTGACAGGCTGGCATGAAATGTCTTGCATAATACTTAGTAAGGAGGCCATAATATTTTTGACTCATGGCTGAAGTTAAGTTTCTCCAGCTCTCCCCAGGTTGGCAAAAAAATGCATCTCAAAATGCATCAGATTGATGCTTTAAAATATGGAATATTCAAAATGTTCTTCCGGGGGAGCATGCCCCCGGACCCCCCTAGAGGGATAATATCCTTCTCACCTTTTTCACCCCTGACCCGTTTTCATGCCTGACAGCCAATCAAAGTGATTTTATTTGCTGACAACATTTCAACATGTTAAAGGGGCCCTATTATGCTTCTTTTTTTCCCCTTCCTGTAGTATAGGTGTTTGTGCATGTAAATGGTCTGTAAAGGCCTTAATCCCTATTTAAATCCTTCCAGAGGGAGTATCTCCCCCTGCCTGAAACACCTCCAAAGTTTACTTCAGGAAAACATAGCGACATTACTATGTAACACTTACACTTCTGTTGGCCAGCGCTTCAACACATTCTACGTGATTTGCTAAGGGGCGGGACATCCCTAAGCAGTTGACCAATCACAACGGAGCCGGCCAGCTTACCAATCAGAGCAGTCTAGGCTCTGGTTTCAGACAGAGGGTGAAAAGAGGTGCTGCAGCACAGGGCGTATGAGAAAAATGTACCTGAACATTAGCAAATTATGCCCTTTTTTAAAACCTGTTAATAGGTTGTTAAATGTTAAGAAGCCCTGAGACACAGTTTCGTAAATATTGTTGTGTTGTGCCCCCGCGGGCGGGGGCATCGGGCTTAACAGGTTAAGCCCGACGGGGGGAGACGCAACATCTTGCAAGAAACAGCGTCTCAAGCATGCTTGGAATTTCGTCATTTTAGGGGCAAGGCCATTTGGCCTTTGGTGTCACAAAATATTTTAGGCCACATGACAGGGCGCAAAGGCCATTGAGGGAAAAATTAGGATTTGACCGAGGGGCAACGACTGCCGTGGCCGTCGGGAAATTCCTACCCTGGTCTCAAGGCTTCTTAATATTTAACAACCTATTAATGATGCATACCCATTTAACGGGAAGAAACTCAGCTAACAGACTATATTAACAATTTTTACCTAAACGGAACATAAGTCTAACACCAAGCCGCTAAATCAGCACTTAGCGAAACATGCTAACGCATCGTTAGCACATAACTCGCGACAAAGTCATGCTATCTGCACAAAATACATATCATATGAAAGCTAAGATTCCACAGATTCCATTGGTATAAGTCTCATCACTGTACGACCAAAAAAAAGTCACTGAACTAGCAGCCAGTCTTACCTTTGCTGTTTTGTGATCAAAAGTTGTGTTCAAGGGAATAATAACGCTGCTGAAGGTTCATCCAATGTATTTGTGTCACTTTGAAATGATTACTGATAATCCATCATTACATATATAAATACTAAACGCTAGGGTGTAACGGTATCCGTATTCGTCCCGTACCGTCACGGTTCGGACGTCACGGTTCGGTGCATGCAGTCACATGACGAATACGCCTTTTTTTTTACGAGTGGGAAAAAAGTCTGTCATTCAGGGCAGTATCCACTACACCAGTGACCACCAACTGGCGGCCCGCGAGCCACATCCGGCCCGCCAGACATTCTCATCCGGCCCGCACGACAGGGGTGACTGGCGTTGGCGGAGTGGTTAGTGCGTTCGCCCCCCACTCATTTTTTTTGTTACAACGTCTCGTGAGTAATGTGCAGTACCGGAGTCCAACAGAGGGGCAGCAGCTGCGGGACAGTAGACTGCGTACTGCGAAACCTTCCCTGCCTTGAAGAAGAAGTGATCCTTCGTTGTGAAGAGTCTGCTTTATGCGCTCCGCAGCACAGCAGTAGCCCCGCTGCGACAGAGTCCAACAGAGAGGCAGTGGCGTTTTCTCCTGGAGGCCAAGGGAAGCCAGGCTTCCCCTGTTTTTTCGGATTGTAGTTATAATTTCAATAAATAAATAAAAACACTTTGTTTAGTTTCGGTAATTCTTCTTTGCTGTGTGTTGCTGCCGGCCCATCTCTCCCCCATTCTCATTGAGTATTTTACAAAGAGGGAAACAGCGCCCCTCTAGATGTTATGGTTAAAAAGGAGATTGCACTCGCTGTTGCGAGAGGAGGCCAGCCGAAATTGGCTTCCCTTGGTGAGGAAAAATGGAGGGATTGACCAATCAGACGAGGCTCACGTCATGCCCCTGCCAACCTGTGATTAGTTGGGCCCAGCGCCCAGCGCTCTGGTTGGGCCCATGCCAAGGGAAGCCAGAGGCGGCTGGCTTCCCTTGCCTCACAATCCAATCAAATCGCATCAACTTAGTGGTGCAGTGACGCGTCCTAAAACCCGGAAGTAAGCTGCGCTCGGGTTCCCTCGACAAAAAAGCAATGGGATTTCTCCATAGGATTTTGGAAAATAGCTGGAAATAAGGTCTGTGGAAAACGAACCTGTTAGATAAACACACGTTTTGTTCAGCTGGATAATATCCACATGTCTACCCTACTTTTATAATTTTCGAATCATAAATCGAATCGATAGATAGATAGTGTCACTGCACCACTCTCACCGCCGTTAGAAAGTAGCAAGCAACTGAAGCAAGTGCAATTATGGAGGGTGGAGATTTGGAGTATTTAATCAAAAATGATTGTACTAAACTTCAGCTACAGCAGCAACTAAAAATTAAATCTGATGACAGGCCAATGCCCAAACTGGAGCTGTGTACAGAGAGGAAAAAAGGAGCGAATCGGACGTAAACGTTATGCTCTCCTGATTTAGTTTGTGAATTAATGCTTATTAGAGTTTGGGCTGGAGAGTGCGTGCGGACCTGTCGGTTAGATAACAGGCGTGTGTAAGTCCTGCATCTGTATGATACAAATGTGTGTAAAATGATACCGGCCGCTGTAATCACTCATCTGGTTATGTTATTACATTGACCACCACACACACCCCCACCCCCCCGACCCAAAAAAAGGACGTATTATTGGCTTCCCCTATTTTTTTCCCCACGCCACGCTACTGCAGAGAGGCAGGAGCTGCCGGACAGTAGCCTAGAAGTGATCCTTCGTTAGCGTGAAGAGTCTGCTAAGCTTTATGCGCTCCGCAGTACCTGAGCGTGCTCCACTAGCACCCCCCCCCGGTCAACAACTTCAAAATTCTGGGCTATATAAAAATCGCTGGCCCGCGAAAGTGTCTATTGGATACATTTTGGCCCTTGGACAAATGTAGTTGGTGATCCCTGCACTACACTATATATAATCCAGGGGGCGGTATTGCGTCTAAAAGCTGTTTGCCTGCCGCCCTTAAACAACAAATGAAGAAGAAGAAGAAAACACAACAAAACACAAGAAGAAGAAAAGTTAGTATTGCGAGTTCAGATAACACACAGGAGCTAGAACCCACCTGCTTCTTTTAAATCAGCTGTGTGGGAACATTTCGGGTTCCCTGTGGACTACAACAACGATGGAGTGCGAGTGGTGGATCGGACGAGGACGGTGTGCCGGCGTTTTTCGACAGCGGTGCGGATGCTAATGGTAACACAAGCCAAACATGCTAAATCATATCAGAAGGCATCACCCAGATTTTGTAATCACCTGAGCCCGGCAAAAGACAATAGCAGTTCAACAGCTTATCCCCGCTGTTTTTAAGAAGCCAATAGACATGAAAGCCGAGAGACCAAAATAAATAACGGAAGCTTTTGGCATATGTTTTTCAACGGCTATGCTGCGCCCTTATGCAATAGTAGAGGACCCCGGCTTTTATTGATTGTGATTGAAAGTGATTGAAACACTATCTTATTATTTATTTTGTAATATTTTCAAGACATTCTTTTTAATTTTAAAGCTTGATGAAACCTTTTTGTTTGACATCAGCCATTATAGATAATATGGCCATCTGAGTGTGTGTGGTACTGTTTGTTGATGTTTTTAACTGTGTAATAAAGTTAATTATTCAAAATGTTAGAGTTCCTTATTTTTATACTGAAACTTGCACTAGTGTTCAAAATAAATTAATAACAAACCTGGAATTATGCATTTGGGACTTTTTTTTGCTTTTTCTTGTTGTACCGAACCCGTACCGAACCGTGACCCCCAAACCGAGGTACGTACCGAACCGTGAAATCTGTGAACCGTTACACCCCTACTAAACGCAATAAACGGTTTATAATGGTTAGCCGACCGGAGCTTCCGGTTTAGGAGGTGCGCACGCAGCGTCTCGTTTTAACTGACCAATGGTCATGTTTACATGGATTTATGAACTGCCCCTCGATTATATTGTCTCTAACGGTTACAAAGAGATGTCAATCACCCAAATCGACCAATGGGTTCCAGATATAGGGCCCTGCGTAATGCATGCAGGTCTGCCTGGCAACAGCACAGCATTACGCTTTGTGGCCAAAAGTGGTATATGTCAGGGAGAATATTTCAAAAGGTCAAAAACTGTTGTATTTGAATGGAATGAATACCTTGAGTGATATTTCAATTAAATGAAATGAGTTTTACACTGTGGTACCTGAGAAAGGTCAAATGGCACTGATGGCACCAAATGTACCCAAAGGTGAGTCCGCCTGGACCTACCTGTGCCAAAATATTCAAAATAAATTAAAGTTTCACTAAAGTAGCATCAATCTTGACACAGGGTACTTATGATATATTGTGGTTTGGATCCCTAAAGGTTTTTGGCTACTATCCCATCATTCAAGGGTGGTTTTCACTATAAGTAATGGGTTTCTTTTAGGCGGAGATTAGAATTTAAATTTGTTTACTATGTTCCATCTGAATTTACTCTGACACAGCAACATCTATATTGTATTCTGACACGTCTACAGCCAACTCACAGATGTATTCTTGCTTTGATAAAAAAAAAAAATCATATACCCCTTTTAGAAGTGAAGATATAGTCATTCATTCTGCGCATGTCATTTTCGAGCCTGAGGCCTGAAAAATAGGCTCAGGGCTTAACAGGTTAACGTTTCACACAGAGGTTAAGGGATAGACGATTCACAATTTATAGTGTCCGTCCAAAAAAAATACATTACTTATAGTGAAAACCACCCTTGAATGATGGGATAGTAGACAAAAAGCTTTAGGAATCCAAACTATAACATATAATAAGTACCCTGTATCAAGATTGATGCAAAACAAGTGAAATTTGACCTTTTTAGAGAGGTTTAGAAAAAAACAAAAACTTCTGGGGTCATTTGGGTGTATTTGCCACATCTCTGGAACCCATCGGTCGATTTTGGTGATTGACACCACTTTTGAACCGTGAGAGCCAATAGAATTGAGGGGAAGTTCCTAAATCCATCTAAACATTACCATTGGTGAATGATGCGCAGCATGCCCAAAATCGGAAGCTCTCATGACTCGCATAGCTCTCATAGCAGCTATATATGAAAACTCAGTTTTTGACATAAATGTTAATGATGGATTATCAGTAATCATTTCAAAGTGACACAGACACATTGGATTAACCTTCAGCAGCGTTCTTATGCGTTTTAATGCCATTGAACACAACTTTTGATCAGAAAACAGTTTTGGTCGCACAGTGATGATACTCATACCATTGGAATCTGTGGAATTTCAGCTTTCATATGATATCTTGTTTGTGCAGAATCGATGAAGCATAAAATATTTCTACCGTGAGTTATGTGCTAAGTGCGTTAGCACTCTTTCGCTTAGTGCTAATTCAGAGGCTTGGCGTTAGAGTTGTGTTTTGTTTCGGTGAAAATGGTTCATATTGTCTGATAGCTGAGTTTCTTCCCGTTAAGTGGGTATGACACATTCATAGTTTGTTAAATGTTAAGAAGCCCTCAGACGCTGTTTCTTGCAAGATGTTGCATTTAGCCCGGGGGCATGGGGCTTAACAGATAGTGGATAGGAGAATTCAAAAGGACTTAGGAGAAGAGACTGCGGTACTTTAGAGAATCCGACTGCACTTTCACTATTCACTATTAAAATTTTTCTCATTTTGTGCGTCTGCTGCTTTGGGGAAACTATGGAAACTACAGTTTTCTATACAGCGGGCTACAACATAGATGTATAATAAGAACGACGGACTACTGTAAACTCATCTAGAGACTCTGCACCGTGCTCTGATGCTTTTGTTTTATGCTTTATGAACGGGGACAACAGAGAAACATATTCTTCATGACCAAAGTTGGAATTGAAATAAAAAAGGAAAGTGAAACTTATGCTCGTCTCCCTCCGGTCCACATTGATACAAATGATCCCAATACGTATGATTGTATGAACTATGAAAAGATCTTAAAATCAATACAAATGTATTTATTATAAACGTTAGTCCTTAACATCTATCACTGTGTATATCACCATTCAAACATCTTTTAAAAGTTGAACAAACCCCACACAATACGTCCGATAGTGAAAGTGCAGTCGGATTCTCTAAAGTACCGCAGTCTCTTCTCCTAAGTCCTTTTGAATTCTCCTATCCAACCCCGTGACGTTTCACACAGAGGTCAAGGGATAGACGATAGGGATAGACGTTAGGAGCTGATTTTTTGACTATTCGACCGCAACCTGTGAAATGCTGACTTTATTTGATCATTTCAGTAAAAACTAACGTTCATATTTCTCTTTTTAATTATAATACTGATGAACGTTCAAAACAAAGCACTTTGGCAAGTTACCGTTTTAAAAAGCTTAATAAGCACTGTAACTTTCATGATATAATTTCTCGGTCATAATCGGTTGTTTCCTTGAACGGCCGAATGTTGTGTGACGGCAAATGCTCGGGCTGCAAGGCATTGTGGGGCAGCATTTTCTCATCTCCTTTCGTAAAGGGAGGTCCAGTGGTTCCTAAGCTAAAGGAGGTTATAAAGGAAGTTTGAAACCTCCTTTCCTATCATCTAGAGCAGTGGTTCTCAACTGGTCAGGCCTCGGGACCCACTTTTTACTTTGTCAATAAATCGCGACCCAACATTTTGAACCACTCAAATCTATTCAACAAAAAATCGTGCTGTAATATATACGCTTTTCAGCATACAATATTAATTAAAGTGAAGTACAGTGCATATATCCCTTATATCCCTTCACAGAACTAAAGTATGCTTTTAAAAAAGGTTTAATGAGATGATGGAATCAAAGCTGAACTGTAAAACATAAAAAGGCACACTTGACTTGGATCCAATCCAGCAAATTCATCATACGTGAAAATGTGACATGCTGAAAACCCAACCCCAGAAGATTTTTAGAAATACTAACATATAAACTACGCATTCTGGTACACTCTGAGAAGAAAATAAATAAATGTATTACTACCCGACATATTAATAATATTTTATGCCATTGTTTGTTTTTCACTTTGTTCTGACAGCTGAACTTGCTGCTCCACACAGAGAGAAGAGCAAAGAGGAGAGAGTCTGTGTGACTTACTTTAAATTGTGGGTAAGGGTAGATAGCTCCCATTGTTCTGTGACCTGTCAATCATCAAACCGGGGGGTCATATTTCATTATGTGTTCATTTTGATCTGAAGTTGTACCCATGGATGTATAAAGAATAGTTCTACCGCAAAGTTATTCTCCGTCTGGACTTCCGGCAACAATCTTGATTCTGATTGGCCAGAAGACTCGAAAAAACATCAGCAAAGATGTTTTATTAAGAAGAGGATCACTACGTGACAGAAGTTTTCAAAACCGTTTATGGTCTCCGGTACTTCCAGTCCAACGCCTACTGCATGCACAGCGTTAGAAATTCGGGCTTTCAAAATAAAAGTTTGACTTTTTTCCCAAAAACATCTGCGACCCACTCGAAACGGGTACAGACAGGAAGACTCGAGCACACAGCTCGCGCTTCATATATTAAAAAATAACACCATGCGCGTCATGATGACACATAACAGCTCGCGACCGCAGATTATTTCGGCGATTAGATAAAATGTAAATTATATTTGACACAACTTTAGTTACATTTCCATGACTTTTCCAAAACTTTGGGAAAAATATTGTTTCCCATAACTTTTACAGGGCCTGGAATTTGCATTTTGAATTTCCATGACTTTTCCAGGTTTTCAATGACCATACGAACCCTGTACTGGAGTAAAAGTAGAACTACTCAGATATTGTACTTGAGTAAAAGTAGAAGTAGCCTACTCAGATCTTGTACTGGAGTAAAAGTAGAAGTACACAGATCTTGTACTTTAGTAAAAGTAGAAGTACTCAGATATTGTACTGGAGTAAAAGTAGAAGTACACAGATCTTGTACTTGAGTAAAGTAGAAGATAGAAAGATTAAGCCTTGCACAGAGGCATGAAAATACATTTTCAAAATGCTCAACAGTGCTGCCAAAATTATAAACTGACTGCTACACAATTAAAATAAATGCTTTTATATATTTCTATTAGATGTGAATCTTTAGCGTTTCTGTTATTATTACCACTGCTGCTTTAGTTGTTCTGACTGCTAAAATCCTCTGTTATTATTTTAAAGCCGATATTCCGTGGGTGGGGGGGTCGGGGGCTCGGATGCTTGTCACCTTTTTCATACCTGATTAGTTTGCATCCCTGACTACAGTTGCTTTAGCGTGTAGAAGCTAGTAAGCCTACTATTTGATTTGTTTTAGATAGGCACTAAATGTTTCATATGCAGACCTTATTTTCCTGTTCCATGTTCAAATAAACCATTTTCAGTGGTACCGCTGAGAAAGATTAATTTTTTTCGGTCATGGGAAATTAGGTAAAGATCATGGAGAAGTCATTGAAAAGTCATTGAAAATCATTGGTGAAAAAGTGCATGAACCCTGATCATGCCAAGTCTGTTTTTTACCCACAGATAAAGAAATGTAAGAAAACAATAAGAAACTACGCTGTAGTTCCAATTTGACGCAAACATCGTGCATTTATTTCATCAAAATAGTTTTTGGTGTTGTAATTAACTGTAGGTTTTAGGTGATTTTAACAACTCAAATCAATACATCAATAATTTAGTTAGGATTCTGCTTCCATGGTGCATTGTCCGGCCAAGATATCCATGACTAGTAAATTGGCTTCCATCCATTGGGCCATCAGCTGTGAGACCATAAGAAGACTGATTGAAATTTGGTGGGAAACCCTGCTGATAACTTTCATAGGATTTCTTCTTCAAAGGGCAAATATTAGACGTTCGAATAAGTCTCTCTCTGCTTTAATTAAGGCTTTTTAGATCTGTTAGGACATCTTCAAGAAATATGAAACATTATTGACATTATTGGCCTGTTCTCTCCATTTCTATTTATTCTAATCACACTTCATATTCATCCTCCTTAAAATGAAATAGCAATTACTGCAGGATAAGAACTTTACATTTTGGGTGTAAACTTCAGTCTGTTCTTGATATTATTTATAGACATGAAAAGTGGAAGTCAACGTTCTCCGAATGTAATAACTAACTCCTGTTGGTTTCCACCACTGTGGCTTTTTTGAATAAACACCCAGCATTCCATTTCTCTCCAATATTGCACATTTCCCCACCTACCGTTCTGAAAAACATGTTGTGAACATCAGGAACAAAATTCAATCGAAAGAGAAAAGCAGATCAGAAGGGTGACAATAAATAAGAAAGACTGTTTGCAGTGCGTCCCCCTGCTGGTTTCTCCGTATTGTCAGAGCAAACAGTGCCTTCGCTGAGTGACATGGTGGTGTCATATTTGCATAGTAAACACAAGAGGAGAAGGAGGACATGCTTGAGGATGTTTAGACCTACCGTCTCTAAGACTGGAGGCAACAAACCCCCGCCTACATGCACCTGTGTAAACACATTTTGAGACACGTGCTGAAGAAATCATTTGATCTGAAAAAGGATCTGCAGGCCTGTGTGTAACCAGTTGGTCGCATTACCAGCCAGAAGGTGAGAGATGTTATCCTTCGGGAGGCACGGTCTGAAGGAACCTGCAAGCCAGTCTCTGGTTTGAGTAAGGAATTTGGGAACAGGGGCAGGGGTTGGGGTTAGTGATAAGGGGTTTAAGGTGAAAAGCAGGGGTAATAAGTGGAAAAAGATGATGTACAAGGTACTTCTTTTACTTTATTTCTTATTTTCTAGTTGTCTTATCTCTTTTTGCCTTTTTCAGGGGTATATGGTTGAGGAGGAGTAAAAAACGACAGTAAGGTCAGTCCAGTCCTAGTGATGTTAGACTTCTAGATTGGAAAGTATGGGAAACAAACTGGTCATTTTATATTTATTTTGTCCATTTTATGTATTTTGAAAAAAAAAGGTTTAAATTTGTTATATATAATTGTATTCGACACTTCATCAGTACTGGACCTCGGGATCATTGAGTGTTTCGGCCATTATCACTAGACACCCTCACCCCAGGGAGGCCCTGCTGGGGTTGATCAAATCCCTGCAGCGTGTATATTTATCAATTGGAGTTTAAATGTTTGTCCTAATTAGGGATTTTTTAGGAGAAGAAAGGTCAGTCAGGTAGGCATTAAGTGTGTTCAGGGGTGAGTAGCAGTAATAGATATAAACGAGGGAGAAGAGTCAAGGGCCATTGTATCACACTTTGTCCAGCGATAAAAGAGGGGGAACAAGGGCAGCTCTCTGCGTGCCGACAGGCAGGAGAGAGGCGCACAGCTGGATCCCTGACGTCTCTCACTCTGACAAGACACTCAGTACAGAGTGTGTCAGAGAGGAATGGGAGACATCCCTCAAATAAAATTGAATAAACGAACAGGGGGAAGACCAAGATGCAGCAGTGCAAATGCAGGGTATATGCAGGAATCCTGAAGTCAAATTTAATACCTTTTAAGACCTTTTTTAAGACCCTTTCCATACATTTTAAGACCTCATCGCAACTTCGAGTTCTAACCGGTTACATTGGCAACACACTTTACCTCACATTTACTATATACAGTATTGATTGTAAGATAGCACAACTAAACAGTTTGTGATAACTCCTTATCATAATTCAGATAGAACAAAGCACAAGAGAATTAATTGTGTGACCAACCCAATGCAAGGTTTATTAAAAAAAGAAACCATTAGAAAGTAGTAGGAGAGCCTCCTCTCCACATGAACTTCAACCTCTCTGTGAAGGTCAGGTTTAATGCAGTATGCTGCTTTTTTGCTTCTGTAGACACATTTTGTGCTCTTTCATTCCAGTAAAACTCCTCAGAAACCAGTGTTTGACCAATAAACAAAACAATTGACAAAACTTTGAACTATGAAATATATTAAACTTTGGTGAGCTTCAGCGGGGTAATGCCATATAGGAGCTCCCTCACAAATACCCAGGGTTTAAATTGGGCCGGGGCTGTCCGGGGCTAAGCCCCGGCACATAGGACGATGCTCTGACGTCATCACCCTCACACATTTGTCATATGTTTACAAAAAATGATATATATGTTAAAACTTTTCTCGTTCTTAATATAGATTATTTAGGGTTGATATGTGTTGACTTTACTTTAAAATAGCAGATCTCTGTGACCGGATATAGTTTTTCTGGCTTAGTGAACGTGTGTCTCTTCCTTGGAGGAGCAGCATCGCCCGGACTCCGCTGCTGCTCCGTGGCTCCTCCGTGCAGAGAGTCTGCACTGCAGCGGTGTGTGTCAGCAACGTGCAGTCAGGGGAGGCACGGATTGGCCATCGGGAGAGTCGGGACTTAAACGCCGCGACTTTCTGTCCAGCACTTAGCATGTGGGACCGGACAGCTCTGATCCCCATCAGTGGCGCCCCAACACACTCTTTCTCCACCCCCCCCAGAGCAGAGCAAGGCAACGAAACTTAAAATAAGAAGCAGGATTTGTCAGCGTGCTATGCATGGGGCCGCCTTGAGGGGGTTTCCCGACATGTCGTTGCAGTAAATTAAAGGGTGTTTCATGTTGTCGTTGCTGTGGACCTTCTTAATACCTTGGAAAATGCCGTTTAATACTTTTTAATAGCCTTAATTTTCGCTAAATTGATTTATCAACTTTTAATACTTTTTAAGACCCCACGGACCCTGAAATGTCTTCCACTGACATTCCTCCATGCAAAGCCGTAGAGGATGAAATTCCTCTGGTGGAGTGCGCTCTGATGTTCTCTGGGGGATCCACCCCAGAGGAGACATACGCCTGCGACACAGCCTCACACAGCCAGTGTGACAGGCGTTGTGCAGACAGAGGCAGCCCTAGTGAGCGCTCTCTGTAATGCACAAACAGGCGCTGGGAACGGCGCAAGGCAGCCGTGCGTGCAACATAGCAGGACAGTGCGCGCACAGGACAGAGGAGATGAGATGTGGCTTCTTGCTCTGACGTGTGAGGAGGGGGAAAGAAGCCATACAAGTTGACTCTCGATTTAAAGGAGCTTGTGATAACCTTTGGCATAAAAGCCGGGTTAGGGCGCAAAACAGCTGAACTGCCATCTCCTTGGATCCGGAGACATGACTGAGCCACAGAGAGAGCAGACAAGTCACTTGCTGATGTTAGAGCCAAAAGTATTACTACTTTGGCTGATAACAATTTAAGGGGAACCTGATCCAAAGGTTCAAATGGGGCTTTGCTCAGTGCGCGTAACACCAAAGCCAAATCCCACTGAGGCGCCAGTGCGCGTGACACAAGTCACCCTCTGATATAACGCTTTCTGCGAGGAGTACGGAGACTCAGACCTAACACCGTACCGACCCCGAAACCCACGTGACAAGACGATATGGCAGCAGCATATGTCTTGATCGTGCTGAAGGCCAAATTCCTGTCCAACAACAGCTGGAGGAACGACAGCATGTGAGGCAGGGGGCCAACGCACACCAACGCTGGAACGCTGTCCACTTGGCTGTGTAGGACGCTCTGGTGGACGTGGCCCTGGCTCCCTGGATGGTACGCACAACATCTTGAGAGAGGCCAAGCCTCTCTGAGTGTTCCCGTTCAGGGGCCATGCCCAAAAGTGCTGGCCTATCACTGGGTGACTGCCGATCGCTCCCTCCACTTGGGAGAGACCGTCCCCGCGCCACAGACTTTTCCATGGTCTGCCTGACAGCATAAGCTGTAGGCATGGAAACCAGGAAGCGCCCAGGGAAATTAGGATCACTGACAGTCGCTCCTCCTGCACTCGGTCCAGGAACCGAGGGATCAGCGGGACTGGTGGGAAAGCGTACAACAACACCTTGGGCCACGGCCGATGTGCGAACGCGTCCACCCCAGAGGGCGCACTGCGCTATGTTTTTATTACATGTACAGCACGTTGGTCGAGGCAAAGTGCTGTACATGTAATAAAAACACATTACTACAATCACAATAAAAGACAATAATTTACAACAGAAAATATAAAAAACAAAAACACAGGGAATAGTCAGGTGTCATGCTCCGCTCTGACTAGAAGGCCAGGGAGAAGAAGTGAGTCTTTAGTGAGGATTAAAAAAACCCTAGTGTCTCGGCTGACCTCACATGGAGGGGCAGACCATTCCAGAGCCTGGGGCCAGCTGCTGCGAAGGCTCGGTGCCCTCGGGTTTTGAGCCTGGTCTTGGGCACTATCAGCAACAGCTGGTCAGCAGACCTTAAAGCTCTGGCTTTAAGGTCTGGATGGAGGAGTTCGGCTATATAGGCAGGAGCCAGCCCATTTAGGGCTTTGAAAACAAATAAAAGGATTTTAAAATCAATTTGGAACCGAATTGGAAGCCAGTGTAGTGAGGCCAGAATTGGGGTGATGTGGTCACGCTTTTTGTGGCCAGTCAGAAGACGTGCAGCTGTGTTTTGGAGTAACCGCAGGCGTTTAATTGAGGCCTGGTCCATACCCACATACAGAGCGTTGCAATAGTCCAGTCTTGAGGTAACAAAGGCATTAATAACCCTTTATAGGTCTTTAAAAGATAAATACGACTTGGTTTTGGCCAATAGTCTTATTTAAAAAAAAAGCAGGATTTGACTACGGTGCTGACCTGCTTGTCGAATTTAAAAGTGCTAGTGAAGGTCACTCCAAGGTTCATGACAGAGGGGAGGATGTTTTCATTGAGAGAGCCCAGAATATCAACCGGAGAGGCTGGAGGTTGGGGTCCAACAAAGATGACCTCAGTCTTGCTCTCGTTGAGGTTAAGGAAGTTTTTGCTCAGCCAGGATGTTATCTCTATCAAGCAGTCCATCAACTGCTGTAGTGAGTGTTTGACATTTGCTTTGAGTGGCAGATAGATCTGTACATCGTCGGCGTAGCAGTGGAAGGGAATATTGTGTTTAGTGAGAATTGAACCTAGGGGCAGTATGTACAGTAAAAAGAGGATGGGGCCCAGGATAGAGCCTTGGGGAACCCCACAGGTAAGAGGGGCTTTAGCAGAGGAGAAGGCACCTAGCTGCACTGAGAAGCTACGGTCTGTCAGGTAGGACCTGAACCATGCAAGGGCAGAGCCTGTGATGCCTGCGGACTGTTCAAGCCGTGACAACAGGATGCTATGGTCCACAGTGTCAAAGGGCAGCTGTCAGGTCTAACAGCACCAGGACAGCTGGGCTACCTGAGTCGGCGGCTAGGAGCAGATCATTAAAAACTCTTAAAAGGGCTGTTTCAGTACTGTGCATAGGTTTGAAGCCAGACTGAAACTTTTCATGGATGCCATGCGTGGTTAAGAACGACTGCAGCTGGACATAGACTACTCGCTCCAGGGCTTTAGATAAAAAAGGTAGCTGGGAGATGGGCCTAAAATTTGCGAGAATGGAGGGGTCGAGATTTTTCTTTTTAAGTAGTGGCTTGACCACGGCATGTTTGAAGGCAGCTGGGACACATCCTGAGCTAAGAGAGGTGTTTATTAGTAATAAAATACTTGCTCCAACTGATTCGAAAACATCTCTGAGAAGGCGAGAGGGAATGCTGTCTGAGGTGCAGTTTGTCGGCCGCAGGTGCTTGACTACATCCGAGAGAGAAGAGAGGGATACAGGCTCAAAGTGGTCGAGGACAGCAGGGCACAGAAAAGGAGCAGGATCTGGGGTAGCACTAGTGTGGGCTAGCCTAAGAGCAGATACTTTTTCGATAAAAAATTAAAGAAACTTATCACAGAGAGTAGGTGATGGCACAATAGAAGAAACATCACAGGGATTAATAATAGAGTTGAGGACATTAAAAAGAACCTGAGGTTTATGGCTGTTTTTGGAGATTAACAGAGAAATGTGCTCTGTTTTGACTGCTTTGACTGCCGTCTGGTAGTCGGAAAGGCAAGCACGAAGGATTTCTAGGGAGACATGGAGTTTATCCTTTTTCCATTTTCTCTCTGCACGCCTGCAGGTGCGTCTGAGAGTACAGTCATTGAGCCACGGCTCTGAGAGAACTTTGGTGCGTCTAAGCGTAAAAGGAGCAACAGAATCCAATATTAGGGTACATGTCGAGTCAAACATGGAGATAAGCTCATCAGCACTAAAAGCACAGTTCACCTCTAATTTACAGATCAGGGAAGCATTAAAAACATCAGAAAACTGTGAGGCAGTCAAGGGGTTAATCGAACGCAGACGACGCGCAGGGGCACGTGATTCGACTCCTGCGGAAGGGATCGAAGTTGTAAACAGAACCGGTAAATGGTCTGAGATACGCGTTGCTGCACAGATTTCATCCACAGAGACAGACAGTCCACGATCATATTTCACCATGATCCAGGACAGAAAGTCAGAAAAGTAATTTATGAAATCCTTATTGCACTTTGGCGGACGATACACGACTGCGCAGAGCAGGGGTCGGCAACCTTTTTGATATGAAGTGCCATTAAAAAAAAAAAATTGTTATCAGCGTGCCCACGATCGTGAATTATCAACGGGGGGGGGGGGGTGAGGAGCTCGACGCTCGTGAACTGTCAACAGGAGGGCGGGGGAGCCTCGCTGCGGGGAAGCAGTGTGTGGACCTCTCAGCGCAACTTACATGATGCCGAATTTAACAAACACATTTAAATAATTGGTTTAAACGGCATAATAATAAGGACGATCGTCCGTTCTGTGATTCTCCAGAACACACATGTTGATATTAGGGTCATGTAGAGAGAGAGAGAGGGGTGTGGCGTGTGCATGTGTGTGTGGATGGTAGAGCGAGAGTGAGCGAGCGTGTGTATGTTTCTGGAAGTGAAACGAGGCAGCAGAAAAACAGAGGTCTGTGATGTATTTTGTGAAACAGAAGAACAACTAAATAAATGCAACGGCCTCCCAAGAAGAGCTCGCCTCTCTCCAGTCATCTAAGCTAAAGTGGGTTATTGACCCTGAAGCTTGTTGCTTCTGCCCTGGGAGACGAAGAGAGTCATCCCCCCTGTTTCCTCGACTACGGTCTGGGAGCAGACAGGAAAGTTCAACACACAGATGGCCAGTCCGCCCCTTTGTAGCATATGATTTCGATGAGAGATGAGCAGATCGCCACTGGGCTTTCAACTAAAGACACAGCCACGCAAACACTGCAGCATTTGTACAGCTCCTTATGGGTACTGCAATTTGTGAAGTGCTTTCCTCTGTGGTGAAACGATCAGCACTGCACCACGGAGGAAAGCGGCAGGAAGTCGCCTGGAGTTAAGAGAGCGGGGCTGCGTTGCGTGCATGGCTTCCTTCTGCAGGTAACAGGGAGACGCGCCCTGGCGGCGGTCTCGTTCAGGATCCTAAAATAAAATTTAAATATTTGGCACACTTATTCCACTTATTCCTAGTGTGCCACAGGTTACGGTGCCAATGGTGGCACAGAACATAGGCGAGGCCGGGTTCAGTTCAAAAAGCTGCAACTCAAAGCTAGCTTAGCTAGTTACAGGGTGAAGCAATCGGCATTGGAGGCTAGCTCTAAACACTGATGCTATGCCCCCACCATGGCCGGTGGTACGGGGGGAGCTGAAGAATGTACAGTCAGGAGGAAGAAGTTCAGAGAACGGTGTATACTCGCCAGCGTGAACCCAGGTCTCCGTCAGAAACATAAAATCCAGTTCACGAGAGGTGAAGAAGTCATTTAACAGGAACGTTTTGTTTGCTATTGACCTAGCATTCAGCAGAGCCATGCAAAGTTTTTGCTCCGGGCTGGCCGAAGGTGTAGTGCGTCTCAGCTGACGAAGATGTGCATGTTGAACGCCGCGCGGGCCGGGAGCAGTCAGCTCCGGAAAGACAGCGAGAATCCATCGATCCCTCACATGGCGTGCAGCGGGAGGGCCATGACATCTGATGCGTGGATAAGTCCCAGAAGAAGCCGTCAGGTATGCTTTTTGATGGACCAGTGCACCACCACGCTTTCCCCGTTGTCTAAAGCGCTTTCGGCGAGGCAGGATGCAGGGCAACCGGCAAAGGTAGGTGGGAATATCCGACAGTAGAGGGGGGGGGGACGATTTATGGTTGCCAGATGTAGGTTTGGGCAGCAGTATAAACTCCAATGAGGGTCTGAGGTGGAGGAGAGCTTGGCGATCATAGACGAGCAGAGCAGAGACATTCTGACAAACATAAAACAAAAGCAGGATAGCTAAAGGCAGAGAGCTGAGGGAGCGGAGAGCCGACACAGGCGCCATCTTCCCACACACTGGTCACAGCTGTACGATCTCCACACCAGTTGATGGGTGCAAGCCAACATACATTGCTCTGATGGAGAGTAAGTGTGTGCATGCCCAGAGCAGCAGCCGCCTGGCTGTGTTCAGAAGCTGCGCTGATCGTACACCTCCCTGGCGATTGATGTAGGCTGCCGCGGCCTTGTTGTCTGTGCGAATCAACACATGCTGATTCCGCAGCAACGGGGCAAAGTGCTGGGTTACTCTCCGTACGGAGAGCAATTCCAGCACGTTTATGTGGTGAGACATGTGAGCCGGCCACTGTCCCCCCACTGCCTCAAGGTTCAAGGTTCAAGGCCTGCGACATGCACTTGCCTCCCCACCCTGAGAGAGATGCGTCTGTGAACACCGTGATGTGTGACATAACTCTGCCCAGGGGCACCCCTGCTGACAGGACGTGGGGACTTTTCCAACAGGTTAAGTCTGAACCCACGGAAGGAGGGATGGCCACCATGCGTCTCTTCTGGCGCACGGGGTCGATGCGCAGGCAAATAAACCACCTCTGGAGTCTCCTCATATGAAGGAGACCCAGGGGGACCACCACGTGACCAGCTGCCATCATGCCGAGCAGCTGCATCACGGAGAGGGCTGTCACCACGCCGTGGGGTGTGACACGCCGGAGGAGAGCTGTCAATGTCTCCACTCTCTGCTGTGAGAGCCGCGCTCTCATGCCGGCTGAGTTTAATTCCACCCCCAGATAAATGATAATCTGGGAGGGAAGAGGACAGCTCTTCTTCCAGTTTACTATGAAACCCAGGCTTGACAGATGTGATACGAGCTGTACCGTCTGTAAAGCGACTTCCTCCCTGGAGCGAGCCAGCAACAGAAGGTCGTCCAGGTAAAAAAGTACTCTCATCCCTCCTCTGTGTAGCGGCTCCAGCGCCGTCTCTACACACTTTGAAAAAGTGCGAGGAGCCAGGAAATAACCGAACGGCAGACGGTTGTACTGGTACGGTATTCCCTGGAATGAGAAACGCAGGAATTTCCTGTGTTTTGGGATGATGGGTATGTGGAAGTATGCATCCTTCAGGTCTATGGAAGTGAACCAATCTCCCTGGTGAACACACTCCAGAGTCTGTTTGATCGTCAGCATGTGAAAAGGCCTTTTCATTATTGCCCTGTTGAATGCTGACAGATCGAGGATGGGTCTCATTCCCCCGGTCTTTTTCGGGACAAGAAAATAGCGGGAGTAAAACCCCCGATTTTCTTCCCCTTGAGGAACCCTGGAGATAGCCCTTTTCAACAGGAGTTCCTGCAGCTCTGAATGGAGCGCAAGACACTGTTCCTGGGATGACAGGAGTGTTTCCTGTATCCCATTGAGCTGCGGGGGGGGAGAGGCGAACTGCAGAGTGTACCCTCTGCTGATCAGCCTGCTCATCCATCTGTCCATCAGACACATGCGCTGCCACTCTGAGAGCGGGCGTACATGCTTGTGATGTGCTGTGGTCGTCATGGTGACGAGCCACGCCAGAGCCCTCGCCGCCGCTGCCCGTGAAGCAACCCAAGGTGGGCCCGGACCGAAAGGGCTGCGAGGGAGCCTCCACACGCTGCATTTCACTCCGGCTCTCATCATGTGGCGCGTACAGGCTCAGGGGATGAGTGGAGGTGTGTGCAGTGCTGTCCACACGCAACACAGTCTCACTCCCTGAACGTCCAGGAGCGACGCTTGGTCAGGGTCCTATGGCGTGCAGTTGTGACGCGCCGAGTCTCCTTCAGCTTCATAAACGGACGCAAAGAGCTTTCAACTGATTGCAATGTATTCCCATCGGCGGCGGTATTTGACGCGCAGGGAAGCACCGTATCGGTCCATGTCGGCGGCATTTAAAAGGCAATGTGAGCGTCCATTCCCATTGGATAACGGAGGATTTTACACCTGGAAGTAAGTATTCTCCTTACTGTCGATTGATTTTATAGTGATATCTGCACTACTCATCAACTCAAAAACACCAGATTATCCTTGTTAATTACACAACATTGATTGGTTTAAATTGTGTACAATGCTTTTGTATTTTTCCCCTTCGATTCGGAGAAACAAATATTTTTTCGGAGTTTAGGATGGCAGAAGACACTACACTACCCAGAATCCTCAGCTATCGTTTGGGACTACAACATGTGCTTTGCTTCACAAACCCCGTGATTAGTCCTCAAGCTCTGTGATTGGTTGACCTCCAACTGCATTCCATATGAAAAAAAACATTTCGTCAAAGATAAATCATACTTTATTCAGCAGTGCTTGCTTTACTCTTTGAAAGTCATCACATGAATGCATTGTAATAAATGGTTCGGCTGCATTAAATATTACACATCTGTCGTAGTTCTTTATTTATCTACAGAGATCGGGCCTCAGAATAGACCGGAAACTATTATTTTACCGTTCAGTTTTAATTTCACAATAAAGTTAGTAGTAATATTTTGTTTTGATATTATTGTTTTTTATTAGACCGCTGGGTCATGTTAAGACCATCTTTTCTGTGTTGCTGTGGGTTTTTTCCATTGCTTTTGTGTTAGAAATATCAAAACAATAACAAAATATATCCGTCGTAAACTAAACCGGAAACAGCAGTATATTTTATTTGTTAACACTGTAAACTTGACAGCTTTTTAACCCAAACCACCTACTGGTTAAAGCACGTTATTACACGTTTAGAGTAATCTCAATGCAGGTAGAATGTGTTGCTTTTTAATGACTGTTTAAAATGCCTTTTTCTTAATGTCTTTCATTTTTGTAAAGCACTTTTGAATGTGTTATATTTTATGAAAACATTTAAATATTAAGAGTACATACAAAATAGGAGGAAAGTAGAAGGTCAATGATAGAAATATAGAATAGAAAATATCAAGAAGATACTGTAAATGATATCTAGAATAAAACAGTTTAGTGCCGGATGTACAAAGATATTAATAGGAGGATGTGCAAAACAGACAAACTAATTAGGCTTTATTTAAACATTAAATAATACTTTAGGTTAAGGTCTTCTTTTAAATACATGTAAGCAAAAAGCTTTGGGGGTATCTGATAAATATTAAGCCTGACAAAGTACTTAACGTTTAATATATTGCATGGTTTGTTTTGGGACTTGACAATCAACATTCCTGCAATGTTAACTATGTTGAAGTACTTATTTTAACCGATATTATACATATTTATTATACTCTTATAAGATGTATGTAGATAGAATAAGAAATGTGCAGAATATGACAGTTTAATGGTGGAGGTACACACATATTGATAGATGTCTTGTTGAGGAACCTATGACCCAAGTTTGTCATCATTGCATAACTACACCGTAGTTGTGTATAAAACCACCAGACTCAGGGACAGCTTCATCCCACAGGCCATAAGACTATTAAACACCTGAACTTTGAAACAACATCCATAACATTCATCTGGCTGCTACTTAGAAATTATTTGTCAAATATATCATATTCCAATCACTTGTATATAGACTCTTATTGCACTATTTCACTTTTTTCTATTTTTCTTTTTGTATTTACTTGCACTATTTTTTCTGTGTATCTGTTTTATTGTGTTGCACTGTTGGAGGAGCCTGTGACCTAAGGGGGGGGGGGGGTAGGACACGTTCGATTCCTGTTTTGGTTAGTGTGCCGTCGATGGGATTCATTCCATTTCAAAGTGCTGTTTGACGCTCCGTGTAAACTTCGCGCACTGCCACTCCAACATCCAATCACAGAGCTTGAGGACTAATCACGGGGTTTGTGAAGCAAAGCACATGTTGTAGTCCCAAACGAAATCTGAGGATTCTGGGTAGTGTAGTGTCTTCTGCCATCCTAAACTCAGAAAAAATATTTGTTTCTCCGAATCGAAGGGGAAAAATACAAAAGCATTGTACACAATTTAAACCAATCAATGTTGTGTAATTAACAAGGATAATCTGGTGTTTTTGAGTTGATGAGTAGTGCAGATATCACTGTAAAATCAATCGACAGTAAAGAGAATACTTACTTCCGGGTGTGAAATCCTCCGTTATCCAATGGAATGGACGCTCACATTGCCTTTAAATGCCGCCGACATTGACCTATCCGGTGCTTCCCTGAGCGTCAAATACCGCCGCCAATGGGAATACATTGCATATACATTGCAGCCGGCATCATTTTGAAACGTGGATTACAATTAAATCACGGTAAAATATGTTCATTTTGTTGTAGTCTACCTACCATAGTATTTACATGGATATAAGCCCCGAATATTCGCATCGCACTAATTGCTCGAGTTTCAGGTTTCACCGCGGCTGTCAGCTGTGTTTACTCCTGTCATTCAAACAAGACGCGCTGGAGAGGGGACGGGGCTTATATCCATGCAAATACTTTGGTAGATACCAACTACAACAAAATGAACATATTTTACCGTGATTTAATTGTAATACACGTTTCAAAATGATGCCGAAGTAGTAAACATACTGATACCGGTTAGTAAAAACCATGAATTAATGCTGTGACAAGTCTGCAGACAAGACGGCAGGCGAAAAACCTTTTGAAATGCGTGCTTTCTGAATGGAGATCGGATCGATCAGGATAAACCAACTTGTAGCTGCTCCGTCCAAACTCACAACAACGTCATACAGACATAAATAAAGCAGCGACTGTATTCACCATGACATAGGCCCTTTCTCATTTCTCTAATTCCCCTCCTCGACTCCTATCCTCGTGTCTTAGTCCCGCCCACAGGAGATGCGAGCGGAGGAGTCGAGGAGGAGAACCGAGGAGAGAGGAGGAGAAGCAGCAGGCGGTTAGAGAAATGAGAAATCCTCTCCTCTGAGCGGTCATTTTAAAGAGACGTCCATTAATGATGACAGGAGGCACAGCAGCCCTCTGTCTGATGGACAGATGTGTTCATGATGACTTATATATTTACTTTTAATTCATTCACAGTGCGGTATAATGAGACAATAACAGGCTACAAATGCGTACATATACACACACACACACATGTATATGTATATATATATATATATATTTATATAAATATATACAATTTCAGAATCAAACAAGTATGAGAGCACTCTCATAATAACGTAACACTGTCAGAGACTGGATATATACCCCCCCCCCCTCTCTCTGGTCGCTACAATGAGGAAAAAAATTACGGGCCAAAAGTTGTATTTACAAGTATTAAAAGTAAGCATAGGAGACCAAATCAACTGAGACCTGTCTGTCCGCCGCATCTACGCACACACACACATACACTGTACAACACGCAACTACACACTGTACCACACACTGTACAACACACACCTACACCACGCACACCTACAGCTCCTAAAGCATATGATATCAGGATACAGCCATTGTGTATTTTATTATGTGAAGCACTAAATGGTTTTAGACAAATATTGACTCTTTCTTTGTAGATATACTAAACTAAAGTATACAAATAAAGAGAGTAATGTAGGCCTGTTATACTGAGTGATATATATTATACACACTGCTCTGCTTTCTGCACGGACCTCACAGCTGTTCTCACTGTAAACATTGCGTCGCGATGAAAGCAGTTAATAAAATAATATCCAGGGGATGCATGCAGAGCTGTCATTGGCTGAGATAAGTCCGGCCGCGCGTCACGACTCTTTTAAACATCACTGTTGCCGGAAATGCATCCGCGGAGGAGCCGTGGAGGACCGTGGAGGACCCATCAGTGTATCCTCGATTATAGCTCCTCCAAAGAACCTCCTCGACGCTCGATCCTCGGTCCTCGAAGTGCATTTAGAGAAATGAGATGTCCTTCAACATGGCGCGCTGAAATTCGTTTCCGGGTCACTACCGGAGGACCGAGGATTCGAGGAGTCGAGGAGGGGAAATTAGTGAAATGAGAAAGGGCCATAGACAGTCTGTGGTTTGTTCATGTTTAACTTTTGTCCAGTTTCTGAACAGATATGAGGAGCTGTGTGCTAACAGCTAACGGCTGATGTTTCGGGACATGTTGCGCTGTCGGGTGCTGACCAATCACGAAGCGTCATTTCTTGACTGTCAGCAAAAACAACCAATCACAGCAGTGCTTCTCTGGCTGGCTCTGTCCAATCACAAACAAGAAGTGTTCTCCCTAAAGGAATACCCTTTCCGTATAATTTGAAATGCTGTGGTGTTTTCTGAAATGCTGTGGGGTTTTGTGAAATGCTGTGGCGTTTTGTGAAATGCTGTGGCGTTTTGTGAAATGCTGTAGTGTTTTGTGAAATGTTGTTTTGACTTGCACTTCAGGGCCACCGTAGTAGGGACAATAGGAAATCTTAGCCTTTTCTTTGTTGACCCCTTATTTTTTCACAACTTTAAGGGAGTGAAGTACTAAATTGCTTTGATAATAGCGGAGGCATCATTTACAGTCAATTATTTCCCTTGACTATCCCATAATGGTCCAATTGTCCATGATTATACTTATTAAATGTGTTGCTAGCAGCTTGAAAATATATATTACAACACACTGTAGTTCTCATACTCATCATGATGCTCTGCAGGCCACAGTCATGAGTTTTTGTTAAAACTAGTTCACATTGTCAAGTATGGCGTAAAATATATTGTTGAAAATTAAGTATCTGTGCCAATAAAATATGACACTAAATGTCTCCAAATCTGATCAGCTGTGATTATAAAAGCCACAAAATCTCACATTATTTGAAGCATAACACAAGTGCTTCCTCTAACTCGGCATCAGGGCACCTACACATCACAGCAGAGAAATCTAAATCTCTTTGGCCCACTTTGAGAGTTATAATTTTAGATGCAGCTCTGCAGCGTGGTGCTGAAGGGAAAGGCCTACGAGAGGCAGTGAGAGGCAGATAAAAGAGCTGCATTGTGCACAAAGTAATGATTTGCTCCGAAGACTTGTTGCATTCATTTAAATGGAATTTGTGATCAAACTAATGGCAGCTTGGGTGGTGATTTTTAATCATTTAATTCTAAAATATTCAGTTTTTCCTTTGCGTAATATTCATGCGTGTCATTCAAAGCTTTTCGCATGTCTCTTAATGCTTTTTTAAAAACTATAATACGGACTGATGTCGGCACCTATGGCACCCAAACTATTTTGGTAGTTTTTGTAAAATATTGTACATTTGTAATTTACTTATATGTGGTCAATATTGAGTTTTGGTTTCACACGGGACACAGGAAGAAGGTCTTGGGTTGGTTTTAAACCATCCATGTTTAACCTTACATGGCCTTTACCCTTTTTACTACCGCTCCTGACTTTGGGAGCACTTGCTCTATGTGTCTAATAATGGGACTATATGGGACTTAGTTCAAACTTATGAACTTATAAAATACCCAAAGGTGGCCTTTTGCTTCAATGTCAGACACTGAGGGCCGTGAAAAAACATCTGTATTTGACTGACATGGTTTTTTGTAAAACGATTGTGGTCTGGGTTCAAATTCTGTATGTTTTTTGTACTCCTGAATATTTTTATTTTTTATTTAACCAGATAAAAACATAATGCTGACCTGGCCAAGAAGGCAGCAACGTTACACGTTCTTACACATAACACAGACATATAAAATAAAGAGAACACAACTAAGTAAACAAAAGACGAAAAACAGTCACTACATTGTGCACATTCGGGACAGTAAGAAAGGTACACTACTATTACTGCAAGAGCAGCTGGTGGTAAGGACTTCAGACAACTTCAATTTAAAACATGCTATTGGGACAAGTGCCATCAGTTTGAGGTTTGATTGAAGGTCATTCCAAGACCAAGGACCATCATTTAAAAAAAAAAAAGACTCCTTTTTCCAGCCTCAGTCCGCACAGCAGGTACCTGGAACCGTATCCAGGCACTGGTTCTGAGGTTGTAAGAGTCACAAACTGGAGGAAATCTGGCACATATATACAGTGGAAGCTTACCTAAAATGGCTTTATACAATAATAAAAACCAATGCTGCATCCTACGCATACTAAGTGAGGATCATCCAGTTAGGCTATACAGTTTGCAATGATGAGTCCTATAGGGTGCATTTATCGCAGTGCAGCATGGTAGAGTGGGTCAAGTTTGGCCAAAACAGTGGGACAGGCAAATCTATAGATTGTATCACCGTAGTCAAGCTGGGACAGGAATAAGCCAGAGACCAACCTTTTACGGGAAGAAGTTGAAAAACAACGTTTAAGTCTGTAAAGGAAGCCAAGAGTGAATTTCAATTTCTTAGTTAAAACTTCAATGTGGTGTTTAAAGTTTAGATTTCTGTCCAACCAAAAGCCCAGATATTTGTATGTATCAACAAACTCAACAGAGACGCCATCAAGGGTGTCAATGGAGAGGCAAGAGGACGCTGACTTGGGAGCAAAAAGCATTGCTTTAGTTTTCTTAACGTTCAATAGCAGTTTCGAATCAAGAAGCGCATGCTTTAGCGTGATCAAATCTGATTTTAAATTGGAAATGGCCATATCCAGAGAAGAAGCACATGAGTATACAATAGTGTCATCAGCATACATATGATAGGTAGAAAATTGCATCTGATTACAGATATTGTTTACATATAATAAAAAGAGCAAGGGCCCCAAAATAGAGCCATGTGGAACTCCCTTCTCCAAGGTGACAGGGTCAGAGACAGTACTACCCAACCTGACGCATTGAGTACGGCTGGTTAGATAACTCTGAAACCAGCAAATGGCGTTATGACCGAAACGAGACACCAACATAACATTAGACAGAATGTGGTGATCTACAGTGTCAAATGCTTTGGCTAAGTCAATAAACAATGCAACACAAAAATATTTCTTATCCAAAGCAGCCTTAATATCGTCTAAGACTTTCAGACTGGCAGTCACAGTACTGTGCTTTGATCTGAATCCAGATTGCATAGGGTTAAGGATGTTGTGTGAATTAAAGAAAAGTTTTAGCTGAGCAGAAACTAAGGATTCAAGAATCTTTGATAACACAGAAAGATTTGCAAGATTTGAAATGCAACCCAATCTTCTATAACTATCACCTGACTTTTGGAGTACATACTCTGAGTTCACTTCATGAAATAACACGTGAAAAACTAAATCTGTTGATATAACTCACAAATTGGTGTTTCTTAGAACACGCTGATATATGTGACTTCACATGAATTTTTTGAGCCAAAGGGACTTTTAACTGCGTATTTTTCACGTGCAACACAGTTTAAGCTTGGTTATATGTAAAATAAAATGGCAGCGGCTCCCTAAGTTGTACAGCAGTGAGACAGACTGCAGTGGTGCTGTCAAAAAGACAAATCCCAGCGCTCCGGCTCAGTCTGTGAATAATCAAACTGCCTGAACACTGACTGCACCCAAAGTGACTTATTTGGCATATGGGGACATTTTGTAACTCACAGCTGGAAACAATGAGTTCATATATAACACTTTTGATAGTTTAATCTTAAAAATTAAAGTCTGGGCAGCCAACAGGAAACTGTCAGTAATTCAGGAATGAACCAAGTCCCATAAATGTCTCCTTATGTTGTCATCAGTTTCTGAATCCCTCTAGGATATGCATAGTGCTGCTTTATTGAGTAGTTTAGTCCCCCTTATGCTTGAAAACTGTGTTCTTTTAAATATGATTGTAAGTACTCATGTTCTCCCTTAGGAAGTATCCATTTTAGTGTCCAAAGCAATGGACTTGATTAACTTTATCTGTTTAAAAGAAAATACTTTCACACCTTACAACCTAGCATTAGCCAGTTCCCTTTTTAGCTTTCGCCAGTATTGTAGAATGGGAAGTTTGAGACAATGGGACAATAAAAAGGTGTTTTCTGGGGATATTTGGCAAATTTAAATGGTACCATTCCAAGGGTGTACACAATATCTTACACTTAGTTCTGTTCCTCGACATAAGAATATCTTTACTGCAGTCAATTACAAAAGCTATATTTGAGCCACTGTGATTCTGCACGATCATCATCCTGTGGTGTTACATTTCCATTGAAGACCAAGAAAAAGGAGCTTTGTAATGTTCTTCTATTATAAAACAAGCACTAAGAAAATACATTGGAGCCTTCAAAAAAGGTAAGCACAGCGAGAGTTACTGAATAAAATGTCTTTATTTGTCTTCTCACAGCACGGTTTAATACAACGATAAAAGTGGATGTTGGGTTGGAGAAGAATAAAACGAAATACAATTTCAGCAAGAGTAAAAATGAATGACGAAAAGGGAGAGAGAACAGAGGGAGACAAAATACATAAAAAATGTGAGAGAAAAAACACTTTGACAAGGCTAATACTGTTTTCCACCCAAACTTTACTTTTAACATGGGAAAACCTGCAAACAATGTTGTAAGTTTGTTTAAACAGTAGCAAGCACTTACAGTGGTTCTTTCACCATATTTATTTTTCTATTTTAAACAAATCTGGTGGCTTGCAGGAAGAATATTAATTGTAGGTTCTGCATGTTAATTAATTATAATAATTGTAAAATCCCTGTTTATTTTTATTAAATTCCCTTTAGCATAGCACTTCATAGCCTCGCACTGGGAAATGGTTGAAAATGAGCCAGCCGGTGTAATTTTCCACACTACTGATTGGAGTTCAAGCCAATGAATGTCAACTCCATTAGGAATGAATGATTGTAATATTTTTCTGCATGCATTGGTCATATATAACAATTAAAACCAGTCCACCTGCTGGTGACGCAAGTGCAATTCACAGATTCAGAAGGAATTAGTAAAAGTCTGAATTTGAAGTTTGTACAGATTTTTGTGCTAGCTCAATGGATTACCAAATTCATGAGAATCTATAATCAAGCAAAGAACTTAATGAAAATCCATCTGTGAGCCTCTCTGCTCACACACAGTAAAAAGGGGACGGAAGGAGACAGGATTGGGTGCAACAACTGGGGTTTTATTGTCCAAAAGAACACAACACAAATATCAACGTGGCCAGTGCGGGTCTTTATAGGTCCGTTTCCGCGGCCAAGAGCGTCCTCCAGGATCCAGCCTACTGCAAGACAGACCAGAACCAGGTTACCACATGCTTTTATCCAGTGACTGATTACCTGATTCTGATCAGCTGTCTGGTCCCCGGCCGAGCCACTCCCATCACTCCAGCAGCCGGTGCCCTAACCACACCCCGCTGCCACACCATCCAATAGTAGATATCTCACTCTGAACGACAAACGTCAACCTTATGTCAGTGCTAGAGGCAGAGCCAGGGAATCACTAAAGGCAGTAAAATCCTCTGGCACCATAAAAGTCTTTGGAGAATGTTATGGCAATCGAGACAATACTGTAGTTGTTGAGTCATTTCAGACGGGACAAAAGTAGTTGATTCATTCACTAATTTACAGACAGGAATTAGTACCAGGTTCATATCATGACTAAACACACAAGAAATGTCTTTGATTTAAACTTCCTTACAATGAAAATTGTATTTTTTTGCATCTCTAATTATCTCTGTAATTTAGGTAGAAGCTCAGTTTAAAAGTTGCATTCGTTCTTATATTCCCCCAATTGTGGTATTTTAGTCCTATGTATTTGGATGGGTTTGTTTGTTTGTCTATTTGTCAGCAGTGTGGTGGTTAAACTACTATCCCAATTTCCACTCAACTTGGTTGAAGAGTGTAGCATTGGCTAAAGAAGAACCCATTGTATTTCAGGGCAAATTCCCATAATGGGGTGTATACGATCTTTATCCACTTACGGCCTAGGCAGAGTGCCTTTGTAGATTACATTACATATTACTTGTTAGACGCTTTTTTATCCAAAGCGACTTAAATACTCAATACTGTGGGAAATCCCCACAGGAGCAATTTGGGGTTAAGTGTCTTGCCCAGGGACACAACGACATGCTGACTGCAGTGGGGTTTGAACCTGTGACCCCCTGATCCGAACACCTACGGACAACCCACTACGCCACACGCCTCTAGATATCTTATCTTTAATATTGTGGCACTTGATGTTTCATGGCCCTTTTTTTTATTATCTGGCCATTTGTTTGGCCAAAGTGAAATATGTACAAGTCAGTTCAATTCCTAAATTCATCAATTGGCTCTTGAAGACTTGACAGTCGCTAGCAGTCAATATTGGTTGCGTATGCTAGCCAGTTAGACTGAGCTGCTCCAAAGCTACAGCTGCTTCGGACACAAACAACACATTCTATTTATCACAGTTTGTGTAGCATGTGTTTCCCTTTGACTATTTAATATCATATTAATTTACCCTATTACTTTCATAATAGAGTTGTTCCTTCTGATTTGTGTAAATACACACAACATTTAAATGCCAGAGCTCTCTACATCTAAAGAGCACATTGACTTTCAAACCTTATTACTCCTGAAATGTATAGGATGCCGAGGTCACAGCAAAGTGCCTCCACATGTACGCTACACCGCTGAGAGGGTATACTCATTTCCATTGAGTGGAGAATGTTTATACAGTCTAACATTCATCTCAGTGAATCACTACGGGCTGACTTTCAAGCTGAGTGCAGAACATTAATTTATATGGAAATGTGTCATTTAGATTGCTGTCCACCCGGTATCACTCTGTTGAATGCTAAACATTATTCTGTGATATAGATCAGTATATCAGTATTGTGGGCAGTGATTCTATATTTACTCTTTTGATCTCTCTTCTCTTGCACACATTTCTTCTACTGATATGACTCATATGCATATTTAATGGTTTTGATCAGATTATTCCGTGTTTGAAGGATAAAACGAAGCAGCAGAAATATGACAAAAGAACAGAAGCAATTTGAGATTTAAAGCAAACCCTAGATACAGTAGTTATAGAAGGAGTTTCACGTCATTAAGCATAATAAGCAAAAACCAAAGTTGTTGTAAAAGGAAGTATCATAGGTTTCAATGACATTAGTCGCATGGATCCAACCCATTTTATGTGCATTGTTACATGCCATGGTTTGTTTGTGTGTGTCTCTCTCCCCCTCTCCCCCGGATTTTCTCCCTCCAGGTGCAGCCTCTCCCTCAGGTGCTCCCAATCCCCAATCAGGGCCTCCATAAAGGACCTGAGGAAGGCTGCAGTCTCTCTCTCCCCCTTCTCCTCTGGGCTGCATGTGTGCAGCATGTGTGCAGCATGTGTGCAGCATGTGTGCAGCATGTGTGCAGCATGTGTGCAGCATGTGTGCAGCATGTGTAGTGTGGTGTCTCTGTCTCTGTGTGAGGCCTGCTAGATTAACCTGTGTTTTATTAATTGTTAGGAGATGTGCTCAAGTGTACTTTAGTCACTTTCTTTAATAAGAAAGTTGTTTTTTGTTTATCATTAGTTTACTTTGCAAATTGGCTGGTGAGCCCTCTTTACGTTTTGGTTAATTAAAACATCACCTTGTGGTGCATACAAGGGCAGCACCCAAAATAAACTGGTTTCTAGAATATATTCCTGTCTACAATCCACCAAGAACCACTCAACCCTATATGTGAGAGCCAAATGGGAAGTAGAAGCTAATATTACTATTACAGAAGAGGAATGGTCTAACATATGTAAAATACAATCCACCACCTCCAGCTCTGGCCTTTGGAGAGAATTCTCATGGAAGAATATTATTCGATTTTTTTCTAACTCCAAGAATAAAATACCATCAGAATGGCAGACCATAATCTGGACATTGCTGGAGGCAGTGTAGTAACATTATGGCTGATCATTTCCACATATTCTGGAACTGTCCAGTGATCAAACCCTATTGGCTATCTATAATAACGGAAATAAATTAAATTCTTGGCTTTGAGATTCCAAACAGTTTTGATGGGATTTATTTAGCTAATATACCAGTGGAATTTAAGTGTTCGGGACAAGTATCTTCTTAAAATATTACTAACAGCCAGCAAAAAGGCAATTACCAAAAAATGGCTTGTGAAAGATCCGCCAACAAAGGGAGAATGGATAAACATTGTAAATGACTTGTTTCGTATGGAGAGGTTGACTTTTTCTCTAAGACTCTGTAGTGAAAAATGTGACAATTACTGGTCCAAATGGGTTTTGCACATGAAGAGGGGGGTCACATAACCCTGAGATAATTCTTTTATTTTGCTTTACTCCTTTGGTACAATAGTCTATAATTCTTGCATAACTTTGCTACTACAGTATGTTTCACACAGATTTGTTGTGAACCCGTTGTGAGGGAGATCTTCCTATATCACAAGAATAATTGCTGAGAACATACTGATGATGTATTACCCCTGTGACCTGTATGTTGTATGTTATTTGTTGTTTCCTTTGTAATGTCTTAACAACTTAAAAATAAAGTATTACAAAAAAAAAAACATCACCTTGTGGCTTCAGAAATCAGTTTCCTCCCTTTTTTCTCTCTCCGGTTATTTTACATTTTGTTACTTCCCGTAGTACCCCTAGTCCAGGAGGGAACGTAATATGCATATATTCTTTTTTTTTTCCGCATTATTATTATTATTATTATTATTATTATTATTATTATTATTATTATATATGAACGCAAGAGCTCAGGAACGTTTTGGTGGTCCAAGGTCAAGGTCACTGTGACTTGACAAATGTATGATTTTTGCCATTAAAGGTCCCATGTCATGCTTTTCCGGTTATTACCCGTCACCTTGTGTGTTATGTAGGTTTTTATGCATGTAAACGGTCTGCAGAGTCACAAATCCTCAAAGTACACCCTGTAGCGAGTAAAACTCTAACATAGAAAATTCCTCCCCAAAACGCCTCGTTGAAGATTTCTCAGTTTCTTTCTTTGCTCTACGGATGGGTCCGTTTGGTTCCGGGTACGAGCTGACGTCAGCTCGTACCCAGAACCAAATGGACCAATCCGTGGAGCCGTTACGTTACGTCCGCGGAGCCGTTACGTTAAGCCTCTGCTGATTGGTCCAAATTGACCAATCCACGGACTTCCTCACACACACACTCAGTGCAGGCAGCTCTGCTGATTTCTCATCCCTGGCTGCAGGCTGATAACAGACAGTTGGGATCGCGGCGAAATTCTCTCTGCAGACCCATTCTCACAGCGTTTATCAACATTTTTCTTACTCAATATCAAGCCACACTTATTGTTTTTACTTCAGCTGTGAGTTTGTGTATGCTCAGGATGAGTTTGGCTGTGTTTCGCTGTGTATCGCTAAACAAGGAAACCACACCTCCACGGAGCTCAGCGCGATTCACAACGTCCCGACCAATCAGAGCACACTGTGCTAACAGGGAGGGGGGGGGCAAGAGCTGCAACGAGCCGTTTAGTGGAGAGAGTGAATACTGCTGAATACACATACTTTACAGAGATGCTGTATGCGAAACCAATGTGAGTTTGGAAAAATGCACAGTATAAATCTATTTTAGTATACCTCAACAATGGAATTATGATCAGTGGAAATGGCCATGACATGGGCCCTTTAATCAATCATTCATATGCCAACAACATTGCAAACACTGACATTTTCACAAAATAAATCTATTAGGATAACATTGTGTGATGACATTTGGACGTGAACCAAAACTTACTGAAAACCAAAGGCGATAATTCCACTTATACCTTATACCTTATACCTTCGCCTAATAAGTAATGTTTTGAAATCAGTTTTTAAACCTGTTGGAAGCATGTAGCCTGGGCAGAGATATAATTTATTTGGAAGCGAATACGAAATGTCTCTAAAATTGCGAGACTTGATTAGGATGAGATGATCCGTTGTTGGAATAATCAGAAGAGTTCCAGGTAACATTCCTGTTAACGTCCTCTCCAGTTGGACTGTCCAAAAGCTCTAAAAGGCTCTAGCAATAAACTACTACACATCTGCTTTTTAGCGTCCATTTTGTTTCCACATTAGAACTAAAAGCTTGTGAATACTCTGAAGAAGAACGACTTCCAAACTTTGGAAATTGATCCATCCGAGGAGCATATGAATGCATCGGGCTTGGGGTTCTCCAACTGCTATTCTAGTGATTTTATGGCATCATACACAAACACTATAACAAATGTGTAGTGGCTCATACGGATGACTCAGAGTTAGGGTTCATTCAGCCTCTTTGTAGTAGAAAAACTGTGACAAATACGTACACACATTCATAGAAAGATGAAAGAACAGTGGGGAAAGGAAAAACACAAAGATGAGTAGACTAGCTTGTGTGCTACTGCAAATAGAAGCATGCATACACGTCCTTGAACAAACACACATACACAGGATTAGCTGATGTCATACGCTCATTGATTTCGCCACATCATCTGCATATTGGATGAAAGCGCACACACGACTATGATGTAAAATGTATCATGCATGAAAGTGCTTTCCCGAGGCTTTAAAAGGCAATAGGGCGGCAGTGGGAAAGATAACAAGGAGGATTAAACACTAGCTGTGTTTTACTGTATATCATCTCTGTCTGTCCAAAGCGTATGGGCTTATGAATATATGGATTCATGTGCACGTATAGATCCCATCTTTATTGACGCTTTATGTACTGTATGCACAAAGAAAATGAAACAGAATGAGATACATTTTTCAAAGGGGATGATTTTTCGCAGATTTTTAATTATGGATCTAAGCAGTATTACAATCTATGTAGGTGGTAGAAAGCAATTATAGTGAGTTATTGCTTAGCCTGTGTGTTTAATCACGGGTCGGGTCGCGGGACTTATATTCACAGGTCTGGTCCAGATTTGAACAGGGATTATTACTGGTTCCAGTTCCAGTGTTGGTGCGGATTTGTGAAACTAGACTTGTGATGTACAGTATATTACAGTCTTGAAGAAGCCAATCAGCACGATTTCAGATTCCCCACATTGACAACAATGGGCTCCAAATACCAGCATCTAGGATGCATGCTACAGGTAAGTAGCACAGTAGCATAATGTGTGCAGAGATGCTCATTATAGCAAAATAAATCATTTAATGTTCCGCCTATTAAAAAGCTTCTTAGTAAATAAATCAGTTATTTGCCAGTATATATTGATTTGAACATTATTGTATTGTTTCAAAAATGATTTTACTATTAATTTTACTAGCAACGTCAATTAAAATGAGGGCAGCACTGATCCAGGTTTTCTGTAACTGTCCAAGTCTGTTCACATTTTCTTTTCCATCAACCAGTCTAAAAACACTGCCAGAGCCCAGACTGTGTTCCTGTTAGTGTTTACTTCCTGTCTGTCTTCTTCTGTTGTTCCCTTTAGTGTGTACTTCCCATCTGTCTTCTTCTGCTGATTTTTCTGTCCTCCAGCTTTTGCTTTTTGTCGTTCATTTTCTTGCGCTGTTTTTTTCGTTCTCTTTTTCTTTACCCCCCACAAATATAAAAAATAAAATTCAAAAATGTTTACTTGCTGTATTTTAATGGAGGAAAAGGTATGGGTTTTTTTGGGCACCGCTGATGTTTAATTTGAATGGGCTTCTTCCTGCGGATTGATATGACTGCACATAGTCCCTTGACCAGAGCGTCCTAAGCATCGCTTAAAATCCAAATTGACCAATCCGAATCCTACCATGTAAGCAAGTATGTTATATGTGAAGCATTTTAATACCCATCAACCAGACCAAACGTGAGGAAAACAATCCCAAATGAAACTGCAAGGGGCGCCATCTAATAAGATTTTGCAGACATGTGATCAGATCATGTGTGGCCTTTGTGGGGTAAGTTTTCCGTAACACAATTTAGTTTTGGTCTCCATGACTCCCGTGGGAAATATCTGGCTGTTTAGCTTATTAAGGCTCCACTGTTTTCACCTGGGGTTAGACATAATTTCCTCCTTTTTTTAATAAAGAAATTATTAATAGTTTTAATTAAATGTACTATCGCCTTTGGGCATGTCTTTCATTGAATTGCGGCAACGGATATACGCATGTAGAGCTAAAACAAATAGCATTATATATTTATTTATTTTAATTTATTTAATTTATTGCACATTTCAAGTCTTCCGTACACGAAAGCGTTTGCACTTCATTGGACATTCAGTCATTTTAGCGTTTTAATGTCACAAACTTTGTCCGGCTGCACTTTACATAAATAAAAAATAACAGACTGGAAAATAAAATAGAATATATAGCCTACTGATTGGAGTGTCTTTAAGTAAGCATTCGAATGCACGACAGTATTCCCTTGCAATGGAGTATTGTCAGTTCATCGTGTTATTGCGCCAGTGGTATAAAGTTAGACAAAAACACAACCAATAATCCCAGAATGCACCTGTGTGCAGGCGGATGCACATCAACTCACACAGGCAGATAGCAAGGCGATAACGTTGTAATTCCCCGAATTTGTATTGCTTGTAAAAAAAGACAGCCGATTAAAGATCTTCATGATGCAGCACATCACCGGGATGAGTTACAGCTGAGAGGGAATACGGAGTGAATACAAATGTAAAGATTCAAGGAGAATAAAAAGAATTACAGGAGCACTGGATAATAGAAATGAAACAGCAATGTGTGCCGGAGAAAAAAGACTCTCCGTGCACACCAGAGACCAGGTTTCACACACACACACCAACATGTAGATGCAGGAAAACATTAAACACACAAACACGCAGAGAGATTGAGAGTATTTGGAAGCTTGTATAATTCTCTCAGTGGGTGTCAATTAAATCTCTCAGCTCTGTCAACGGCACACACACACACACACACACACACACACACACACACACACACACACACAGAAACTTGTTCTCTTTCAACAGCTAGTGCATCGTCAACACCGGCTGGCTTGGCAAGCAAGAGAGAGAGAAGAGGTGTCGGAAGGAGAGAAAAAGAGAGAACTGGTAATGTGAGAGCATGAAAGCACTGCAGGTAAGGAAACACTGCGGTTAACACACACACACACACACACACACACACACACATTGCTCCCGTTTCATGTTTTTCTGGGTTTAAATGCTGCACAGGCGAAATTTGACACTGACTTTCTGCAAGCATCCACACACAGAGGAAGCATTACATCACCAAACGACAGGATTAAAGAATATCTAATAACACAAATGTCATCGGTCCCAGTTGACCTTTTTGGCTGTGTGAATGAAGGAGTGAGAGGGAGAACAAACGGCTCACTGTACACTGTGGAGCGGGTTGGACGGGCGGCAGGCGGGTTGCGTAACGCAGCACAATGCAGGCCGCACACTGTGAGGGGAAAGGCAGACTGTGTGTTATGAAAGCAGAGAGATGTGCGGCAGAACGTTCACGGGTTCCCGCTGAGGGTTCCTGATCGTCCCTTTAGACCCACTGTGACTCGGTTAGCGATATCACCCGGCTGAACGCCCTCATCGTTGGGGAGGATTAACCCTTAGAGCCCCATCACAAAACGTCTGACTAATAAAGTGTAATTTGGTTTAGATATGTTTGGATACAGAGCTTAAACCAGTTGAGCCCCGAGCCTGTTTTTCAGGCCTCACCCCTCGATTCCACCGGGTCCGTCTGCGGCGGTTTTGGTCCGGCCTCCTCCGGCATCATACCCTACCGGGCGCATTTCAGAAGCATTTCAGAAGTGGAGCGTCTTGCGTGCCGGCTCGCAGTTTTTGTTGATTTGGGCATATTTCCTGGACAGGCTACTTTGTACAGACAAAGTTAATAATAATTGTAATATTCCAGTTATAAACGACATGAATCAAAGATGTGTTGCTGTATTTTAGTGGTATATATAATTTACACAGTGCCTGTAAACCGGAGGAGAACGCTGGCATTTCTCCTCCTACTTGAAAGACTACGGAGGGATAGGGTCTGCAAAATTAGTTTATTTGGGGGATCGGCCGGATGCTCTGACCGTTCCACTTCCTGCCCGGCGCCTCTGCAACGCCTCGCGTCGAAAATAGACTTGCATCCTATTTTGAGCAGAGCCCAGCGCCAAGACGCTTCTGGGACGCTTCTGAGCCGTAACGCGGCGCGTCTGGTGGAATAGCACCCATTGACTAGAGTGGCCGCGGCACAGCCGTAACGCAACGCAGACGGACCCGGTGGAATCTAGGGGTCAGGCTCGAAAATGACATTCCCAGAACCATTGACTATATCTTCACTTCTAAAAGGGGTAAATTAATCATCTTTTTTCTCAAAGCAATGATAAACCTGTGAGTTGGATGTAGAAAAGTCCGAATCAATATATAAAGTAAATTCAGATTGAACATAGTAAAAAAAATGTCAATTATAGTGTCCATCCAAAAAAAACATTACTTATAGTGAAAACCACCCTTGAATGATGGGATAGTAGACTAAAAGCTTTAGGAATCCAAACTATAACATATAATAAGTACCCTGTATCAAGATTAAAACGTATTATAACACTTTAAAATATATATCTGTGATTGTCTCTATTACTGTATGTCTGGATATGTATGTTATTCTTTGTTTCTTAAAACAAATGTTATTATTAAATGACAATGCAGCCCATAAACATCAATTTGTAAGACAAAATAAATGTAATGGATTAGAAATAAGATGAGTTAACACACACACACACACACACACACACACACACACACACACAAACACACACACATCAATGTTTCATTATACATGGGAGCATACAGAAACACTTTCATTAAGACTAAGAGCAAACATACATTTTTAAACGACAAGCTAGATAAACACAAAAGGAGGAGAACATTCTAACATTTTAAAACATGTTTTAAAAAAAGCATTAGTCATAATAAGCTTGTAGACTTTCCCAGAACCATTGACTTCACTTCCCAGAACCATTGACTTCACTTCTAAAAGGGGTAAATTAATAATCTTTTTTCTCAAAGCAATGATAAACCTGTGAGTTGGATGTAGAAAAGTCAGAATCAATATAGAATTTTTTTATTTTAAAGTAAATTCAGATTGAACATAGTATGTTCAGGACAACAGTTTGATTGATTTTATGTAGTAATTGAGGTTTCTTGACTTTTTGTGTAGACATGTTCATAAAACGAGAAGCCATAGCATTTCTGGATCCTTAGTATGCTATACTAAACTGTGATCAGAAATTAAATCAAACTTTATTTATATGGCACTTATCGTACTCAAAGGTAACACAAACAAAAAACTTAAACAATAAACAAAAAAAAAAATCAATTCTAACTGAGCAACACATAGCTTTGTGATTAACAAGAACACCAAAACAGGAATTAATGAAATCGGAATACATTTTATGAATACAAAAAATTAAGTGTGAATTAAGAATTAAAAAATAAATAAAACCACATACAAATAAAATAAGAATACCAAAAAAAAGAAAAAAAAAACTTGGTCTTGAGTTGAAAAGTAGGAACATGTTCCTAAGAACCTCGAGGAGGCTGTTCTACGATCGTGTGTCATAATCAGGGGTGAACATAACTTTCTTAGTGAGTTACTCAGATGAGAACCAGGAGACAGCGTTTGGTACTCACCCCCAGGGCTGACCCTGGTCAACTTGTGGCCCCACGTAAAGTTATGTGATGAGGCCATCTGTGTCGCGAATGTCGACCGGGGGGAGGTGCTAGTGAAGCACGCGCGTGAACTGCGAGCGCTGGAAACACTTGAAACAAGAGTATTCCTACACAAGATCTGAGTACTTCTTCCACCTCTGTCTGATTTCAAACTCTAAGTTTGCAACTGTGTGTTTTACTCCACTTTGTTGTAAATAAAACTGCAGCAGCTTGACCACAGAGCGTGAACGTTGTGATAAGCTGATTTTGCGCAGTTCTCCAGTGTGTGCGCGGGGCACAGAATGTGCAAAGGGGAGTCTCCCACTGCAGCCAGTTGGCGTAGTTTTGGCACAATTCCGTTGTACACACCGACGTTAACAGCAGCCCCGTCTATGCACACGGCGACCGACTCTGTCGTCCAGTGATCTAAGCGCCTTCTGGAAAAGCTTCACAAGTCCGTCGGTACGCAAAGACGCTTAGGGACACAATTGACGTTACGCATTTCAGATGTTTGCCGCTCATGCATACCTGCGTACCAGTTATGTGCATCCCTGGTCATAATAATAATGCTGTGGGTCTTTTTTCTAACTTGAGGAATAATTAAAAGGCCGGTTCCAGAAGACCTCAGGCTTCTAGAGGGTTCAGGTTCAAGTTAGAAGCACATTTGATAAATAGGTAGGCCCAAGAATGTCAAGAGCTTTGAAAACCATCATTAGGGGTTCTAAGGAGATCTACAGGAGGAATACGTATGAAAATTTATATTTTATGCAAATATGTCATGGAACAGAGGAGGAGGGTTATTTTTAAGGAACTTAAGATATACTAAGGCAATCAAGTTATGCTTCACTTGATTAAATAATGGTTATGGACATTTGAAGCTGTAAAATAACATGAATTTGGTCCGATTACTTTGGATAAGTTGTGAATCTTGCTTTGTGTTTAATACCACAGGTGTGTAATGTTCTTCCAATCCATACGGAGCAATATGTTTGATCAAAAACAGTTAGCTGTGGGTTAAATAAGTGGCTTTGCTGTTATTCCAGGCCAGCTTTGTTTGCCACATTTTCCGGAACAAATCAATATTGTCCACCTTGCCATTATAAATGTGACATTCTGAATATGAAAACCAAACAATGATGGAATACACGCAGAGCACAAACTAATATTGAAAGTGCTGAAATATTGAAAGTGCTGAAATCTTGAAGACCGTGTCCTCGCCTGCCCTCAGAGGAATGACGACTGGCCTCTGACTTTCAACAAGACGCATGTCCACATTGATCTTCATCTTGATTATTTCGTCCATCTGCTCCATCACAACTGGCACAGATCCATATTCTAACACTGGGGGTTGATACATGTTGACATCATATAATGAAGGGGGTAAAACAGTTGGTGTTTTCCATCATTATGCTGTTTGATACAAGACATCTTGGAATAAGATATTTAAAGGGCAAATGGCCTTTTGTTTTCTGCGATTCACCAATAAAATGTTTTAATTTGCAGCAATCTAAAATATGTTGGATTTTCCACATCAGCGCTGAAAAAGCGCTGTTTAAATGACTGAAATGCATCTCATCCTCATAGTATTTCTTTATTTTGTGGCCGTGACCAACCATCACAGCAGGCGCTTATTCAGTTTACACTCTGAGAATGACATTAACACATAGAAGCAGATGATGAATGTATAAAATATGTTTGATGTTTCACAGCAAAGGGATATCCAACACTGTGACTCGTTTATTTTACATTTTAAGATATGTCAAATCAATTGGTGCCTGGGTATTGGTTTATTTACTTATTTTCCCCATGACATGGCAATAGGACTATGCTGAAAATTAAAAATGTTCTGAGTCTTATTATTTGTTAATTTCAATGATGAATATCTTCTGGAGACATGCAGTAGTTGGTTTGTATATTGGCTAAATGTTCGCAGATATAAGCCTTGGGCGTCATTGCATCTTGTGGAAATGGGCATTCTTTTCTAAGAAAGCTAAAAGTAATTCTCTAAAGGATGTAGCATAGAAAGCTAACCCTCATTAATGAACATGTGGTTAAAATAAAGAACATAAGTGCTAAAAAAGAGTCTTTTACAGCATTATGGTCAGTGTTTGCTAACTTCTGAAAAAGAATTGAACAAACCCTTTTGTTGAGGTCTTTCCTGTTCTGAAAATGCCTCTTGGTGTCTCTACCTCTTCAAAAAACCCTAAATGTGTTCGTTGTCCACACTTTATTTTACTTTAAAGAGAATTGGAGGGGTCACTTTTTGATGAAACACTTTCTAAGGAACAAAGCTTGACAAAATACTCCAACTAGCTATGGGAAAACACTCAGATATCTTTTTTTAAATCTAAAAAGTCCAAGAGAAATCTTAATGCTGATTTTATGCATGTCATCAACCTAAAGCTGACTTCACATGACCAGTAAAAAGTCCCTGCGCTGGCTGATACTACTGACTTTTGGACTGACAACCAATCAGATGATAGCCGTATGAAGCAGCACAGGCAAGCAGGGGAGGTTACCATAGCAACTTAACTACAGTAGCTGAAGGCTCTGCGTAGTGAGCGAAGAGAAAAACTCTTATCAGTTGAAGGCAGCTTTGGATAAAATGATGGTTCAACAATGATTTTCAAGACTCATCTGTCCAATCATAAGGCTTTTAATGACATTCAAGGCTCTTGGATACTAAAATGTGATGATTAAAAAAGACTGAGCTTTAGCGGTAACTGAGTACATTAAGTGCTTTAAACTTTATATTAGTATATATTTCAGTTAGTGCTGCTTTGCTTGAATATTTCCATTCCACCTTTACGCCTCTACATCTTCTTGTAAGCCAAATGCGTTACTTCTAACGGTACAAAAAAGTATTTTGCAAAAGGCTTTTTAACTTAACTGCAAGTCAAGGGTTCTCTGTTTGCTGTTAGGTGCAGGTACAATAGGTTTATCTTTGTTTCATTGATGAAATCGGATCAAAACATGAGGTTATGGCCTCTAAGTACAGAACATTAGCCAAAAAATGCATTTTAGCTTTTATCCTAAAGCAGCTTCAATGCATCTCATGCTAACAGGAGCAGTTTTGTGTTAAGTGTCTTGCCCAAGGACACTTCAACATGTTGGTAATCAAACCAACTCTGATTGGTAGACGCCCATTCAACCCCTGAGCTACAGCCACCTTATGATAGGCACCTTTCATATTAGATATTTATATATATATAAAACATATTGATTATCGATAGATTTACACACAGCATATCAACCAATTCAACCTTTTGGAAGGCTCCACTCAGTGCTGTACTAAAAACTGTGGTGCTTTTACCTGCGTAATGACACATTATGTGGTATATAATCACAAAAACGAAAGACAATAATTTCTCTCCCGACGTTTTTGTGTGACAATATACAAAAACCTTTTGGAAATGCAATCGGTAGCTTTTTGACAAATTAAACCCCAACAATCCCCTCGCTAATGCCAAATCCAAATAAACACTGTAAGCGCTAAATCTGTGGTGTCAGGAGTCTTTGAGCTGCCTTCAGCAGAGTCCCCATTAATACCAAAGCTGGCCCGATACATGTCCTTGAGGGGCCAATTCATTAGTTAGCTGGAAAGCCCAATCAATCACAATGTATCAGGGAAGAGTACGGATCATAATTCAGCTCAGGAACATCAAAGAGAAGAAGACAGGGAGATGAGACTGAGGATGGATGGAAAGAAAGGCAAACAAGACATATTGGCGGGCAGGAGAAAGGAAGAGGGATGATTGCAGTGGTAACCGCGGACAGTTTAAGGTGCTATCCGATGACTTGCTTGGGTATTGCAGCGATTGGAGGTCACGTCAATCAAAAAGCCTGCAGTATTTTACTTTGGAGACTTTCTAGAAACTGTGAAAAGACCTGCTTGGCAAAAGATGGTAAATGTGAGGCAGTACTTTGATAATAAAGGGGTGATGATTAAGTAACACTGTTAAATAGCCAAAGTTTTAAATAGGTAATCGGTTTCTAATGGGTACATCATGGTGATATTTGACCGTTATCAACATTTTTGGACCGCAAACACAGGTTAATAAGTTAAAAGGGTCAAACTAAATGGGTAATAATGGGGAAACACAAATAAAGACTAAGCTTTTTTAGGAAAAGTGTAGTTATATTAATGGTAAAAAGTAATCTGCTAACAAGGTATGGTAATATTGAGATATCGTACAGTAAGTTAATGGTGAAGGCCGCTTTAAGCATTCAGTAAAACCTTTAAAATCACATGAAAATGCTTCAAAGTCAAAACTATGAATTAACATTATAACGATTTTCTGACATTCCATTTTTTTCTAGATACTATGTTGAAAATTATACATTTATGCTGTCACTTGTTGGAAACACTAATTTAATAACAATGAACTTTTAAATATTACAATAAAGAATCTGTTCCCTTTTGTAACTAATTTCTAGTTGTCTGATTCCCTCAAACTGCATGCCTCTGTGACTATAGATTACTCTTATTGATGCTTTTAGATGGCAGAGACAAATAAATTGCACTAATGTGGCACCAATAAAACCGTATAAACTCGTTTTTTACCCAACAATTGACAGAAACGATAAGAAAATCGATAAAGAAGGGGATCGAAAAGAGGAATCGGTAATGGAGTCAGTATTGATGAAATCTTATCAATTTCCATCCATAACTGTTTATTTTGAATTCCATTGGATTAAACTGAACATAGAGGCACAGTGATTCCCTGGAAACACTTTCTGTGTTATAATACAAGGATGTAAAATGCTACAATAATAAGAAACCATGTGGTTCTAACAACACTAAAACAGTCATGACCTTTCGAACGTTGGCGTGTTGGAAGTGATAGCAAGCAGAAAAAAGGGCATTCACGGTATAATATGAACATATGAACCTTTTTATTTCACTAGACTTCTTAAATGAAACGTTTCTTCGCTGAATTATCAAGGGAGTTCCTGTTTCATGGTACAATTTGGATGTGTTCCCCTGAGAGTCTAACCGATTCTCACACAGACAACCTTTAGGGGCCATCGCAGAGGTCCAGGAATGTCTCCTCCACTTGTCTGCGATTGTTACCCGGCCTGCATTGATCTCTCATAGATCAATGTAATAAAATAGAAACAGGTGTAGCTTTGCAGCCGGAGGGAGCAGCACATTAATCACGTTCCCGCGCCTCGGATAGGTTACACAAGCAGCTGCAGCTCCCGAGTGAACGCCGATTGGTTTAACAAAGATTTTCAAGGCTCATCTGTCCAATTATAAGGCTTTTAATGACTTTCAAGGCTTTTGGCACCGTGATGATTCAGAAAGAGTGTGATTTAGAGCTTCTGCAGTAGCTAAGTGCTTTACTAAAGTGTATCTGTCAGTTAATGGTACTTTGCTTGAAGATTTCCATAGAGTGAGATCTAACACCGTTATTCCAATACATCTTCCTGAAAGCCATATGCGCTGGTTCTTACGGTACGGAAAAAGTATTTATAGAAGGCTTAACTATAAACTAAACAACCCAGATGTTTTCTGTTGACTTGCACAAAGCTAAACAAACTTTTCAAAATCTTAGGAAAAGGATGTCAAGTATGTCAAATATGAACATTTCAAGAAAAATATATATAACAAACCAAGTCTAATTTTGAATAACTTGCTAAAATCAGAATTAGAAACAGGTTTATTGCCAAGTAAGTTAACACATACGAGGAATTTGTCTTTGTGTCGTTCTGGTTTTGAGACATTTATACCAATCAGCACTGTGGTTTTGGAATTACTCCTGGTCATACTAAATGTTGTCTTTGGCCAAAATTAAGATTAGCAGTAAGACCAACTCTGAACATAAAGAACTTCTTAAAAGTAAAACTTATAAACACAAAGGAAACTTTAACCTATTTTCTAAACCACATGTGAAAGTGTATTAATTCAATGTGATATTATTACATCATCATTTTTGTGCTTTTTTTCATGTTGGCATGATTGCAAATGAGCAGGATTAGGCAACCAAACAAGATAGAAGAGACATGAGGAAATAGAGTTTAAGAGAAGACCTTAACATTTGGAAGTAGGACTTTTTCCTAATTTCATGCTAAAGAATATGCAGTTGTTGACAATTTTACTATAAATATGTAATAAATAAATGTGCATTTTAAATTGTAATGACCATGTGCTTAAATATATCATACACATGTACTAAATAAGAAATGTGAGCTAGGTCTATCTGCAGTTTGCAGAATCCTTAAAAACACACGTATCTCCCAAGAACACACCTGTCAAAAGCTTCAACACATGCATGCACTCAAAGGCGTTTTCAATTAGTCGAGCTGCTTCGTCTTTTAGTAAGGAAGTCAAGTTAGGTGGAACTGAAATGGGATTACATAGTGGACCTTTTTCACAGCAGATATTTGGCTTGTCATTGCAGGGAAAAAAAACTATTTGAGTTAAATTGTGAGCTGGTGTTAGTATGGTGCGTGCTGGCTCAATGTCCCTGCTCACTGGGAGACTTGATGGTGCAACCATTGTTCCAGAAAGGAGAGTGCGATGTCAATTAGAATGCACACACCCCCACAGTCTGGATAGGATAATCAGGCAACAAAGGTGAACCCTGTGTAGGTGGACTGTGGGTGTGCAGCGGCTTTGAGGTCAAAGTTGACATGCTGTAGGGAGTCGGATTGAACATTTTCCTACATTTCCACATAGTTACAATGCTAGGAGTGGGAGTCGGTGCCTATGCTGTTTTAAATGTGTGCAACATTAAAATGTAACCTTAATGTTTTAACTTAACTTGTTATCACTAACAGGCATTTTTTGTACCATTTTTACTATCCTCACACATTAGAAATTCAAAGTTGACTAACTTTCTCCTGCATGAGAACCTCATATCAAATTCATTACACCAACGTTTAAATGTAACACACCAACCTTTACTTTTACCAAGGTAATTTGAAAGGAATATATAGTGTGTAAAACAATGCTGATACAAAAGAAATACCTGTCTTTTTCATGACAAACCTACTCAAGGCAAAAGATACATTTTAACGGAGCGAAATAGCCTCAGTTCAAAATGGGTTTATTGAATAGTGACTTGTACTTTAATGCTCTCAATTATTCCTGTGAGACCAATTGTCACTTCTTTTTTTTTATTTGGATATCTCATTTTGGTCAGGAACTCATTATCCTTTTCAGACCAAGCTGAAGCAAAAAAAAAAAAAGGATTCAATGGACAGCATTTGAATGGGAAATGAAATTAATTTAATGGTGTGGACATGGAGGCCAAATACGCTCTGGAGGGCTTGCGGAATTCAACTGGAGTGAGGTTTTTAATATGGGGCTGCATTAAATTAGGGCCAGAAAAAAACGGAAAACCGAATATTTTAACACAACCCACTGTGCGGCCATCTTTGCAAAGTGTTGTTCCCATGTTGAAATTTCTCACAGTAATGTTTATTTTTTATGGCCTACGATCTCCAATCAGCCTTTACGAATGTTAAATGTGAAAACTGGCACCGGCTGAGGTACAACAGAGCAGCACGGGTGGATTTGTCCGTGTCAAGTGAAGCAGTTTTTGGGGAGGTGAGGCATTGTTTTCCTCTCATCGGGGATGCATTGAGTAAATCACGGTAACTGGGGGGGGGTGCCGTCCCCTTTCATCCCTCCTCAAATGACCGCCTGTGTGCCAAAAAGCCTCCTGTACCAATCCTGAGCACATTGTTGACCTTCATCAGATATGGCTCACCACAGGTTAATAAGGTGTTGAGGGAAAATGACAGTGTAAGTACAGCAAATAACATGAAACCAGAGAAAAACTGGTCAATGGTTCCATCATGACATTCATACCGGAATTACCCTTAAAGGAAACAGGGGAACCAAACATGTTAGATGTACCATAGTTATGACATCATATACTCACAGAAACATTGTATGACACTGCTGGAACCATGCAGAAAAGCACCCAACAAATATATATTTTAAAGAGCCAAACCAGTGTTTTTCGGATTGTTTGTTTGTTTGTTTGTCAGCAGCATTCGTGAAAGACTGCTCGCCTGATTTGTTATGAAGTTTGGTGTTTAGAGTTGAGCATTAGCCAAGGAAGAACCCATTACATTTTGAAACCTTATCATTAAATGACCTTGAATGTGGCTCCACACTCTTCAATTGTCCTTGTAGTGACAAATAAGTGCTTTACATTTCTTTAAATTTGAAAACTGTTTCTATTATTCAAGGCAAATTATTTTAGATGCTTTAATTTGCTCTTTTAATTATCCAGCTCACTGGTCTACATTACATCATTCTCAGAACAGAATTGAATATAATGTGGAGATTAAAAACCAGCTTGGTGATTTAGTACTGATCTTTCATTACGTTTGAGGGACTCTCAACACGCATTTTAAAAGAATATCAAAATGTAAAGTCCTGAAAATGTTTGATTATTAACTCTTTGTCCCTGATATGGCTCTTAAAAGAATTCCTACATTTTCGATAATGCACCTTCATCGTCTTTTGTTATACCCTCCATGCCTGTTCCTCATCATTCAAACTCCAAGGCCCAAGTTTATATCTGAAGTGTCCTGCCCTGATGATATCATCAGGTTATTTTCTAAAACTTGACAAAGCTCCTCATCATTTTAGAAACAGGTTCAATCGTTTTTCTTTGACAAAGAAACTGACCTTCAAGGTAAAAGTGATGGAGTGTCTTTTGAAACTGCACAACAATTATGTAACTGGCACAAAAAAGAATGCAGACTTGATGTTAACTGTGATGGATTAAACAACACAATATCATGAATCTTGATGAAGTTACAATAGTTTGCTAAATATTCACCATTAGATAAATGAATGGGAACCAAAGATTTGAACATGGACAATATGCAGGTTGAAAAGACTACACTTTGATCAGCGGTAAAAAAAAATATTTTTAAATATCATTGGAGCATTTGGTTCGTCCGTTCCCAACTTTTGTGTAGAATTAACCATAAGAGTAATGACTAAATTAATTATCACATTAAGCATAATTTCTCTGTAGAAACATGAAGGAGCATTCTGGGATAAATCTTTTACAGTAAATGACGCTTGACATTTGTTTTACAATACATAAATCAACAAAGAAGCAAAGACATTTCTACAATAGCTAATTCTTTAATGCAATATGGGTTCGGAATTGCTTTTGAGTTTTAATCACATCTACCCTTTTGAAAAATGTAACCTCGTAACTGCCTTGTCTTTGTTATTCATCAGTAATAAAAACTCACAGCAAAGGCCAGAAAGGAAGAAAAAAGGAAAGAGACATAAGGGAACATCCAAGATGAAGACATTTCCTGATAATACAATCGATGTAGAGCAAACAGGATATGGTATTGTAATGATATTGTAACCTCAGGTATAATGTTCATCCAAACAAGCATGTGTTTCCGTAAAATCAGCTAATAATGTATTTAAACTAAGATACATTTATCTGGCAGACTATTTCTGTCTGGTAGTTATGTAAGTTACTGTACCTCTCTCTTGGGTTAACGTCCAATTTAAAAGGAGGATTATAATTATCTTCATTGTCGACAATTTTCATTTTTACTGAACTATCCTGCTGTGTTGGGACAGTTCAAAACCCAGAACTACCAAACAGTGTAGCAAAGCCTTCGCCTACTAAGCTGTATTTGAACTGATGACAGATTAGATGAGTGGAGATGAAAGTATGAATTTTTCACATAATACTGGTTTTTTTTTTTTTGCTGCTTCGTATGATTTAACGCAATGAATGATTTGTTATAGTTTGTGGCCCCTTATATCAAGGCCAGAGTTGTTATATCCCATCATCATTGGACTTTTAAAAAGTTATATTATTTAGAGCATAGAAGGGATTCAAATATCCAGATATGCACAATACAAAATTGAAATATATATCTATCTGAATGTCATGTACATTGCAAACCAAAATGTTCACAATATTTAAAAAGTTTAAATTCTGTAAACATACATTTCCCCAAAAGTTTTCGATACCTTCAATATTTTGATTTCTTCAGAAATGTTCAAAGTTTAACAGATCCTTTTTAATTTACTAGGTCTATTTTTGCAGATTAAGTAAGCTCCAATTCAATTATAAAATAATGCATGTGTCTGTATGTCGTCAAAAGATTTAAGCTCTGAAAAAAGACTCAAAAGAATAAAGTCAATCAGTTGCCTTGATTTCTTCTAGCTCTGGTATCTTTTGGGGGATTACAGTGTAGCCTTGTATTTTTGCTTCCCTGTGGCTAGGGTTAGGGTTAGTCCAAAGTAAAAAAAACACTGATTTAAAAGAGACGCCGAAGAAAAGAGGTATATTCTAGGCCTTTGTCCAATATGTTTTTAATTAATCTCTGACATAATTATCCAGCACCAATCCAAAAGAAACCTCAAATTTAAGACACATTAAGTGTTGAAATAATTGAGTAAAATGTACTTGCATGGAATGACAAAAAGAAAAGAAAACAGTGGTAGATTTCAAGATAATAGCCCTAAAGCTTCATATGCAAACTCTGAAATGGCATCTATCTCTTAATTCCTAGAGAAAGAAGCATCCAAAACATTAGTAGGATTTCAATTAACTAAAATATAAGAGTGTACACTTCCTCTCTTTGCTTTTTGGAACAAAAGCCTCCATTCTCAGTAATGCTTCTGCAGTGAAGTAACACTCTCTCTGCTCTTCTTAGCTCACAGCGCCCCTTGTGGCCAATTCCACACATAACACACACCTTCCTCCTGTTCCAGCACTGCTTTGCAAACCTTTTTCACTGCGCTTACCCCAAAATAGACAAGCTTTTCACAAAACAACCCAAATCAGATAAGAAAGTTCTCTGTGGCAGGGCGGAGATGATTTTACAGTTAGGATGCAAAACAGAACGCTGACATGACAACAGCTGAAGAGAGGGGGGAAAACCCTAGCAGGCTCCTTGTGCATTTATCATTGTGAACAAGTTTAGTGAGTTGAATCACCGTCAAAATAAAATATTTCTCAGAATTCTTGTGATGCCATGGTAGCCCCTGCAGGAGTTTCCAGGAAAAGAACCAGCCAAGTCACTGCAGTAAGAAAGTTTGGGCTACAAAATACACTTTTCGAGCCAATCCCAGTCTTTTTAAAGCAGCCAAATGCTCTTTTAGGGGAATATGATCTCAAATATGACAGAGGAGAGATGCGGAAGAGAGACTGAGCATTTGGAGGGGGCGGACGTATCCGATTCATACCCCACCTCCCACCGCATCCCTTTTTTAGTCCATAACTGCCAAGGGTATTAATAATTAATGTGGACAATTCTCTGGCGTCTGCATGAGTCATACTTTCTGCTACTTGGGTTCCCAAAAGCCCCATAGGTTGGATTAACACAGAAAAATATAAATGTGGATTTTTTTTTTTAGACCCTAAATTTAAACGTGGATAAATGTTTAATAGGACCCTTAAAACAGATGGAGGGGTGATACCTGAAACACAATAAGGCCTGTGCCAAGAAAAGCTTTAGAAGCTTTAAAAGTGAGAGCAAATTTAGGATTTTTAGACATGGAAACAAAGCAAAGAGACAAAAAAAGAACAAGAGGTGATGAGGCTGCATTAAGACAGGCACAAATGGTAATATTACATAGTTGAAATTAGATTTTCTGACATTTTCATCAGGTCTGAACCACACAAGCAGTGTTTAAATGTTTTAAACTTTCGTTTTGCATAAACGTTTTGCCCAATTTAAGATTTTAGCCTAAAAAAAACACATTAAAACAAAAGATGGTGAAACGAACTACATGACCTAAGATGGTTTCATGGCCTTAGGTGTAGCAAACACAAGTTTCCCTGTCAGCTGCCTAGAACTAAACACACTAAGCAAACATGTATTACGGTTGAAGGATAGCTAGTGTTTGCACATGAACCGAACAAAGTACAGCATTCTGTCACTTGAGTCTGCCCAACACTGAGCAGTCACAAAACCCAACGTGTTCTGTGGGAAAGGAAGAGCGGGGTATTAAAGGACTTGCCAGTTTCAGAAGAGGAATCTTTTGTTCTTTTTTTCAAAGTAAAGCGGCCTTGAAGAGCTAAGAGGACGTTAACTAAAAGAAATAGGGGGACACATTGCAAATAGGTGCTGATTTTAATACCTTGATTTCAACATGATTATACAAGAGAAAATTAACCAATATACAGGAGATTTATGACCGATAGAAAATTGTATTTATTATACTTTCCAAGATACATTCTATTCATTTGTAATGTCAATAAACACTCATAATTTTAACGTAACAATACCTTTTAAATAAGGACCGGATAGAGTTAACTTGATAAAAAGAATTCCGAAATAGAACCTGCCTTGACAATATAACCTCAAACTAAATAAATTAAACAAAAAAATTATTTGAAGCCATCATGACCGAGCATTTTTTTTACTAATATTGCACATGGTGTTCGATGATATGATTCTGCCCTGATCGAACAATTTGGAGCTTCAATTCAATGAGCTTTTCCTCGTCCCCTGCAACATGTTCTCCATCCCCCCCAACAATACCGGAACCATATCAAGTTTAATGCACATTTATTTTGGTTGCATAATGTTAATAAGAAACCTTTTACAAGATACTGTGGGAGATATAAGAATAAGGAAACTGCTCGAAACTTCACAGACTCTATCAGGCCTCGGCTTGTCGTGCGACACAATAAAAAGGAAACATCACAGATCACATTTCACAACCCTTCGTCCACATCGGGTCCAGTTCTCAGGAACAAGAACCCGTCAATCGACTCAACCGTCACTTCTGGTTGGCCTCAATTAGCTCTGATGCATCGTTCTATCAAGTCCTTTCCACTCTTCGTGTATTATTCTCTTTAAATAATACCAATAACTCTTTAAATAATCCTGCATAGAAAAATAAATTAACTATGTTGTTAAATTCTTTTACTACCAATTGAGAGCTGTCAAGGGGGAGGCGGATCACCGATTGAATTATACTAGCGGTTCGTTTGACAATTCTGGCTTGTAGTCTCTTGTTGATGACGTTCCGTCGCACAATGTGTGTGTGTGTGTGTGTGTGTATGTGTGTGTGTGTAGATGTGTTTGTCCTTCCTTGTAATTTACAAACCAGTCCCACAGATACAAATAATGTAAGACTTACAAAATAAATTCCAGGTTACGCTTACATGGCAAGCAGCTTTGTAATTTTTTATCCTCTGGTTTGTCATTTTTCAGAAACAACGTCCTCTGACAGTGTGTGTGCCGTTAGATTTCACCCAAAACATACATGTAGCAATTTTGAAGAGAAACACAACTTCATTCAGAAGACACTATATTTAACATGGCTCCGTACACAAAGAGAACAAGTCATGAAATCATTCCCCCAAAAAAGAGTTTTGCAGCACCTACATGGAGCCTCCTGGCAAACAGCAGGTGTACTGCTACTGGTGGGTAATCCAGACAAGGTGGCAGCAAGTCTGCAGCCGACTCCAGAGGGCAGCCCCAAGAACAAACAGATATCCCCGCAAATAAAAAATAAAAGCAAAGTAGCATCCATTGAGTCACCAACTCTAAATCTCATCCCAGAAGCGCTGATTTAGGATACTTTCCAGAGCAAAAGAACAACAAGCAACGAGCCCTCCTTTTAGTTTTTGTTAAAGGGGGATTGAAGATGGCGAGGGATATTCTCAAGCACTGTTTTCAATACCCTTCGATTTGGTTGGAAAAACAAAAGGAGGAGAAAAAGAACAACGAGAACAACAAAAAAATAAGAAGATAAGTACCCATTTCAATAGCAGCAAAAAAATACTATGAGTGTCTGGTTGCTTTTTAGGGTGTCCTGTTGTATTTATGTGGGATTCGTACATGTAGTGGCGTGGATAATCCAAAAGGTCTTTTACTGTGAGATAGATCCACGATGATTCTAGTAATAGCTTTTGTGATGTGGAGCCATTTTGTCCGTCTCTGCATTGGTCATTAAGGACTTCCAGAAGGCACTTTTTCGCTGTGTGTGGGAGTGTGTGTGTGTGTGTGTGTGTGTGTGTGTGTGTGTGTGTGGTGTGTGTGTGTGTGTGTGGCTGGAGAGAAGACAGAAAGAAAGAGATCGAGGGGGGGATGGGTTGAATAGTGTTTGTGTGTGGCCAACGGGGGAGAAAGAACCAGAGAAAGGCAGATGTGTTCGCTGTCTGTCTGCCTGCATGTGTATGTAATCAATGCACTAAATCAAACACAACAATCCCTACATTTTACTCAGCGCAGTCTGCTCCTCGAGCACCTGCAGGTAATCAGGCGTTCCTTGGAGCTTGGCTTTGAGCTCGTAATACTCACTTTTTCTCTGCTCCACCACGATCTTACTGTGGTTCCCGCCTATCAGCGACTTCTTCATCTTTTTATCCAGCGTTTTCTCCGGGTAGCGGATTTCGTACCCGCCCATCCCGATACTGTTGAAATCTCTTTTGCTGTCCAGGAAGTTCTGGATAAACATGCTGGGCTCTCGGTGGGGGAGGAACTCCTCGAGTTCGTCGATGGTGCTGAGGCGCTTGTTGCGCTCCAGGGTGGAAAGCGAGTCTTTATCCTTGTCAGCGCTGTTCCGCAGGATGATTTTCTGCCTCTGCGAGTCTGCGAACTTGAACCCAGCGTCCATGTCCGAGGAGCGTCCGATCCCGCAGGTGTGGCTCTTGCCGATGTGCTCGATGGTCTGGGGAATGAACGTCTCGCCTCCCAAGTCGTCTCCCGGGATGGAGCCTTTCTTGCCAGATTTGTGACCGTGTCTGCGGAGCTGCAACGACATGGAGCCGCACTCTTGATTCCCAAGCCCCTCCTGCCTGCCCGCTGGTTTTTTATTCCGCCTCAGGACAAAGACTAGAAGGCAGAAGGCCACAAACACAGTCACGATAAGCACTACGAGGATGCTGAGGATCATGATTGAGAGAGGCACAGGACCTCCCGGCGGGGCTTTGCCAACTCCGGCAGGCAACACTGACGTCAACATAGGGGTGGGGCCAGTGAAAATAAATGGAGGTCTAGCAATAAGCTTAGGACACAGGATCTCATTTTTCAAGAGACGCAGCTCTATGTTGGAGAACTGCACAGGAGAGGCACATTTCACCTCTTTGGCAGCCACTCCATCATTCAGCTTTTCTAGCCAGAGTTTAAGGGCGACAAGATCGCATGAACAGTCCCACGGGTTCCCTTCTAGGTCTATCTGGGTCAATGTTCGCAGCTGGTCCAAGACACCACTCACTGGTAGGGTCATGAAGTGGTTGTTTTTTAGATTCAGCCTGGCTAAAGACACACCCGCAAACATGTAGGCAGGGAGACTCCGCAGTACATTATTGTTGAGATACAGGAGCTGTAGGTTCGGCATAGAATCAAATGTACCCGCTAAGATTTCTTTTATGGCATTGTATTCCAAATATAGGTACTGTAAGTTTGTGAGGCCCAAAAACATCTCTGGGTGTAACTGTTCCAGCTGGTTTCCATTTAAATACAGTCTCCTCAGATTCGTGAGGTTAGAAAAAATACCTTTCTGCACTGTGACAATTTGATTGCTGCCAAGATGGAGCAAATCTAATCCCTCAAAGCCTTGGAAATCAGCCGGGCTTATGTCACGGATGTAATTTCCACTCAGGTGAAGTTTCTTGGCATTTGGGGGTTTGGGGATAAGATCACCTAAAAACTTAATGTTCCTCTCCTGACAGCTGACGCTGATGCCAAAGTCAGAGGGGTGGGCTTTACAGCTGCAGGGCTGTGGACATGTCAATGGAGGGGTCCGTGTTTGAAAGGAAACAATCTGGCTATTTCTTCCAAAAGGGGGTAAACCGGCCACAATGCCATTACCATAAATCTTAGATGAGTCAGTGGTTTTTGGCCCTTTCGTTGCCAGAGGAGCCACAGTGGTCGGGGACATTTTTGAAGGTGACTGCCCATTATCAGGCGATGCAGGTGGCATCCTTACATCAAAGTCACTTCCTGTTCCCATGGGACAAAGCTCCTGTTTGTTGGTTTCTTTCAGGAGCCTGCCGTACAAGTCACTTGGTGTTTCACATATGGCCTCTCCGATAAAAATGTTATAGGGCATGTTTTCAAGCCATGCCTTGAGAGGTGCTAAATCACAGGTACAGTTCCAGGGGTTGTCGTCCAGCTGCAGCTCTACAATGCGCCCAATATGCTCCAAAACCCCAATATAAGGGATCTTCTGAATCCTGTTCCCCCTTATATCCAGGTGTGTGAGCGAGGCAAAGCGAAATATGTTGTCAGGGAGTGCCTGTACGAGATTATCATTGAGGATGACTACTTTTAGCCTGTGCAGTTTGTTAAAAGCTCCCTTTTCAATGTATTTTATCAAGTTGTAGTCAGCCTGAAGGTATTCCAAGTTTTCTATTCCGTAAAAAGTGTCTGCTCGCAGCACCTTTAACTCATTATTGTTCAGGTGCAGCTGCTTCAACGCACTCATCCCCATGAACGCTCCACCTTCAAGGTTCTGCAGTTTATTGTTCCCCAGCTGCAGTGACACAGCGTGGGTGAAGTTGAGGAACGAGTTAGGGTAGAGTATTATTAAGAAGTTGTTTTGGAAGTTCAAGTGGTACAGGGATGAGGCCGGCGGGATGAGCTGCGTGGGCCGATAGACGGTGATCTTCTCGCAGTTGGCGTACAGCACGTTTTCCACGGACATGCAGGAGCAGACGCTGCAGGTCTCCACCATCAAGTCCGAGGCGGACGGGTCTGGCATCTGGGGTCCGTCCGACATGGAGGGGGAGGAGAGGGAGGAGGAGAAGGAGCCGGAGATGGAGGAAGAAAAGGCTGCCAGCAGGAGTACGAGCAGCATCTCGCCGGTTAGAAATCCTCCCCCAGAAAATCATTTAGTAACCTTCGGAGAGAAAAAAGAGACAGGTGCATGCACAAACATTCACACACACAGGCGCACATATGTGCAAACAAGCCCAGAGACGCATCACACACACACACACACACACACACACACACACACACACACACACACACATACACACACACACACACACACACACACAACAGAAAGCAAATCATCAAAATGCATATTTGATATTGATTACACAGAAATTGTAATATTTCCTCATTTTTCAATGTTTTTTTTATGTAAAAACAGCATCAGGGACCATAAATATTTTAATGTAAGTATTACAATATTCAAATTGCCATGCTAATGGTGCACACTTCTAATTAATGGAATCATTGCAGTGAGTAGCTTCGGCTTTGACACAATGATTCACCGTCATTATTGGACAACACAAATGTTTGATGCAGATTATCTTGGACTGCAGGAAAAGTACCATAATGTACTGGTAAATTACTCAAACTGCTGCACATCTAAGCATCTTATCCTGACACTCAAAAGCGCGAAGCATCGTCTTGCAAAATGTCTAAGACAGCAGCACGACTATATTCGTCACCTCTCAGCATATTCAACATAATCAAAGTCAAACGGCTGCACTTCTCTTTTTCTCTTTCTTTCTTTCCTCTCATTTGAAGCCAGCAGCAGCCGCAGCAACACTAAGCATTCAGGTTATTTAGGAGAGCAACTGTGAGAGCAAGGGGAACAATTGGGACTGTGCCCACTGCTGACATATTGAGAGGGTTTGAGTCAAATCACACAGATAACCTTTTTATCCCACATTGGACACAACATGATAATAAATAAAATCTAGAAATGAAAATAATTCAGATAAGGAAACGGATGGAATTGTAATACATTATAATATTTTACACTTACCCAAAGCTGAGGTGGTAATGAATGCGGCTCCCTCCGGAGACACGGGGCAGCATCGGGGAGACATGGATGGAGACAGACAGTGCTCCCGGCTGAAGTAGGACACTTATAGGGGCGCAACAAGGTTCCTCCAGCAGCCTCCTATTTCCCCATGTAGGCTACTGTATATCAACCCGATCCAAGCAAACTGGCGGGGGTGCGGTGGAGATGGAGAGAAAGAAGAAGGAGGAAGAGGAGGAGGTGGTGGTAGAGGAGGAGGAGGGGGGGGGGGGGCTCCGATTTCACCCGATGCGTCTCTTGCTGACGGGCTCCTCTTGCTTGGAAAAATCACCACTCTCGTTCGGTCCCCAAGGTGGCTGTACTACCTCCATGGGAGAGCATTCATTTGGTTTGCAAGGGGGAGATAGAGAGATAGATGCTGAAGGGGGGGAGAGAGAGAAGCAGACAGCTTTTACAGATCTTGACAGCGCGTCCGGAGACTCCAAGGTGTGAAAAAAGGCGCAAGACGGTCAGCGATGCAGGGAAATAAGTCTGTCATTCTTGGAGCTTGTTTTGTTTTTTCAAAATTGGATTAGGAGGCAATTTTGTGTCAAGGCATGGATAGCCAGCACTGCGCGTCTGGCTTCAGAAACCCCCAACGATCCAATGAATAAATACTGGTTTGTTTCGGGCGAAGTTGCGCACAGGGAAAAATGCTGAACGCGGACGGAACGCTCCCATCAGGGTAAATGTATCAGGATATTATTTTCCATAGAGGCGTAAATCCAGTTCTCTGCATGCAAAACAAATAGTGTTTTCTCTTCAGTTTATTTACAGGATGCAAAAGAGGAAATCCATCCAAACGGGATTTTTTTTTTGGGTGAAAAAAGGTTATGGAGATATCGAAGCCAAAACAAAAGCGGAGAGAAACAGGAGTCCGGACAGCGGAACCCGGTGCGTAAAAATGAATAATGCAGTTATTCAGTCTTCTGCGGTGCACGAGAGGAGCTGCAAACTCCGAGCGTCCACTGAAGGGGATATCATGGAAATAAACTTGCCAGTTCTTTTTTTCTTTAAAGCCAAAAGAATATCCAGTCGGAGGAAACGGAGGGAGTTAAAAGAGGAGAGGAACGCGAGCTGGTGGTGTCCCCCCTCCCTCCTCCTGTAAGACAGAGCAGTATCCGTGTCAGGCGCATAAGTGTGCTGGCTCCTTTCTGCAGCCGCATTCACCGAGCTTCCCACACGACTAACGGGGGAGAATGCAGAGATGTGGACAGAGAGAGGAGGGAGGGAGGAGAGAGAGAGAGATCAGGAGAGAGCGAGAGAGAGAGGAGGGAGAGAGAGGGGGGGGGGCTCTCACATAGAATGAAAATCAGGGTAAAAACTTCAGACCTTGAAACGGATCCGTTCATTCGAGCCTACATGTTTCTTTATTTCTAAGGTTTTTTTTCTTATCCTTTTATATTTTAGTATTTTTCTACGATAATGAATCTGTTTATTATTGTTCCCAATGGGATCGGGATGCATTATAACGAAGAGCAGGACGGGAGAGTGTGATTATTTTTGTAAAAAAAAAAAGGAATTGGACCCTTCGGATTTGACTTGCGCGACACGGCCTGAGCGCGCCCACGAGGTCTTGGTCGGAGAGAGAGGCAGTGTGCTTAAAAGCGGGCACGGGAGCGCGCGTTGTGAGCGGCATTCTAAATAGGATGGAGAGAGAGGAAAAAGGGGAGGAGGGGGAGGAGAGGGGTTATTATTCAGGAGTGCTGCAGTCAGAGGACGGAAGGAAAGGGGAAGGAGGTGAACATCAGCCAATCAGAGGCTCGTGGGGTCCACATCTTATTTCTTTTTGTGTGTTTTTGCAGAGAAAGAAGATATGGAAGAAGAAGAGGCTGGAGGTTCCGGTTACACCTGTATCATCCTCTCTAATTCTGCACAATCTCCTTAAAATGTTTGCCCGGTATCTATCTGTGTGTCTATCTCTCTTTTTATTTATTCATGTGAGAGATGAGTCCCGGCCTGAGTGTGGTGGCACCGTGGCGCAGCGCCCGCTCCTCCGGCTCTCCACACAGCTGACACCCATGGGAGAGAGGAGCTGAAACCTGACAGTGTCCGGCCTCTCCGCACCGGAAGCCTCACCTCTGGGTTCCTCTTGCAACAGGTGAGTGGAGCCAAGAAACACTGGAAATAAAGCCGGGGGAGAAAGGGAGCAGGGGAGGGTGGAAGTCAGCAGTGTAATGGTATTGGTGAGGATGATGATGATGATGATGAAGGTTATTTTGTGTCAAAGCACACTGATGTTTCCTTTGAAACACACTGCTACACACACTGTGTGTCTGATTTGTTGCATGATGAGATTATGATGCATTTATAATTTTTTTGTATGTTTTTTACATCTTTGTTTAATATTTTTGTATTATTTGTGTACTTTTTAATTGTTTTACTTTTCAACCAAATACAAAAAGGAAAAGAGGGAGAACAAAAACATATAAGTACTATTAATAGTACTTTTCCACTTTACTATATCATTTTTAACTTGTCAGACATATCATAGCAGACAACAATCCGTGGCACAGAAGAGGAAACACATAAAGGGTGTGAGCGGTGATTGTAAATGTTTCTGTGATGACTTCACACAAAGCCATCTGCTAATGAAGGAGCCTTCAAAGTGTAAGTGATGATGTTTCTATAGAACACTCAGCCTCCATTACTCTCAATTATTCCTCTTTCAGCTCAATCTGGCAGCCTTGTAATTAAAGTTATTCTGAAGTATTTATGACATATGAACGCTCCATTGTTCCACAGTGATGTATGGAAGACAGAATGTGGTTCTTCTTTTCTATCTTTGGCTTTATTCTCAAATGAGAGTTATTTTTTTCAAAACCGATTGTGTCGTTATTCAAAACAGATTTGGATTCTTCCCTTTATTTTAAAGCGATTTGCACGTGATTTGGCACAATTTTATTTAAATTGCACAATCAAAATGTACTCATGGCTTGCTTATCAAATCAAATTCTTCATTGAATTTTCTTAAAAACATATTCATTTTCCGAGGCCTCACATGAGCAATGATCCCTTCAATTGTCAAAATCTGTCTGGACTCCATAAATATCTCTGGCCCCCCGTAAATATCTCTGAGGAGGTACAATTTGTTGTTTCTTCCCTGAAGAATTGTGTTTTTTCCTTGTTGCAGGTTTTTTTTTTGTTGCATGGATGTCATTTTGTAGCAAGCTTTCTATTTATAGTATATGTAACACACTGCAATGCTAATAAATGTACTATATACAAACAAACGTGAGTATCAATTTTGTTGTGTACTAAAGCATCATATGGTATTAATTACTGACTTTTATCTAGTTTTGAGATGGGAATCAAGAAATCTTATTGCAATACACCAAACTGTTTCTTAGGATTGAACCCTTTCTCACAACCTTTTTCAAAACTGGGAACATGGATCTCATTTGAAGACTCAATTGGATTAACTTTGTTAAACAAAAGAAAAACAGCCAACATAAGCTATTTGCATAATCATAAATATCTTTTTGTTTCAAGTGGCAGATTACAACTAGGGAACACAATGTTAGAAAGTAACAAAGGACTTTTAAAAGTACTGTACATAAGTACAATTTGAGCTTCTTCTAATAACCCTGAGTATTTCATTTCTAGCTACTTTGTTCTTCTAAATCACTTAATTTCAAAGCAAATATTGTACTTTTTACTCCATTACATTTATCTTACAGCTTTAGTTAATTAATAGATTCAGATCATTAGCGAATCCAAAAATATGAAACAGTTACAGTTATCAAATTACAAGTTAAAATGTCTAGCAGCTGTGATGAACACATTAATGCGTCTATAACCATAATCGAATAATTTAATATTGTGATTCTGAAATTGGCCATTATGCATAATGAGTACTATGGAACTATAATTATTTTGATGCCAATATTTGTGTACTTTAACTTAACCTGTTAAGCCCCAAGCCTGTTTTTCAGGCCTCAGGCTCGAAAATGACATTCCCAGAACAAATGACTATATCTTCACTTCTAAAAGGGGAAAATTAATAATATTGTTTCTCAAAGCAATGATACACCTGTGAGTTGGATGTAGAAAAGTCAGAATCAATATAGATGTTTTTATTTTAAAGTCAATTCAGATTGATATTTGTGTACTTTAACTTAACCTGTTAAGCCCCAAGCCTGTTTTTCAGGCCTCAGGCTCGAAAATGACATTCCCAGAACAAATGACTATATCTTCACTTCTAAAAGGGGAAAATTAATAATATTGTTTCTCAAAGCAATGATACACCTGTGAGTTGGATGTAGAAAAGTCAGAATCAATATAGATGTTTTTATTTTAAAGTCAATTCAGATTGATATTTGTGTACTTTAACTTAACCTGTTAAGCCCCAAGCCTGTTTTTCAGGCCTCAGGCTCGAAAATGACATTCCCAGAACAAATGACTATATCTTCACTTCTAAAAGGGGAAAATTAATAATATTGTTTCTCAAAGCAATGATACACCTGTGAGTTGGATGTAGAAAAGTCAGAATCAATATAGATGTTTTTATTTTAAAGTCAATTCAGATTGATATTTGTGTACTTTAACTTAACCTGTTAAGCCCCAAGCCTGTTTTTCAGGCCTCAGGCTCGAAAATGACATTCCCAGAACAAATGACTATATCTTCACTTCTAAAAGGGGAAAATTAATAATATTGTTTCTCAAAGCAATGATACACCTGTGAGTTGGATGTAGAAAAGTCAGAATCAATATAGATGTTTTTATTTTAAAGTCAATTCAGATTGAACATAGTTATAAATTAAATGATAGTGTCCGTCCAAAAAAAAAAACATTACTTATAGTGAAAACCACCCTTGAATGATGGGATAGTAGACTAAAAGCTTTAGGAATCCAAACTATAACATATAATAAGTACCCTGTATCAAGATTGATACAAAACAAGTGAAATCTGACCTTTTTAGAGAGGTTTAGAAAAAAAAAACCCACTTCTGGGGTCATTTGGGTGTATTTGCCATATCTCTGGAACCCATCGGTCGATTTTGGTGATTGACATCTCTTTTGAACCGTTAGAGCCAATAGAATCGAGGGGAAGTTCCTAAATCCATCTAAACATTACCATTGGTGAATGAGTGATGCACAGCCAGCATGCCCAAAACCGGAAGCTGGGTTACAGCTCTCATACACGTTTACTTGACATAAATGTTATGATGGATTATCAGTAATCATTTCAAAGTGACACAGAGACATTGGATTAACCTTCAGCGGCGTTTATATGCGTTTTAATGCCATTGAACACAACTTTTGATCAGAAAACAGCAAAGGTAAGACGTATTTGCCGTTTTGGCCACGTGAAGTGAAGTTGTGTGTTGTCTTTGCTTGCCATCGCTCCCGTGAGTTTTGGTCGCACAGTGATGATACTTATACCATTGGAATCTGTGGAATCTCAGCTTTCATATGATATCTTGTTTGTGCAGAACCGATGAAGTATAAAAGATCGCTACAGTGAGTTATGTGCTAAGTGCGTTAGCACTCTTTCGCTTAGTGCTAATTCAGACACTTGGCGTTAGAGTTGTGTTTTGTTTCGGTAAAAAAAAATCATATCGTCAGTTAGCAGAGTTTTTTCCCGTTAAGTGGGTATGACATTAATAGGTTGTTAAATGTTAAGAAGCCCTGAGACACAGTTTCGTGAACATTTCATGAGAAGCCCCCGTCAGCATTGCAAGGTTGACTGCAATGGTGAGAAAACTTTGGAACATTTTGACAAACACAGAAAAAACAAATTTTCATTTTGGCGTCCAATTTACTGACACAATAACTTGGGTTAAAGTATGAAAAAATGAAATGTTATTGGTGATTTTATTCCTTTTGCAGTGTTGCCCCATAAAACAGTGGATGTACCGTTTAGAGAATGTAACATAGGTGTGAGTGCAACAACGTGTGTGTGTGTTTCTGCATGGTCCTGATCTGGAATTTGTTCTACGGTCTTAGTCTTACATTTACGGAAAAATAAAGTTATAAATCATGGGGGTCCTAATTGAATGCAGGACCTTTACTTAAAAAAAGCAACTTTTTTACAATGTAGCCTAGCACTACAACCTTTACAAAGAAATGGGACTACTTCTTCTGACTGTGTGTTTGTGTTTGTGTGTACGTGTATGTGTATGTGTATGTGTATGTGTATGTGTGTGTGTGTGTGTGTGTGTTGGCAGTGGTCTTGCTTCCGTCTCAGTGGTCTTTAGTCTGGCCATGTGGCCGACACACAGCTCCCTGTGTCCAAACAAGGCAGAGAACCTCCAGTCTCCTCGCTGTAATCCCATTTGTTGGATTAAAATAAAGCCTTTTATTATGTGTTTAAAGGATTCCTGTGTAGCTCCCCACACTCTGCTCTTACTCTGTCCCTGCAGCCTGTGTGGGGCTGTGGTGTTTGATGTGTCGCCCCCTTCTGGACAGAAAGGTCACTGCAGGTGGTTCATAATGATCATATGAGGCCTCTTTCTGAACTTTAATCGTGTTTCATGAATTTTTTGTAATAAAATAATGCAAAACTAATATTAATACCAATCTGGTTTTAGGAGCAATTTGTTTCTCTTTTTCAGAACAAAGGCTGTGGCTCAGTGGAATAGTGCGATGTTCTTCGGACCAGGGGAGAGCAAGTTTGCATGTTGTTCTGTCCCTGGGCAAGACACTTCACCCCAAAGTGCTCCCGTGTGCCCACAGCACTGAATGTATGTGAGGCGATTCGGATAAAAGCATTTAACAAGTGACATGTAAATCATTATAAATAAAAAAGCACACCAATTAAATCGGATTGTTCTACATTAACCTTTGGGGCTTAACAGGTTAAAGGTCCCATGTCATGGCCATTTCTACTGATCATAATTCCATTGTTGAGGTCTACTAAAATAGATTTATATTGTGCAATTTTCCAAACTCACATTGTTTTCTCATACAGCATCTCTGTATAGTATGTGTATTCACTCTCTGTCCTAAACGGCTTGTTGGAGCTCCTGCCCCCCCCTCCCTATGAGCCCAGTGGCCGTCTGTGAGACAGCGAGACACAGCGAAACCCAGCCCGAACACACACACACACCCGCAGCCTGGCTGGGAGTTTGTGTGTTTGCTCACACACCGACTCACAGCCTCGCTGCGTCCCGCCGTCTCAGGGAGGAGAAATCGGCGGACCTCTAGCTGAGAAAAGATTGAGTGTGTGTGTGTGAGGAAGTCCGCGGATTGGTCAATTTGGACCAATCCACGGACTTAACGTAAAGGCTCCACGGATTGGTCCATTTGGCGTTCTGGGGCAGCATAGACAGGTCTTTTCTGTGTTAGAGTTTTACTCACTACACGGTGTACTTTGAGGGTTTGTGACTTTGCAGACCGTTTACATGCATAAAAACCTTCATAACACACAAGGGGACGGGTAATAACCGGAAAAGCATGTCATGGGACCTTTAATATGCTCCATAATTAACATTAGAAAATCTATAGAAATATGTATTATTTATTCTCTCCATTCGAGATTCAAAGGCTTTATTGTGCAAAATAGAAAATGAAAATATGACGTCATCAACAGCAAGTCGGCCATCTTTAAGGGGATATAAAGCAACCGCAACCCAGAGACTAACCTGTAGCAAAGAAGCAAAGTAACTTTTTTTCCACTTTCAACTTTTTAAACATTGAATACAATAAATACTTTTTTAGCTATAAATGTTAATGAAGGAGACATAGCGAGCATCAGCAGAGACACTATTTTACAGCAGTTAATGATTGTATAGTTGTTATTGAGCTTCTCCATCATAAGGTCCTCTACCCGCCTGTACGAAACTTGACACGGGACTCTAAATATATTACATTTTTAATTGTCGATAGGTGTATGGGCTTACTTCAAACAACATCAGTAACAGCAAATGGTCCCTTCTTATCTTAATTTATGTAGAACGATGTAATTTATAAGCTTTAATTCTGTTTTTGTTTGTAAGGGCAGTTATATTTTGCCCGCACTTTATTCAAATTAGATGCCAAACTGCTGAAAGATGACCAGTGGAAGAGTACAAATATTATGGGCTTCTTCTGTTGCTTTGGACCCGAACCTTCAAAGATGTCACAGAGGTTTCCATTCCATTCCCCTAATAGATTCAGTGTTGTGTGGCAATGTACAATCTTAAGTCCCAGCTTCTAACAATGCAACAAACAATATGCTTGAGACATAAAAATAATAAAATAGTGCAAAAGAATGATGCAAGTCACACAATGTGCAAGTGAATGTAAATGTTATTTCTCCCTACTGTACTTAGAGCTGAAATACATGTCCCTGTGATGGATTAGACATTGATAATTTCTAGGTTGATATAGATGTGTAAAATTGTAGCATTCCTGATCTACAATGTTTTGGTTCAAAGGACTAAAGTGAAATCTGGTACAGTAATGTAGTGTAACCCAGTGATGTAAGAGGAGGCACTCAGCGGGTGGAATGCATCTTCTTTTAGCCCGCGGTAAATCTACTCTCACTACAACACGATGATCCGCTGCACACGGGCCTGCAGTCTTTCATTCTGAGGCCTGCTGCAGTTTATGATGGTCTAATGTAAGCAGTAAAAATGGGCTGAGGGTGATGTAGTATTAAGATCAGCAAGCTTTTACTGCCTGGAGCCGTAAATCTGACGCTGCTGTCGCTGGTGTAGTGCAGGTGAAGAACACGGTGTTCTAGAGGTGGAACTGAGACTACATGATCACTGGTTTTAATCCTCACCCTGATAATAATCATATTAAAGTGCATTTATTAAAATATCTGAGACGTCATTGTTATTCACATAAATAATATATATACGTTTCTGTTTAAATCTGCTTTTAGCAATGAAAGGTGCTTTACAAATACAATTTATTATTATTATTATTATTATTATTATTAAAAGATGCAGGATTGGACTTGGGTGGATATCTACAGTTGTCAATGGTCGTCAACCATTGGTTGGAAAGAGTGGTTATATAAATGCTGGGAAAATAATGTTTTATTATTTACTGTAAAATATTTTAGGATCCCACACCAGGAAAAATTGAAAGATTAGAAATGTATATAAGTATTTATTTGAAGAGTTTTGATCAGAAGGGCATTTACAGAACTTTGAAAAGGGTATTCAGTACTTAATACCCCTGAATTTGGAGAATATTTTTCGAGAAGGATGCAAAGCTACTGCAGGCCTTAAAGGAGGCAAGTAAGAATATCAATCAGTGGAAAGTTCACTTGTTGAACGTGCCAGAATGAGTTGGGAAATGTTACTTCAAAATAACAGTCCATGAACAGGATCATCTTATTTGATCTTATTTTAAGGGGTTTTGGTATCCCGTGCATTTTAAGATGCAGATTCCAAACAGAGTGGTAGAGGAAAACTCCCAAGAAGACCATATACGAAGACATATACGTTTGCTAATGGCACAGATCACACTTAAACCCCCCGCTTGTTCTCTAGCTTTACAGATAGGGACTGATTTACTGGAGTAAATGGTGAATGCAAATCTGATGGTAGACAGAAAACACTGAGCGCTGAGTGGCTATAACGTGTAATGTCAGGATACATGGCTGTTGATGTTAGTCTATTCAGATAAACATGACACATGTCTCTTCTTTGCTCAAGAATGATTGTGAACCCCTGGGCACACACACCCCTAGTAGGGAAAAGCTACACTATGTGTCTACATTTGTATTATTCCGCAGCTGAAAATAGTCCCAAACAAAAACACTTTTAAATCCTATGTTGTAATCTTTTTTTTAAAACTACTAAAACGACCACTAGTTTTTTTAGAAAAGTGTTGATGCTTTTTTTGAGAATATTATACCCAGAAACTGTTGATAGAAGAGAACAAAGCATAGTGAATTTCATCTTTTCTTGGTATTTGTTGAAAATATTAAACATAAGAAAGTCCTTGAGTAGATGTCCTTGGTTACATTTCACCACTGGTAATAATCATATTTTTGGCAGGGCAGCTTATCCGTGTTGGTGATGCTCTGTTCTGAGTCCATTACTCTCAGACAGCGGCGGAAGGAAAACGAATACTCACAATGCCGGCTGCTTTTGCATAAATCGTCCGTGTTTGATAGCTCATTATTTATTTACTATCATGCACCGTGGAGTGAGGTGCCACCCCATTTATTACTCACAGCTGAGGGTTCAGAGTGTGATCACGGACACACAGATGAGCTGCTGCCTCTCATACGCTATAACAAAACCCCCTTTTTATTTTGCATCCAGCTGTCTGCAGTGTTTGCAGGTTGTTTCCTCACTGTGGGAGGCTGTCATGGTTCAATCTGTGGCTCCGCGTCCACCGAGACACACACGGATACAGACAGAGGGTAATTGGGCTCAGACGCACCTACCCGTCCCGGTGGGCTCGGCCTGACGCTCAGCCAAGAGTCAGTGTGAGCCCCGGTTTCCACATGGGCACTGTTCTCTGAGAGTGGGTCACAGTCTGTTACATTCATTTCCAACACACTGCACATTCTCAGCTCTGATAGCTCCTGCATTTGGAAGATTTCTTTAAATTGCAGGGGTGTTCCCGACTAAGAATAGAGGGATGACATATTTGTGTTGGCTGACCTCGAAGTTAGCATTGCAAGGGCAACCTCAACAAAAAGCAATTGGATTGTTCCATTGGTTTATGGAAAATAAGATCTGTGGGAAACACACATTTACTGACATTTGTCTGTAAAAAGTGCATTACAATAGGCCTGAAGGCTCAATCTGATTGTGTGAATTTACACAGTTTCTGCTGAGAGGCCACTCCCCCCACCAATACAGTACTTAAGCGACACTGAAATCTAAAAAATTCAGTGTGCTATCTCGACCAGATAGGACTCACTGCTGATTCAGAAACCTGTGTAAGTTCTATTTTTGTTTCTAGACCTCTCTGCTTCATTCATTCTACTGTGTATAAATGTTCTGTAGTTATTCTGGTTAAATTTGTGTTTTGAAATCGACAATAGAGTCCTGCGGGAGTCACGAGGGAGGCAAAAGAGGAGGCAAATCCTACTTTGATTGAGCTAAGTATTGCTGGTGTTTTTTAGACCCTCATGCTAAAACATGTGTATATTCTTCATTCCTGTTCATGTGTCCTCTCGCAATTATTACTGGCCCTGTGCATCTCCTAATCGTTGTAACCGGCCTGCTCTCGTCTATCCCATATGCTCCACTGATATCCAACATCTAGTTACAGGTGGCCTGTGGTACTGCCAGTCAGCTGTTCCTAAGGCTGACTTCATTTCTGGCTACGCTTCCCTGCAGTCTCTGGATTTCCTTGCTCTGACTGAGACCTGGATTACTCCATCCAACACAGCCACCCCAGCAGCTCTCTCCACAGCATATTCCTTCACCCATACACCCAGACCCACTGGCAGAGGAGGTGGCACTGGTCAATCAATCAATGTTTATTTATATAGCCCAATATCACAAATGTTACATTTGTCTCAGTGGACTTCACAGTTTGTACAGAATATCATTAGACAATACGACACCCTCTGTCCTTAGACCCTCACATCGTACAAGGAAAAACTTCCAGAAAAAGGAAAAACCCCACAGTTTAAAGGGGAAAAAAAATGGGAGAAATCTCAGGGAGAGCAACAGAGGAGGGATCCCTCTCCCAGGACGGACAGACGTGCAATAGATGCCGTGTGTAAATTGAGAAGATAATACATTTACAACATAGGTAGTCCAAATGTTTGGAAATGCATGTGTCTATAATAAGAAGATGAATCCACGAGGATATCCATCCAGGACTTATGATCCAGGACCACAGCAACAGGCACAGCCACGACTCAAGATCCAGGGCTCGCGATCCAGGACTCAGGACCACAGCAACAGGATCAGCCACGACTCAGGGTCCCGGCATAGATAGACACCAAAAAGAAATTTGGGGAAGCTGGGTTATTCGGAACATGAGAGTACACAGGTACAGACAGAGAGAAGGAAGAAGTAAAGAAAAGTGTCCCCCGACAAACGACTATAGCAGCTAAACTAGGGGCTGAATCTAATCAGCCCTAACTATAAGCTTTATCAAAAAGGAAGGTCTTAAGCGCACTCTTAAAAACGGATAGGGTGTCTGCCGCCCGAACACAAACTGGAAGCTGATTCCACAAATGTGGAACTTGATAAGAAAAGGCTCTGGCTCCCATTGTACTTTTAGAGACTCTAGGAACAACCAACAACCCTGCATTCTTGGAACGCAATGCCCTAGTAGGACAGTAGGGTATAATGAGTTCTTTAAGGTAAGATGGCGCCTGCCCATTAAGGGCTTTGTAGGCGAGAAGAAGAATTTTAAATTCTATCCTATGTTCTATAGGGAGCCAGTGTAAGGCAGCCAGAACAGGAGTAATGTGATCCCTTTTCCTAACTCTGGTTAGTACACGTGCTGCAGCATTTTGAATCAGCTGAAGCGACTTAACTGACTTCTTGGTACACCCTGATAATAGAGAGTTACAATAATCTAGCCTTGAAGTAACAAATGCATGGACTAGTTTCTCTGCATCGTTTTGAGGCAAGATATGCCTGATTTTTGCAATGTTACGTAGATGGAAGTAGGCGGTCCTTGAAATAGATTTTATGTGGGCGTTAAAGGATAAATCCTGATCAAATATAACACCAAGATTCCTTACAGTCTCACTGGAGGCCAAATTAATGCCATCCATAGTTAGTATATCTTTAGATAATTTGTTTCGTAGATTCTTTGGGCCGAGTACAATAACTTCAGTTTTGGCCGTGTTTAACATCAAAAAGTTTAAAGTCATCCACGTTTTTAAGTCCTTAAGGCAGTCTTGAATTTTATTTAGATGATTAATTTCATCAGGCTTGATTGATAAATATAGTTGAGTATCATCCGCATAACAATGAAACTGTACAGAATGATTCCTTATAATATTGCCTAACGGAAGCATATATAATGTGAACAAAATAGGTCCAAGCACTGAGCCCTGTGGCACTCCATGGCTAACTTTGGTTTGCATGGAAGATTTATCGTTGACACATACAAACTGAGAGCGTTCAGATAGATAGGACCTAAACCAGCCTAAAGCAGTTCCCTTTATGCCAACTAAGTGCTCTAGTCTTTGCAATAGGATATCATGGTCGATAGTATCAAATGCAGCACTGAGATCGAGTAAGACAAGAATAGAGACAAGTCCTTTGTCTGAGGCTATTAGAAGGTCATTTGTGACTTTAACCAGAGCTGTCTCTGTGCTATGATGTGTTCTAAAGCCAGACTGAAAATCTTCAAATAAATCATTGTTTTTAAGTAATCACACAACTGTTTTGCGACCGCTTTCTCAAGAATTTTTGAGAGGAACGGAAGATTAGAAATAGGTCTATAGTTGGCTAAAACCTCTGGATCGAGGTTGTGCTTTTTAAGAAGCGGTTTTATCACTGCTACTTTAAATGATTGTGGAACATAGCCCGATAATAAAGACATATTCATAATATTTAATAAACAGTGCTAATTAATGGAAAAACTTCCTTTAACAGCTTAGTTGGAATCGGGTCTAAGATACACGTTGATGGTTTAGAAGAAAGAATCATTGAATTCAATTGTTCAAGGTTTATGGCTGAAAAGCATTCTAATTTACTATCTAGTGTAATATTAGAACTTACGTTTCCGGGAGCTGTTGATAACACTATACTGGTCGAAGGCAAGAGGTCATTAATTTTGTTTCTAAGAGTAACAATTTTATCGTTAAAAAAGCACATAAAATCATTACTACTGAGTGCTATGGGAATAGAAGGCTCAGTAGAGCTGTGGCTCTCTGTCAGCCTGGCTACAGTGCTGAAAAGAAATCTTGCATTATTCTTATTCTCATCTATTAATGAAGAGTAGTAAGCTGCTCTCGCTTTACGCAGTGCTTTCTTATATTCATTGAGAGTAATATGCCAAATTAAACGAGATTCTTCGAGTTTAGTGGAACGCCATATCCTTTCAAGTTGTCTCGACTTTTGCTTTATTTTGCGAGTTTCGGCATTATGCCATGGAGCTAGTCTATGTTGTTTTATTTTCTTCTTTTTCAAAGGAGCAACAGAGTCTAATTTTATTCGCAGCGCATCTGTAGCACTATCAACAACATGATCAATTTGGGGTGGTGTACATTTTGTATAAGTTTCCTCCCTTACATGCAGACATGCTATCAAGTTAAGTATTGGTGGAATCTCTTCTTTAAATTTGGCTATAGCACTAACAGATAGGTTTCTGCTGCAGGAACTTTTGACTAATGGTTTGTAGTCTAGTAACAGTACTTCAAAAGTTACTAAGAAATGGTCGGATAAAGCAGGATTATGCGGTTCGACTAATAGTTGCTCAATTTCAATACCATAAGTCAGAACAAGGTCGAGAGTGTGATTATAGCAGTGGGTTGGTTTATTTACACTCTGACGGAAACCAATAGAGTCTAATATAGAGTTAAATGCAACAGTAAGGCTATTTTTATCATCGTCAACATGAATATTAAAGTCACCTACGATAATTACTTTATCTGTTTTAAGAACCAAAGTTGATAAAAACTCAGAGAATTCTGTTAAGAATTCTGAATAAGGACCTGGTGCACGGTACACTGTAACAAATAAGATTGGATGCAAAGTTTTCCAGGTCGGATGCGTAAGACTAAAAACAAGACTTTCAAAGGAGGTATAATTTAATTTTGGTTTAGTATTGATAAGTAAATTTGAGTCAAAGATGGCTGCAACTCCACCTCCTCGGCCTGTGCCTCGAGCAATATGAGTATTGATATGGCTGGGTGGAGTGGCTTCATTTATGCTGACATATTCTTCATGTCTCAACCAAGTTTCAGTGAGACAGCAAATATCAATATTATAATCTGATATTAAATCATTTACCAATATTGCTTTAGATGCTAGAGATCTTATATTTAAGAGACCACATTTAATCTTCCTGTTTTGTTGCACTGTAGTAGTTGTTACATTTACTTTTATTAGGTTATTATGTATGACACCTCTATTAGGCTTCATCTTAAATTGTCCTTGGGCAGACACACACACCGTTAATATTGGGTATTTTATTGGGTTCGGGATTCCTATGGATGACTGCCCAGGAGAGAGCGCAGAGAAGCGTGTAAGACTGCGACTCCGCCTCCTGGTCTCAACTCCAGTTTGTCATGGATTAAGTCCACAAATCCCTGAAATGTTTGCCGAAATGAGATGTGCACCTTCCAAAGTAGGATGAATGCCGTCTCTCTTAATCAGACCAGGTTTTCCCCAGAAGGCTGTCCAATTATTTACGAAGCCCACATCGTTTGCTGGGCACCACCAAGACAACCAGCGCTGAAATGATGATATGCGGCTATACATGTCGTCATTGATCAGATTGGGGAGGGGACCAGAGAAAATTACGGTGTCCGACATTGTTTTAGCATATCTACACACCGACGCCACATTAAGTTTAGTGCATTCTGATTGGCGTAAACGAACATCATTACCACCGACGTGAATAACAATCCTACTGTATTTACGTTTATTTTTAGCCAGCAGTTTAAGATGCGCCTCAACGTCGCCCGCTCTGGCCCCCGGAATGCATGTGACTGTGGAGGCTTTGGTCTCTAAATTCACGTATCTCATAATAGAGCTACCAATAACCAGAGTTGACTCCTCAGCGGGTGCCTCGCTGAGTGGGGAAAATTTGTTAGATACGTGAACGGGTTGGTGGGGACCTGTGGGTCTCCTGTAATGCCTCTTCTGAACAGTCACCCAGTCTCCCTGCTGCTCGGGAGTTGTCGGGGGACGGCTAGTAGGAGCTACCTCTTGCCGGTCCGCACCGACTAACATGGGCTTTACTGTAGCTGAGTTACTTTCTAAAATGCGGAGCCGGGCTTCTATGGCTATGATTCCCGCCTCCAACCTAACAACTATACTACATTTAACACATGTATCGGTACCAGTAAAGGAGGTAGGGAAGTAACCAAACATGAGACAGGTAGAGCAGGAAATAGCACCCGAGGGTGGGGAAGGAGCCATGGCTAGCTATCAAGCTAAAGTAGCTACCGTTAGCAAACCCGAAAAGAGTGTAGGCAACTGTGGAGTTACAGTCGCTAAGAGAAGGAGAGTTGTGGGTGCTTAAGCTGTAGTAACGTGTGATTACAACGTCAGGCAGTTGCCGTGATCAAGAGTTTTAAAACGATCGATTTAAGTTAAGATAATATAAGCTATCAGCAGCAGAACAGGCACACAGGATACCCAGAGGTGACAACCGGAAGTTACAACACGCTTACCGCAACAGTGAGGGTCCGTGTAGAAACAGCTCGCAGAGTGTTTGGTCTCCTGCTCTCTACCAACTACCTAACTTCACTCCTTCCACCTTTGAATTCCATGCCGTTACTGTAACCCATCCTATACAATTAACCATTGTTGTTCTCTACCGTCCACCAGGCGCCTTGGGGGACTTCTTGGAGGAATTAGATAATCTCCTCTCACACATCCCGGAAACTGGCCCTCCCACTGTACTTCTCGGAGACTTCAACCTCCAGACAGGGAAGATAGCTGAACTAACATCTCTTTTAGCCACCTTTGCTTTCTCACTGTCTCCATCCCCACCAACTCATAAAGCTGGCAATGTCCTTGATCTCATATTCTCAAGGAACTGCACTACTCCTAACCTCTCTGTAAACCCGCTTTACACCTCGGATCACTTTTTCATTTCATTCTCTCTACCCCTTTCCAAACATAACAAACTAATCTCTTCTAATTCTGCACCTGTCCGCCGTAACCTTCGTTCCCTCTCCCCCTCTACTCTTACCTCATCGGTGTTCTCAGCCCTCCCTTCATGACTCGTTCCAACTCCTGCCTCCAAACTCTGCTGCAGAAACTCTCCTCTCGACTCTTTCATCCTCTCTGGACTCTCTCTGTCCTCTCACATCTCGGCAGGCTCGTCAGTCCCCTCCTGCTCCCTGGCTAAATGACGCACTGCGTGCTAATAGAACCATCCTTCGGGTAGCTGAGTGCAAATGGTGGAAATCCAAACACCCTGACAACCTCCTAACCTATCAATCTCTCCTCTCCTCTTTCTCATCTTCAATCTCTCAGGCAAAAAGCACTTTCTTTCAAGATAAGATCCATTCTTCCTATTCCAATCCCAAAAAACTATCTTCTCCACCCTCTTAGATTCCCCAAAGCCCCTTCCCCCTACTCCCTTCTTCCAAGCGACTTTGTAACTACTTTGAAAAAAAGGTTGATGATATTCGCTCTTCTTTTTCCGACTCACCATTAGTCACCACTGGGTCACCAGACCCACCGTTCACCCACACACTAACCTCCTTTTCCCCTCTCTCTCCAAGTGAGGTTCTTACCCTCATTACCTCTGCCCGTCCTATCACCTGTCCTCTGGACCCTATCCCCTCAAACCTCCTTCAGACTATCGTTCCTGATATTCTACCGTTTTCTCATACATTAGGCAAGTCTTTAAACAACTCTCCTGTTATCTCCATCAGAACAACCTTCTCGATCTGCACCAGTCTGGTTTCAAGGCAGGTCACTCCACAGAAACTGCTCTCCTTGCTGTCTCTGAGGAACTGCACACTGCTAAAGCAGCCTCCCTCTCCTCTGTCATCATCCTTTTGGACCTGTCTGCTGCATTCGACACGGTGAACCATCAGATCCTCCTTCGCACTCTCCAAGAACTTGGAGTTTCAGGCTCTGCACTTTCCCTCCTCACCTCATACCTCAAAGACCGCACCTACAGGGTAACTTGGAGAGGGTCCGAGTCTGACCCTTGTCAATTAACTACAGGGGTCCCTCAGGGCTCTGTCCTTGGTCCCCTCCTCTTCTCTCTGTACACAAACTCACTCGGATCAGTCATTAGCCCGCATGGTTTTTCATACCACTGCTACGCTGACGACACCCAATTAATTCTGTCTTTTCCCCATTCAGAAACCCAGGTCGTCGCACGCATCTCTGCCTGTCTAGCGGACATCTCTCAGTGGATGTCTGCTCACCACCTCAAGCTCAACCTTGACAAGACTGAACTGCTTTTTCTTCCTGGAAAAGATTGTCCCACTCTTGACCTAACAATCAACATCGGCCCCTCTCTTGTTTCCCCGACTCAGACTGCAAGGAATCTGGGTGTGACCCTAGATAACAACCTGTCCTTCACCGCAAACATCGCTGCTACAACCCGCTGCTGCAGATACACTCTTTGCAACATCAGGAGGATACGTCCCCTCCTGACCCAGAAAGCGAGGCAACTTCTGGTCCAGGCTCTCGTCATCTCACGCCTTGACTACTGCAACTCCCTCCTGGCTGGTCTACCTGCATGTGCCATCCGACCTCTGCAGCTCATCCAGAATGCAGCGGCTCGTCTGGTCTTCAACCTTCCAACATTTTCCCACACCACACCGCTCCTCCACTCCCTTCACTGGCTTCCAGTAACTGCTAGAATCCACTTCAAGACACTGGTACTTGCGTACCATGCTGTGAATGGATCTGGCCCTTCCTACATCCAGGACATGGTTAAACCATACACCCCAGCACGTGCACTAAGCCAAACAGCTCGCTGCACCCGCACTGCGAGGGGGACCCAAGTTCCCATCAGCAAAAACACGTCGGTTTGCTATCCTGGCTCCAAAATGGTGGAATGAGCTCCCCATTGACATCAGGACAGCAGAAAGCCTACACATCTTCCGGCACAGACTGAAAACTCATCTCTTTCGACTCCACTTCGAGCAATAAAATTACTAACAAAGCACTTATATACTAATAAAGGACTGGCTTATCTAACGCCAGTTGAGTAGCACTTGAAATGTTTTGGCTCTATGAAACCTGATGTACTTATATGATTCTGTTTTCTTCAAGTTTGTATCTTCTTGGTCGAATGCACTTATTGTAAGTCGCTTTGGATAAAAGCGTCAGCTAAATGCAATGTAATGTAATGTTATGATGCTTACTTGTTTTGTTCAGCATTGTGATTTTAGTAGCTTAAATGCAATCAGCAGAAATAACTTGCTAACGTTGGGCTATAAACAAACTACATGAAGGTCACATGACTTCACTAAGCTAAAAGCGGCTAACTTTACGCGTAACAACGCTTAGTAGTCTCACTGCATATCTTATTTCAGGCATATACCGAAACACGTTCAATAACTTGTTGACTTGCTAACTCATTTCCAGGTTTTAGGACATTCCAGCACAACTCTATAAGCATAGCTAAAAGTGATTTTATTTTTGTGTGCTGGACTCTTTAGTTGCTATCCTAATCTACTCCTCAACCAACCCTTTTAATTTTTTTCAGCTCTGTCCCCCTGCTGTAACATTGTCAAACGCTGTGGGAAGAATAAAGACTTTCTGATCCTGGTTTCTGATCATGGAATTGTAGTAGCAAGCTTTCCTGCTGAGGTTGATCATAAGTCATTATAGAATTATCTTTGTACCAATACTGTCTGAGAATATTGCTGTGCAGTTTGAATATTTTCTTTACTACACTGCCATGTCGTACACTAAGACGTGTTGTGTGTTGTTGTCTCAAATCCCACCCTGCTGCTATGCCCTATGGAAGGGACGATCAATGCTGTGAGCTAGCTAGCAGCACTTTCGGTAGCGGTAGATACTGTATTCATAACAGACTGTTCAATTAACCCAATGGTAGCTTAAGGGTAAAAAGCTACATGTATTACTAATAGCGGCTGAAGGCAGTCCAAAAGAAGCCTCGAGGGGCTAAAAACGGGCGTTATCAAAATAAATTAGTTTAGAATGTTATTTCAACACAGTCTCACTCCCTGATAGTCCAATAGCGACTCTTGGTCAGGGTCCTTTGGCGTGCAGTTGTGACGCGCCGAGTCTCCTTCAGCTTCATAAACGGACGCAAAGAGCTTTCAACTGATTGCACTGTATTCCCATCGGCGGCGGTATTTGACGCTCAGGGAAGCACCGCATCGGTCCATGTCGGCGGCCGTTAAAGGCAATGTGAGCGTCCATTCCCATTGGATAACGGAGGATTTTACACCCGGAAGTAAGTATTCTCCTTACTGTCGATTGATTTTAAGGTGATGTCTGCACTACTCATCAACTCAAACACACCAGATTATCTTTGTTAATTACACAAAATGGATTGGTTTAAATTGTATACAATGCTTTTGTATTTTCCCCTTCGTTTCAGAGAAACAAATATTTTTTCGGAGTTTAGGATTGCCGAAGACACTACACTACCCATAATCCTCAGCTATCGTTCCGCTTTGCTCGACAAACCCCGTGATTAGTCCTCAAACTCTGTGATTGGTTGACCTCTAACTGCATTCCATATGAAAAAAACGTTTCGTAAAAGATAAAATTATACTTTATTCAGCAGTGCTTGCTTTACTCTTTGAAAGTCATCACATGAATGCATTGTAATAAATGGTTTGGCTGCATTAAATATTACACATCTGTCGTAGTTTTTTATTTATCTACAGCAGGGGTAGGCAACAGGCGGACCGCGGTCCGGGTCCGGACCCAGACGCCGACCTATACGGACCCGGACCTATAATCAATACATTAATAGGGGATTTCAATTTTGACGGGGCGATTCTATTTTAACCGCTGCCGACAGGGGGCGAAAGAGACGAGTGAGCGATACAGGGAGAGAAACACAGAAGAAGAGACAAGAGAGCGGCAGAGAGAAGCGGAGAGGAAAGTGAGTGAAGAGAATAATTAGCGATACAGGGAGAGAAGCGGAGAGGAGAGTGAACAGGCGTGTTAGCGGCAGACAGGAAGAGACAAATAATTACACATGGCGCTCTCCAAGGAGAGGAAAGTGGACAGTGAGAACAGAGCTTTTAACCCTGAGTGGACGGACTCATTCATGTTCATCCTGCCCACTGGGAGCACAGAACCTGTGTGTCTCATTCAGAGACCGTGGCGCTCATTAAAAGTGCCAAAACGCCACTATGAGACAAAACACAAAGTGTTTGACCTCTCAAGTCAGAACTGAGGTCACAAAAAATAAATATCGTTCCAGGGCAGGCTAACCGAGGCTAACCAATGAGCACCTGCATGTGTGTATGAAAATGGCCCTGACACCATTTCAGACCAGATTTAAACTCCTGGCAGGACAAGCTCAAGCTCAATTCTCGCACTGAATTAAAAAAAAAGCGAGTGAGGGACTGCAATATAAGAGGGAAAGAAAGAGAAACTTTAAAACTGTTCAATTGTTATGATGTGTAAAGACTGATATTGTTCTATTATCGTCTGAAACTGTTAAGTCATGATGTGAAACGGTTAACAAAGAAAAAGAGAAACTCAAGCTGCTGCTACACTTTATTTTATTTATCTAAAATTAAGCACTTTTAAGATGCACACATTTTCAAAAGATATTTTATTTATTTTCTCTATTTTATTTTTTAAATGCAGCCCAAGAGGAACATTATACATATCCACAGTATTTACTGTATATCTGTATAGTTCAATGTTAATTGACAATAAATATTGTTGTTTATGAATTGTACTTTCTTTATTTGATTGATTCAGTTGTTGATTACATGCAGACGTTGATAAAGCTACAGGTTACTTCTATATATATCACACTAATTCATAAAGCAACTTAGACATTTTGAAGTTCCAGACCTTTGCATGGGGAGATTTTCTCTAACTGGACCTCGTTGAATTTTAGTTGAATACCCCTGCTCTACAGAGATTGGGCCTCAGAATAGACCGGAAACTATGCTTTTACCGTTCTGTTTTAATTTCACAATAAAGTTAGTAGTAATATTTTGTTTTGATATTATTGTTTTTTATTAGACCGCTGGGTCCTGTTAAGACCATCTTTTCTGTGTTGCTACGGGTTTTTTCCATCGCTTTTGTGTTACAAATATCAAAACAATAACTAAATATATCCGTCGTAAACTAAACCGGAAACAGCAGTATATTTTATTGTGTTAACAATGTAAACTTCACAGCTTTTTAACCCAAACCTGGTTAAAGCACGTTATTACACGTTTAGAGTAATTGCAATGCAGGTAGATTGTGTTGCTTTTTAATGACTATTTTAAAATGTCTTTGATTTTTGTAAAGCACTTTGAATTGCCTTGTGTTGAAAGGTGCTACATAAATAAACTTGCCTTGCCTTGCCTAAGGTCTGCTGCATGTTTTGTTGAATGTGTTATATTTGATGAAACATTTAAATATTAAGAGTACATACAAAATAGGGGGAAAGTAGAAGGTAAATGATAGAAATATAGAATAGAAAATATCAAAAAGATACTGTAAATGATATCTAGAATAAAACAGTTTAGTGCCGGATGTACAAAGATATTAATAGGAGGATGTGCAAAACAGACAAACTAATTAGGCTTTATTAAAACATTAAATAATACTTAAGGTCTTCTTTTAAATACATGTAAGCAAAAAGCTTTGGGGGTATCTACAGATAAATATTAAGCCTGACAAAGTACTTAAAGTCTAATATATTGCATCGTTTGTTTTGGGACTTGACAATCAACTTTCCTGCAATGTTAACTATGTTGAAGCACTTATTTTAACTGATATTATAAATATGTATTATACTCTTATAAGATGTATGTAGATAGAATAAGAAATGTGCAGAATACAGAGATGGAGTACTCGAGTCCTGGACTCGGACTCGAGTGCTGATTTTCGGGACTCGTGACTCGACTCGGACTCGCGCACTGATTGACGCGACTTGGACTCGGACTCGTGAATTCTCGCGCACGATGACTTGGACTCGGTCTCGTACATTTTTCCCCCCACGATGACTCTGACTCGACTTGTACATTGACGCTCCGACTTGGACTCGGACTCGAGCAAGTTTTCTCTGGAGTCTGATGTCCTCTATCCTGGCGTGTGCACCTGCGAGGCGAGTTCACGTACTGGGCCCCGCTATTCCATTCTAAAGATGTCTAGAGACACACCCCGCATCGTGCTGTATGCTTTCATTCTGCTTCCACATTGGAAAAGAGCAGCGCAAAATGCTCGTTATGTGGAAAAAAGATTGAAGAGAAGGCTCCGTAACACATTACTCTAAGGATCGAGTTCAGACATATAGGCTGTCTTGAACACTATCATCAGAGTAACGTGATCTAATCAATAAATAATAGAATAGAATAATTGATAGAATTTAAAGATTCACTATAATAATTGTAGCGTCCCCGGCTGAATGATGGTCAGACTCTCTAACTGATGGTATCTGTATATTGCACACCCTTGCTTGTATACAATCATTACCAACGTAAGAGCTTGTGCCCTTATCAGCCAGGTGCTAAAAACCCAATGTAACTATTTAGTATATGTTAATTTATTCGTCATCTATCCGTCATTATACATGGGTGTTTACACTGCTCCATTGTCCATTGACTTCCGGTAAAAGTTCCTTCAAAATAAGAGTCCCGATCAAAATAAAAGTGCAAAACGAAAACCTTACCATAAGAAAATATTGGCATACAAATATAATCACTTCTCTAAAAGGTAACTCATTTGAAATATAGTTAAACATATTAAAGGTCATTTACAATAATACAAATTATAATAATAATAATAATAATATTAATATTAGTAATAAGCATATTACAAGAATTGTAGCCAAACTCGCTTCACAGCAGTTCAATAGACACATTATAACATAACAGGATAAAAGCAATGTAGAGGAGCAGCTACATTTCAACACATATATCCACGAAGATTAATACATGAAGACTTGTGACTCGGACTTGACTTGGACTCTTCTTGGGTGACTCAGACTTGGACTCGGACTTGAACACAGGTAATGATGACTCAGACTCGACTCGGACACTCCTTGGGTGACTCGGACTTGGACTCGGACTCGAACACAGGTAATGATGACTCGGACTCAACTCGGACACTCCTTGGGTGACTCGGACTTGGACTCGGACTCGACTACGACTCTGCCTAGGTGACTCGGACTCGAAGAGTGGTGACTCGAGAGTGACTTGGACTCGTGAATTGGTGACTTGACTACAACACTGGCAGAATACGACAGTTTAATGGTGGAGGTATACACACATATTGATAGATGTCTTGTAATGCACTGTTGAGGAACCTGCAACACAATTTTTTCATTCATTGCATAACTACACCGTAGTTGTGTATATGATATGTCAATAAACCTTAGAAAATCTTGAAATCTTGAAAGGGATGTGCAAAATAGCCATTAAAAACAGTTTTTAATGAAGGATTAGAGAATAACTAGTAATGAATATGCTTTATAGGGATCTGCAGATACATTTTTAGTCTTCTCAAGCACCAACTATCAAATATCTCGCCTGATTGTTGGCACTTGACAATCACCTTCACTGAGTTTGACTCAGGTGTAACTAAAGTCTGATTTAAGGGTCGTTTATATTTCACATAATTAATCCAAATCTGTAAAGTAACTAAAATAAATGTAGTGGAGTAAAAATACTAGGTTAACCTTAAAGAAATCCCTCAGGATTATAAAAGATCCCCATCACCCCAGCCACAAACTGTTCTGTCTGCTGCTGTCTGGCAGGCGGTACCGCAGCATCCGGACTAAAAACATGCATAACATTCAGGAGAGGGAGAGGAGGGAGAGGGAGAGAGGGAGAGGGAGAGAGAGGCTCCGATAATTATTCCCGTGTTATTATCCAACGTTACTGTAAACTTCTGAATAATGTCTAGTTTGTCAAAGGGAGAATCTTGTAATTTTTACTAGTGTGATTACTGAATTTATAACAATAACGCGTTACGTTACTGCGTTACCGAAAAAGGTAATGTTATTACAGTAACGCGTTACACCCAACACTGGTTATACAGTAGGCCTATACTTCCCATATTAACTATATACTTGATAAAACAAATACATAATTGATGCGCTTGTGAACACAAGTATTAATGTTACACATAACTATATGTTGAGGATGTATGTTGCGGGCCCTAGTGTTGAATTCAGAGGTGGGAAGTATTGGAGTACAAGTACTTCATTACTGTACTTTAGTACATTTTTCTGGTATCAGTACTTTACTCCACTACTTATTTTTATGACGACATTTTACTTTTACTTCTTACATTTTGAACACAAATACCTGTACTTTCTACTTCGTACATTTTCAAAACAGGCTTGTTACTTTAGTTTTAATCTGTGTTTGTTGGCGTGATCATTATTATTTAGAGTCATTGCGTGCCTATTGATTTTAACACGATCCGTGTATCCATCATTTCCTGGTCTTCTCTAAAGAAGAGGGACCAATGAAAACTTTGTCATTTTGCCGTTGTTCAGCATCGAAACATTCATTAGCTAACAATGACATTATTGTTCTATTAATATAAAGGGAGGTCAGTTACTCTTTTAAACAGTTGGTAGTTATGGGTAATTTTTACTTAAGTACATCTCGAAGCCCATACTTCTTTACTTTTACTTGAGTAAATAAGTTTAGTCTACTTTTACTGAGTATTTCAGAGGGATGTGTTAAAGGATATGTGTACTTTTGCTATCTCTGGTTGCATTACATTTTCTCTGTACCTCTAGATCGGCCATGCTGCTGGGGGTCCTGTAGAGTCTAATAAAAAAATACTTTATTATCACATGTCATATGTGATAATGAAACAAACATATTGACTTTATTCACTAGATTGAAATACAAGCAACCTGGTGAACATCGTAAAAGGGAAAAATGTGGCTCTGGTGTCAGCACACCTCTTCCTCCATTACCCTACTTAATGTGGGCCGTCCTGCTGCTCTTTTTCTGGCTGTGTGGATGCTTACAAAGGCTTGTAATTAACAAGATATCCATTGTGTCTGCAAAATTATCCCATTTGTGGTGATCAATACCCCTGGACCTGTTCTTAATTCACTCAGTCAAGTAAGACAACAAAACTCCTGCTCAATGCTTCAGAGCTGCTAACCTGTATTTCTGAGTTCTCCGGCACATCATTTGGCAGGTGGAAGCGACGGACATGATGTAAACTGACATTGCATATGCATTTCGAGGAATAGCATTATGAAAAATACTCTGTGTTTAAATGTGTCATGTAAGTGCAGCCTGAGATACAGACAAACACGTCATGCTTCAGAGACTTCCAAACAGCTGAGAGGCATTGTTAGGCGTAATGACACAGTGTCACACGCCTTGTTAGTTGTTCTAAATCACTGTAATGTACAGCCTTACATAACCTTCAAACAGAAGAGCACATGTGGTATTTACATTTTAAGAAAGGAAATTATATTTTATATAAAATATATAAAAAAAGAAATGCTTATATCAGTTGATTGCATGTCAAAATGAAGAGTGTCAAATTGTAAGTTTCACTTGGCATAATATGTATATACAATTTATACATTTACATTTTAATGTTTATTTCAAGCAGCACAGGGAAAATTGAGAATTTATATTTTATTTTATTTGTTATTATTCAGCCCTCTTATCATGGAATTAGGTGAAGCTTGTTATATTCATATGTTTTTTTACTATTGTTGTTAGATTTAATGTATAAATTAAATATAGAGTGTATGCCTAGATAAAATTAAATAATTAACTAAGTTATTTCCCACTTTTTTATTTTGTAATAACATAAAAAGGAGAATTAAGGAACAGTTTGGTAAATTGTTGCAAGTATTTTCTTTATCAAATCAATCAAGTTTTATTTATATAGCACATTTTTAAACGATTTTGGTCGAGCCAAAGTGCTGTACATATAATAAAAAAGTACCCTACAGTAAAGACATTTTACAGCAAATACAACAGCACAGTTTGTGCAGAATATCAGTATGAGAAAAACGACACCCTCTGTCCTTAGACCCTCACATCGTACAAGGCAAAACTTCCAGAGAAAAAACCCCACAGTTTAAAGGGAAAAATGGGAGAAACCTCAGGGAGAGCAACAGAGGAGGGATCCCTCTCCCAGGACGGACAGACGTGCAATAGATGCCGTGTGTAAATCGAAGAGATAATACATTTTACAGCATAGGTAGACCGAATGTTTGGAAATGCATGTGTCTATAATAAGAAGATGAATCCATGAAGATGTCAAAAACAATCCTGTGGAAGCCATCAGGGAAGCAGCTTGACGAGACCCAGGCAGGACCGCAGAGACAGGCCCAGCCACGACCCAAAGTCCACGACTTAATCCAGAACTCAGGATAGAGGATCCAGGGCACATGACCACAGCAGACAGGATCAGCCTCGGCTCCGGATCCCGGCGTAGATATAGACACAAAACACGAAAATTTTGGGGGAAGCTGGGATTAATCGGAACATGAGAATACACAGACACAGACAGACAGACAGAAGGAAGAACAAGCACTCCCTTAGGATAGGTTGAGGGAAAATATTGAGGGAATATATCTCTATTATGCAATAGAGAGATATTCAGTTGTCACACATATACATTTGAATTTTGATGAACTTTAAGCTTACACTGTGCAGCTGCATTATGAGCTACATTGACTTGTTACCTGAAGAAAGTAACCTAATCTGAGTATCATAATATAAAAGTAAGGTAACCTGATTACTTTCTGTAATTTTGGATTATCGTTGTATCGAACGCAATGCAAATAAATAAAATGGAAAAGAGATATCAATAAGATGGTATTATGTGAGACAACAGTTCTGTAACCTTAGAAAAGAAGACACCAACATATTTAGAATCAAAATGATTTTTATTTAAAAGGAAACCTGCCTTTATTCAGGCAGTAGCCTATACACCAACAATGAAACACATGCGCACATACTACAGTCTAAAAAAGCAGAAATAAAATCTGAGCTGACAGAAATATCTCTGTTTGAGTTTAATACACACAGTTAAGCTCACACACTATTTTATGAACTTATAGGTTAATAATGAATCAAAGAAAGTGGAAACCATAAAGCAGATTCAGTAGGCGTATAGATTCACACTTAAAGTATTAGCCTACAGAAAAGTACAGTTTACAGAGAAGAGATAACATCTGATCCTTCTACAACAAACACAATATGCTCTTTTTAGGTTTTACTAACACTGTAATCCTGCTAGTAATTCCCATTTTTTGAAAATGTAACAGTAATCAGAACAGTCTTTTTGTATTGTAAGTTTTTTTGTATCCTGATTTCGTAATCCCGTTACCTGTTATTCCCTAATAAGTAAGGTATAATGCAAGGCGGTCATTAAGCCAGACTGCCATTAATGAAAAAAGAACACCGGCCAGGTGTATCCGCTTATTACACGGCCAAATACTAAATAAACCAATGACTTGACTGACAATATTGATAAAAAATAATGTATTGATTAAAGGATCATCCTTTTGCTACAGCAAAGAAAACATTAAAAAAGTATGCCACTGTGTTTTCTGATGGATGAAATCTAATGTTTGTTGTCCACAGCTGACGCTTAAACAGGACTTCTTTCTGCGGATTAATGACTGCACATAGTCCTTGGCAACGGTCATGTTATGCATAGTGGCGTTGTGTTAGCTAGTATTAACAACCTCTGAAATGGAGAAAATTACCAATCAGAATCGAGTATTCAACTAAGTAATCATATTTAAAAGTATGGTGTAGGATTGGTAGTGCTTATCTATATACAGACGGAAGGCATTATTATTTGATTATGGCATAATAAATAATGAAATCTAAACTTTAAAGCAATGAGTCACAACACTGATATCCATTATATGAACACACAGAGTGACAGAGCTACTGATACCTGACTTCATAAACTCTCTTCTTCTTACAACATCTTGTATCTCCCTCCCTCTCTCCCTGCCTCAGTGTCTTTTGATATGCTAAGCAGCTCCCTATTTATAAATCATTGTGAGAGAAAACATAGTAGGGGACAAATAACAAATGCCCCATGTCTGCAGAGGGAGAGAAAGAGGGATAACAAGAAAGAAGGGAGAGAGGGAGTTTGAGTGAGGAGAGATGGGGATTGTCTGCACGGTGGCTTTCCTACGAGGCATGTCACCCAGGTTGAATAGATGTACATACCATTATCTTTCCCCAGTACATGGCGATAATGATATAAGACAGGGTGAGGGAAAAGAAAGGAGCCATTGTGCAGCGAGGCTGTGAGCCAGGAAGCGTGGCTTGTAGGCTGAGAGCCAATTTACTGATTCTCTGACGCACAAGAGTGTACACAGGGGAGCCAGTTCACTGCTGCTGAGGCATATGGTGGCCTAAACACTCGAAAATAGTGATAATATTTGTAATAGTTTCATTCAACATAAAAATTGTATCATCAATTGTTAGGGTTGCGGAAAAGGTAGGACCCAAATGCAGAATACCAAAAAACGTAAAAAGGTCTATGAACCAAAAGCGAGCTTTATTTCAAAAGCTGGAGAACAAAACATGGCATGAAAACTCACAGGTAACACAAGGTAGCATGGAGGGAGACAGGAAGACAAACAATGAACCGACAGGGGAACACAGGGAAAGACAAGACTAAATACAGGAAGGGGTAATCACGAGACGAGAAACAGCCGGGCAGGGGAGGAGAAACACAAGGGCAACAGGTGAACACAATCAGACACACCAGGGAAACTAACGACAGGGAGGAAAACACAGGGAGAAGGACCAGACAAGAGACAGGGAGAACAGAACAGCAAAACAAACCCCAAAACCTAACACACAAACCCAAATAATGACATAACCCCCCCCCTCAAGGGACGGATTCCAGACGTCCCTACATAAAGTCCATATTTCCAAAAGGGTGGGTGGAGGGGGTCCGGAGGACGGGTTTGGGCTGACAGCCCTGAGGCACGGCAGAGGACCAGAAAGGGGTCTCGGGCGGACGGCCCAGGGGCAAGGCAGAGTTCAAGGAGGGTACCTCGGGCGGACGGCCCGGGGGCAAGGCAGAGTTCGAGGAATGGGACTCGGGCGGACGGCCCGGGGGCAAGGCAGAGGAACAGGAGGTGGTCTCGGGCGGACGGCCCAGGGGCAAGGCAGAGGACCAGGAGGTGGTCTCGGGCGGACGGCCCGGGGGCAAGGCAGAGGAACAGGAGGTGGTCTCGGGCAGACGGCCCGGGGGCAAGGCAGAGGAACAGGAGGTGGTCTCGGGCCGACGGCCCGGGGGCAAGGCAGAGGACCAGGAAAGAGTCTCGGGCGGACGGCCCGATGGCAAAGCAGAGGCAGAGAAGCGACTAAGGCCGCGGTGGGCATAGTCAGGGAGCCGGGCACAAGGAAGGACCGGGTTCGTGGCCGACTGGACCACTGGCGGAATAGGAACCAGCGTTGTCCGGGCAGGACCCCTGGACGGGACATGGGCTGAGTCAGTAGGACCCCGGATGGAGCAAGAGCTGGTGTCGACGGGACCTCCAACATGACAGGACATCGTGTTGGCAGGAACGCCGGTGGAGCAGGTGTCGGCGGGACCCCCAACAGAACAGGATCAGGTGTTGGCAGGAAATCCGGTGGAACCCCCAACGAAACAGGACATGGAGTTGGCAGGACCCTCAGCGGAACCCCCAACGACACAGGACAAGGAGTTGGCAGGACCCCCAACGATACTGGACGTGGAGTCGGCAGGACCCTCAGCGGAACCCCCGACGCCAAAGGAAATGGAGTTGGCAGGACCCCCGGCAGAACAGTGGTCGGCGGGACCTCCAACGCTACAGGACATAGGGTTGGCAGGACCCCCGGCAGAAGAGTAGTCGGCGGGACCCCCAACGGGAAAGGACATGGAGTTGGCAGGACCCCCGGCAGAACAGTAGTCGGCGGGACCTCCAACGGCACAGGACATAGGGTTGGCAGGACCCCCGGCAGAAGAGTAGTCGGCGGGACCCCCAACGGGACAGGACATAGGGTTGGCAGGACCCCCGGCAGAAGAGTAGTCGGCGGGACCTCCCACAGCACAGGACATAGGGTTGGCAGGACCCCCGGCAGAAGAGTAGTCGGCGGGACCTCCCACAGCACAGGACATAGGGTTGGCAGGACCCCAGGTAGAAGAGTAGCCGGCGGGACCTCCCACAGCACAGGACATAGGGTTGGCAGGACCCCCGGCAGAAGAGTATTCGGCGGGACCTCCAACGGCACAGGACATAGGGTTGGCAGGACCCCCGGCAGAAGAGTAGTCGGCGGGACCTCCAACGGCACAGGACATAGGGTTGGCAGGACCCCCGGCAGAAGAGTAGTCGGCGGGACCTCCCACAGCACAGGACATAGGGTTGGCAGGACCCCCAGCGGAACCTCCAACGGACCAGGACATTGGGTAGGGACTTGAAAGGGGACTCGAGAGGTGACTTGAAAGGGGACTTGAGACGGAACTCGAGAGGGAACTCGAGAGGAGACTTGAGAGGGAACTCGAGAGGTGACTTGAAAGGGGACTCGAGACGGAACTCGAGAGGAAACTTGAGAGGGAACTCGAGAGGTGACTTGAGAGGGAACTCGAGAGGTGACTTGAAAGGGGACTCGAGAGGGGACTCGAGAGGGGACTTGAGAAGGGACTCGAGAGGGGACTTGAGAAGGGACTTGAGAGGGAACTCAAGAGGGAACTGGAGAGGTGACTTGAAAGGGGACTCGAGAGGGAACTTGAGAGGTGACTTGAGAGGGGACTCGAGAAGGGACTTGGAAAGGGACTCGAGAAGGGACTTGGAAAGGGACTCGAGAGGGGACTCGAGAGAGGGCTTGAGAGGGGACTCGAGAGGGAACCTGAGAGGGAACTCGAGAGGTGACTCGAGAGGGAACTCGAGAGGTGACTTGAGAGGGGACTCGAGAGGGAACTTGAGAGGGGACTCGAGAGGGGACTCGAGAGGGGACTGGAGAAGGGACTCGAGAGGGGACTCGAGAAGGGACTTGAGAAGGGACTTGGAAAGGGACTCGAGAGGGGACTTGAGAGAGGGCTTGAGAGGGGACTCGAGAGGGGACTTGAGAGGGGACTGGAGAAGGGACTTGGAAAGGGACTCGAGAGGGGACTTGAGAGGGGACTCGAGAAGGGACTTGGAAAGGGACTCGAGAGGGGACTTGAGAGGAGACTTGAGTCGGCCGGTATGCCGACAGGACACGAGGGGTTGGCGTCGGCCGGAGAGCCAACAGGAGACGAGGAGCTGGAGTCGGCCGGTACACCGCCAGGAGACGAGGTGCTGGAGTCGGCCGGTACGCCGATAGGACACGGGGAGCTGGCGTCGGCCGGAGAGCCAACAGGTGACGAGGAGCCGGAGTCGGGACCATGGCCGCTGGGTCCGGCACTTGAGCCGGATCCATGGCTGGTGGGGCCGGAACTGGGGCCGGAACCATGGCTGCTGGGGCCAGGACTGAGGCTGGAACCATGGCTGGCTGGGCCGGTTCTGGAGCCGGAACCATGGCCGCTGGGGCCGAAACTGGGGCCGGAACCATGGCCGCTGGGGCCGGAACTGGGGCCGGAACCATGGCTGCTGGGGCCAGAACTGGGGCCGGAACCATGGCTGCTGGGGCCGGAACTGGGGCCGGAACCATGGCTGCTGGGGCCGGAACTGGGGCCGGAACCATGGCTGCTGGGGCCGGAACTGGGGCCGGAACCATGGCTGCTGGGGCCGGAACTGGGGCCGGAACCATGGCTGCTGGGGCCGGAACTGGGGCCAGAACTGGGGCCGGAACCATGGCTGCCGGGGCCAGAACTGGAGCCCAAAGCATGGCTTCTGGGGCTCGGGCTGCTAGCCTGGACTTGCAACTCCTTCTTTTAGGAGCTTTTTGGAGGCTCCGTGGACCTCCAAAAGCCATAGGAGTACCCGCGAACGGCTCCTGGACAGGATCAGGAAATGGGGCCGGAACTATGGCTGCTGGGGCTGGTACTGGAATCCTGGCCTTGCATCTTCCAGTAACCTTCCGGAGGATCCGCGGACCTCCCAAGACCAGGTCATACCCCAGGAAAGGGTTAGAGACTTGAGACAAGTTTTCAGGACTCCTCGTAAAGAGTTGTAGCCACTCAGGCAACCAGCTCCTGAGCCAGGGCTGGCAAGCAACCTCCTGGCGTGCCTCCTTCAACGCAGCCTCTCTTCCCCGTCTAGATGAGGCGTCACACCAGGTGTAAAAAATGTACTCCAGCGAGTACCCAAGACATTCCGCCTGTAGAGCAAAGCGATCGGCATCTGCTGAGTCCAAATGTGGTCGGTTCATTCTGTTAGGGTTGCGGAAAAGGTAGGACCCAAATGCAGAATACCAAAAAACGTAAAAAGGTCTATGAACCAAAAGCGAGCTTTATTTCAAAAGCTGGAGAACAAAACATGGCATGAAAACTCCCAGCTAACACAAGGTAGCATGGAGGGAGACAGGAAGACAAACAATGAACCGACAGGGGAACACAGGGAAAGACTAAATACAGGAAGGGGTAATCACGAGACGAGAAACAGCCGGGCAGGGGAGGAGAAACACAAGGGCAACAGGTGAACACAATCAGACAATCAGACACACCAGGGAAACTAACGACAGGGAGGAAAACACAGGGAGAAGGACCAGACAAGAGACAGGGAGAACAGAACAGCAAAACAAACCCCAAAACCTAACACACAAACCCAAATCATGACATCAATTAACTGGAAGTGGAACAGTTCTTGACTTGCGTTACATTGTGTTATCTGGTGCAAGTGGCAACATGGTGGACTAATATATGCCATTGTCCCCCACCACAACGAGGCTGGCCATTTCAAAAACTGCCAAACAAATAGAAATCTAAACATTTAATGAAAATACAATTTCCACAACAAGCCACCGTATTTCAAAAACACCAAATGGTCGGGCAGATTTGCGTAATGCACCTGTTGTCTCGAGTGCCCGAGATCAATTTTGAATAACCAGGAAAAAGATTGTCTCACTATTTAATTTATGTTTTGACCTTAAATTATACACTTTTGTTGTATTTTGTCTGCATTTGCTATTGTCTACCTGTTTTAACAAAATCTGCTAGCATCAAAACAGGAAGGGAGGGGTAAAGTAGCAAGACTCTTGCTTAATTTGATTGGCTGAGCCAAGACATTGACAATGTTGCGACTCCGCGTCCAGCACTGAAAAGTTACAAATATTTGTATTTTGTAAAGTGCAAAGTGGTGAATTTGATATTTTCCAATACATTTGAAAGATATTACCAAGACATCTCCGATGCTGCCCCAAATCCTGTAAAAAGATAGATGAATGTTATAAAAGCTAGCTAAAGTTACAAAGGGAAATAATTTCAGAGGAGTTTATCCGTAATCACGTTATAACATTTTAGAACTTGAGAATATTTGAACTTTAATGCACCTTTAAAAACACAGAGAAACCATGGGCTACGATTAAAGAGCATGTCATTATGGTTCTGCTATTGATGTGATTGTGGCAAGATACTGTTCCTCAAACAGACTCTGGATGCTACCCTCATTATGACTAACTTTATTGAATTACATTTTGAATCAAAACAACGTTTTCCATGAGATGAATAGGTCTCATCGCAAACATCCCTTCATCAAATGTGTTTCATGGTAAAGATTTTGTTAATTATTACCACTGCAAAAAAAGTTACGTTTCCATTTTCTTTTTTGTTTGTTAAAAGGGTTCCGTAGGAACTATTTGGCCCCCCAAAAAAAGATAGTTTTTTGGGGGCCAAATAGTTTCTACGGGAATGTGTTAAATCCTGGGCAAGAGAAGAAAACACTTTGAAACGTATCCAAATCACGGGGCGTATAAACAAATCATCTTTGACTTTTGCTAACTTTGCAAGAGACCTTCTAACAGGGCAGGAAGTGAAAAAATGACATGTTTTAAAGCACCCACAGGCAGTGTTGGTCAGCCTCCATATTAGAATTATGTCGTAGTTCCATCCATCCATCCATCCATCTTCTCCCGCTTATCCGTGGTCGGGTCGCGGAGGTAGCAGTTCCAGCAGAGAGCCCCAAACTTCCCTTTCCCTGGCCACATCAACCAGCTCTGACTGGGGGATCCCAAGGCGCTCCCAGGCCAGCGAAGAGATATAATCCCTCCACCTGGTCCTAGGTCTACCCCTTGGTCTCTTCCCAGCTGGACGTGCCTGGAACACCTCCCTAGGGAGGCGCCCAGGTGGCATCCTTACTAGGTGCCCGAACCACCTCAACTGGCTCCTTTCGACTCCCTCCTTTCGAGTCCCTCCCGGATGACTGAACTTCTCACCTTATCCCTAAGGGAGACGCCAGCCACCCTGCGGAAAAAACCCATCTCGGCCGCTTGTATCCGCGATCTCGTTCTTTCGGTCATGACCCATCCTTCATGACCATAGGTGAGGGTAGGAACGAAAATGGCCCGGTAGACAGAGAGCTTTGCCTTCTGGCTCAGCTCTCTTTTCGTCACAACGGTGCGGTAAAGCGACTGCAGTACCGCTCCCGCTGCTCCGATTCTCCGGCCCATCTCACGCTCCATTGTTCCCTTACTCGAGAACAAGACCCCGAGATACTTGAACTCCTTCATTTGGGGTAAGGACTCATTCCCTACTTGGAGTGGACAGTCCATCGGTTTCCTGCTGAGAACCATGGCCTCAGATTTGGAGGTGCTGATCCTCATCCCAGCCGCTTCACACTCGGTTGCGAACCGATCCAGTGAGTGCTGAAGGTCGCAGACCGATGAAGCCATTAGAACCACATCATCTGCAAAAAGCAGTGGTGCAATCCTTAGTCCACCGAACTGAAGACCCCCTCCCCCACGACTACGCCTCAAAATTCTATCCATGTATATTACAAACAGGATTGGTGACAAAGCGCAGCCCTGGCGGAGGCCAACCCTCACCGGAAATGGGTCCGACTTACTGCCGAGGACCCGGACACAGCTCTCGCTTTGGGAGTACAGAGATTGGATGGCCCTGAGTAGAGACCCCTCACCCCATACTCCTGCAGCACCTCCCACAGTAACTCCCTGGGAACCCGGTCATACGCCTTCTCCAAGTCTACAAAACACATGTAGACCGGATAAGCGTACTCCCAGGCCCCCTCCAGGATCCTTGCGAGAGTAAAAAGCTGATCCGTCGTTCCACGACCAGGACGGAATCCGCATTGTTCCTCCTCAATCTGAGGTTCAACAATCGGCCTGACCCTCCTTTCGTCGTAGTTACCATTTTAAATTCAGCCATTAAACTACACATTCCATTTTTTTCTCTGTAAATTTGATGGTATGATTATCACAGTAACCAATAATATTATTAAAATTGTTAATTGTAATATCAATGCTTTCGCTGCAATGCTTGGCACCTGGACTGACACACATGCAGTCTGTGATGCCAGCTGATGATAGTGTATCCGACAGAAATTCACACATCCCTCTTTCATGTCCACAGGGAGGGGGAATGTTGCCAGTGTGTATTTATAATTAATTCAGTATGGCATGAAAGTGGCATAAACATCCATGGTCTATTCCAAATGAATACTCTTTATGCATATATTAATTAGAACTGGGTTTTGAGTCTGGAGTGGATGTGCCACAGTTTCAGGCTTTTAATTAGTACAAGCCCGTGAATCAGGACAAGCACGGCTTCCTCTAAGGAAGTCAGGTGACAGAGTATAAAAATCAAGCAAGTCCACGAAGGAGGTTTGTATCAAGGATGAATAAAGAGAACTGGATACAGCGTTAGAGGCCGGGCCCCATTTATTTGTATAAGAGTTGCTTAGTGGCGTATGAAGACAAAATGGCCGAACTGGAGAAGAGAAATACCCGGATCATCCCGGGTTCTCTGGTGATCTTCCGTATCCATTGGTCCTTGGTGCTTGTGTTTTTTTCCCTAAGCCTAAGCCTTTTTTTTATGTCTTGTGAATGCCACGCTGGCATAATATGATGTGGCCTGCTGACATGGCCTCTAATAAACACACAAGACTAAAATAATACGTGTTTAATTCAGCCCAGATGCGGTGACTGCAGGCCAAATCCATGAATGAGGCAGGTGTCCAAAATAAAGTTGCACCGGTATGAGGCGCAGTGAGAACCACGCACCTGTCAGACTAGCGATTGGGCACATTTACATTTCAGGAGAATAATGAAGATGTGATTGGTTGTTCCACTCTCCATTTCTCACGAGACCAGCGCGCTGCCGTTTGAATTAGTGTGGACTGGACCGACTGAACTGACACCGGCAAGCTTAATAATTGTGGAAGGATGGACCCCCATCCTGCGAAAAAAAAGGAGGAAAGGTGGTGCAGAGAGGGAAAGGGAAAAAATAAAAAAGCACACGAGGAGGAGGCAGCGAAATGTGCTAAAATCACAGATTTATTCAGAACCCCCCGTATGGTACAGAATGGCGAAGCAGAAAGTAAGTTAGCCAACATTATGAGCCACATTTCTTTCTATATTGTAGCCTGATGTGCACATCGACTGACTGTCAACAAAACAGTTTCTCAGTCCAATGTTAAGTTAGTGGCAGACCCTGTGTGACTGAGTCTGTGAGGCTACAAAAAACCCAAACATGTCCTTAATGTTACTCAAGGCAAATATATGTAGGCTAATATAACCGTTAGACTGCAGCAAACTGGGGCTACAAACCCCTCATACTGTGAGTGAATAACTTGAGATGGTTATGTTGTCTGTGCAACAAAGGGGAGACAATAAATATGTTATTAGGCCATGCAAATACAGGGTCAACTAAGTGATAAAATAAGTGTTGTATAATTAACTATAGTACTGGATCTCCCTCAAAAGCACCAACATTGGCATAGGCCTACGTGAAGTAAACTTGAATAGGCCATTATACAGTTATAATGTACTCTGACACGTGAGTCAATTGAAAATAAGTTGTGCTCCTCATTCTTTTTCCTTTGCAAAGGTGGAGATAATAGCAGTGCCGGTCCTTCACAGGGAGAACCAAGCACCAGCACAGAGGAACTGGCAGGTACAGGGCAAACAGTCCACAGTGGGACATGTTATAGATATTAGTGAGATTTAAACTACAGTATGAACAGTTGAAAACAACATAAATTATGACAAAAATATTTCTGAAACATGTTCTTGAACAATGTTATTTCATAAATAGTTGTTAATGTAATGATTACATTTTCTCCTTATTCAGTACCACTATCAGATGACGCTGATGATGGTGACCCTGAAGGAGAGATGCAGGCAGAGCTCAGTGCTAGGACAGAACTGGCAGGTACAGAGGAAACAGTTTCAATAGGCTATGACTATGAAAACACTGAACAAAACCAAAGGAAATGTAATGACAGCAGTATAAGCAAGCTATGTTCATGTTCTCTCAATAAGTTACTGTTACATATAGTTATTGATAAGAGTTTAATCCTTATGGTGGCTCTTATTCAGTACCAGCAGATGCTGAGGAGGTCGAAAAGACAAGTGAAGATTCAGGGTCCAGCAGGGAAATTGCAACTGAGGAGAAAGACAGGGAACGACAGGAAGTACAGGAAGTTGACACAGAGAGGCCTTTTGATTATTTTGCTCACCCTCAGCCAAAAGATTGACTTATTTTTTTCTTACCACCCACAACAAACTTCCAAGAAAGCCATTCCTAAAGTATTCCACAGCAAGGATGGGACAAATAGGAAATGGTTAACTTACTGTGAATCATCGCACTCTCTATATTGCTCGCTGTGTCTCATGTTTGCCAAGCCTGCCAGTGACAATGCATTTGTGAAAGGAGGCATGCAGGCATGGAAGCATGTTCACCAGAGAATTGAAGAGCATGAAAGAAGCGGGTTGCATCGAGATAGTGCAAATGCATATTTCCTGAGAGCAAGCAGAGCTGATATCAGTAGCCTACTGAGAGACAAACAAATGTCAGCCCACCGAGAGGAAGTGAGGAAGAAAAGACAAGTTATGGAGCGTGTGGTAAATGTCATAAAATTAATTGGTAAGCGTGGACTCAGCTACAGGGGTGGTAGTCATGAAGCAGCGTATAGCCTTGAAAATGTGGCCTTGGACCATGGGAACTTTTTGGAAATGATTATGCTGCTGAGCAAATATGATACCATCCTTCAAGAACACGTCAATGACTGCATTAAGAAGAGCAAGAGGTTGCATGAGGCTGGAGGTGCAGGAAGGGGGTCTTTACTAACTCTGCTCTCAAAGCAAACAGTGAACAAAATCATTGATGTCATTCATATTTTAATCCAACACACTGTTGCAAGTGAAGTTAAAAAGGCAAAGATGTTTTCGATCCAACTTGACACAACACAAGATCTGACATCCAAGGACCAGTGTGCAGTAGTCCTGAGGTATGTGACTGATGTCATCCATGAGAGGCTTATAGCTGTCATTGATTGTGAGTCTTAAACAGGAGCATTCTTTGTGGAGCTGGTGAAAAAAACTCTGGAGAAAGTTGAGATTGACATCAAGACATGTGTTGGTAACTCGACTGATGGAGCTGCTAACATGCAGGGGCAATACAAGGGATTCTCTACATTGATCACCAGAGAGTCTCCCAACCAAGTCCACATATGGTGTTATGCACATGTTTTGAACCTTGTGTTAACAGACACTACTGGAGTCGTCGTTCTAAGTGCATCCCTCTTCTCGTTGCTAAATGATTTAGCATTTTTCATCAGGGAGTCTTACAAACGGATGAACCTGTGGGACGAACTCAGTAAGGACAGCAGACACAGACGGCTTGCTCTGATAGGAGAAACTCGATGGTGGTCAAAGGACCAAGCCTTACACAAAGTATTTGGCTGTTTTGGAAATCCTGGCCATGCCCTTTATATCGACTTAGTGATCACCATGACAAGAATAGAGCTTGATGACACTATGAAGCCTACTGTGAGAGTCAAAGCCAGAGGATACATTGAGGCACTTCTGAGGTACGAAACCATACTTACAGCACAGGTTTTTCTCCGGATATTTGAACAGACTTCCCCCCTATCAAAATATCTGCAGACCAGTGGTATGGACATTCTTACTGCTCAACACTTGGTGAAGGGAACTGAAGACAGCCTGAGAAAGTGTTCCAGGGACTTTGATGGTGTTAAGAAAGCTGCAGATGAGTTTGTGGCGTGGGCAAATGGCATTCTACAGGAACAGGATGAGTGCGATTTGGAAGTTCAGACTGCCCTCCCAGAGAAACGAGTCAGAAAAAAGAAATCTATGCCAGGTGAAGTGGCACAAGATGAGCCTGTTTCAGATGCTGAGAGAAACTACAGGATCAAAGCACATAGTGTCATCCTCGACACTGTCACTAACAGCATACAGCGTCGATATGCAGCCAATGCAGTGCTGTGCTCTGACTTTGCCTGTATGGATCCCAAAAACGTACAGAAAGTGGCTCTGGAGGAGCTTAGCAAATGCCTGCTGAAATTTGATGAGCGGGCTACGGTTGGGACCTTGCAGGCAGAACTGACTAGTCTTGCAAATCAATGGGAGACACTGAAGATGTCACCTTTGGATAACTATACCATCAGGGGATCAACAGTCAGTGGGCTGCCTGGGGGGAGTGGACAGACTGTGGATCCTGAGGAGGGCCTGGAGTTGGAGAACAGAAGCTGTTCCACATGTAAGAACTGTCCCATATGCTGTGATCTCATCCTGTCTCATTACAATCTCTTAACAGATGCATACCATATCATTGGACTGGGATACAAGTTCTTACTGACCTTGTCTGTTACACAAGTTGCCTGTGAAAGGACTTTCTCCACCCTTACATTTGTGAAGAACCGACTCAGGACATCCATGACCCAGGACCGCCTTGAGGCTTTTTTGCTGATGTCAACAGAGAAGGAAATCCTTATGGTACTTGACATTGATAATGTCATTGACAAGGTCGCAGAGACCAGTGAGTTGATGCGCCGCCAGCTTACCTTCTAAGGTAAGACAGCATCTCCAAAGGTGCATTATGTAGTTTCAGGGGAGGGGGATTTGCAGATTTTCAGAGCCAGCAGTTAGTTTAAAAACATATTGATTGTACATGTGATTCTTAGTATTGATTATTTGATCACAAATATTTTATCATTTAACTCTGTTCGTTCAGATTTCAGAACTTTTATTTGTTTCTTATGCCTACTGTAGCACTTTGGGATTGCTTTTAGCAATGAAAGGTGCTTTATAAATACAATTTATTATTATTATTATTATTATTAGATGATAAAATAGGTTAGAAAAATGTTCACTGCTCTGATCAGAGAAAACCAGATTCAGACTTCTGTTAAGTTTAAGTTGCTGTTAACCTGAAGTAACTGAATTGTAATGTTGCTGCATTGAATAGTGGGCTGAAGCTGGCATCTAAATCATTTGCAGACAAAATAATACAATCATGTTTTTTAGGTAGCATAATATCATAGCGTTCTTATATGAATCCTTTTGTGACTTGTATTGAGGGGCAAATGTTGATGAGAAGATAAAATGGTATGTAGGAAAGAGTGTTCAAATAGAGGACTGCATTGAGGGCTGTGGTTGTGTGGTTGTTGGTGCTGTGTGACTGTCAGTCAATATGTAATGAGCTTTGGTGATTAATTTGCCAATATGTGGAATACACTAGCGGATGTATATGGATAGCTCCTGTTACCTTTTTCATTGAATTGACTGCTGTAGTTAACTAAATGGGATTTAATATTATTTAGTTTTTCATAATGAACAAAAACAACACTGCAGCTTGAACAGATATCACTATAGGTAGATATTAATAAGAATGAAATTATACATTTACATTTCTTTAAATGTACAGTTCTGTTCATATGGGTGTTTCCATAGATCTAGTCTCTTTATTTTCCCCTCAAAATGAACCAGATTGATGCATTTAACTCCAAAATAAAAAATAAAATCTTCCCGGGGGAGCATGCCCCCGGACCCCCCTCGAGGATTTGAGGTCCACCCCCAAATAAAACATGTTCACATGGATAGGTTACCAAATACATATGCACACTTTTTTTTAACAGTAACCTATCTCCGTATGTTTCTATTTGGGTGGTAGATTTAAACTGTAGGGCTATCACTACGGGCAGCAACGCTGTAAATATTGACGATACATCCAGCAAAACGCCCCAAAAAAACCTGGTAGTGGCCTGGTTGGGTGTATAATTCCCGGCCTGACTTATTGTCCCAGTCCGGCCCTGGTAAGAGGGCATTTTACAACTTTTAGGACAAAATGTTTTAAACAAGGGCTATCAAGTGTTCATACATCTAAAGTTGATATACCTATAAAAACGATCTGCGGATTTACAGACATCTCTTTTCTAATGTACTGTAATGGCTCATTTCCACCGCAGGCCTCGCTCGAGTTAGTACGGTTTTGTTAGGCCTTGTTAGGCCCGGCACACGTTAATGCTGCGCTTCCATTACAGTTTAGGAACTGGGGTAGTATCTATAGTAACGCAGTGTAGAAGGAGCCGTGACGTCATCTTTAGAAAAACAACATCAGCCGTTAGCTGTTAGCACTCAAGCTCACAGCTCCTCATATCTGTTCAGAAGCTAGACAAAAGTTAAACAAGTACAAACCACAGACTGTCTGTGTCATGGCGAATACAGTCGCTGGTTTATTTATGTCTGTATAGGCCGCTGTTGTGAGTGTGGACGGTCGGAGCATATAGTGCGTTAGCTTAGCCGATCTCCATTTAGACAACACGCATTTTAAAAGGTTTTTCGCCTGCTATCTGTCTGCAGACTTGTCAAAGCATTAATTCATGGTTTTTACTAACCGGTATCAGTATGTTGTTACTTCGGCATCATTTTGAAACGTGTATTACAATTAAATCACGGTCAAATATGTTTATCTTGTTGTAGTTGTAGCCCCCTTGCCAGCGATTCTCTCACTAGTTTAGCATATTCAGCCCGGTTGTTGGCCCGCTTATTGGCCCCGATAGAACCACGATTTTGTCGGGCCAGAAAAAAGGTGAAAAAGTAGCCCCGGGCCGGAACTAGGCCTAGTGGAAACGCAACCAAAAAAGGGCCCGGCACGACACGGCACGCTTAAACCGCGCTCCGCGCCATGGTGGAAATGCGCCATTAGTCAATGGTAACAAATATTATTTCAGGGCCTAATGGCATCACGTGAGTCACATAGACGTTGCAGTACCACCGTTTGGCCACTACGAGTATGTGCATTTAAGCCTGACGCTCTTCCTTTGTCCTAGGTTTACAGGATGGATGGATCAAACAAACTTAAAATATTTTAACAGACACAACTATCTAATTTGCCAGTTACTGTACATTTAAAAAACAACACATCTTGGGCCACAGCCAGGTATAGGAGAGTGTGTGGTCTGTTGAGAATGAAATTGCGTCTCTGCTCATTTCAAAGGATATTGTTCTGTTTGTTTCAACCAACTATGACCTTGGCGCATACTGGTGCAGTTTGCAGTTGAAGGTGAAGCGGTAGAGAGATGAGTTAGTTACGTGTCTGAGTCTCTGTGTAAAGATACCATCTCTTTGTATACAGTGCTGACATTTTATTGTTCCATGGTGTAAGCACTCAAGACTCTGAATCCAGCGATCTGAGTTCAAATCTCGGTGGAACCTTTCTTTGAATACCCTGAAAAAAGCCAGCTTCTACATCTCAGTTGTTGCAGGATAGTGGTTAACCAACAGGCTCTGCTTTACTACAATACCACAAATATGAGCGAGTCAGTTAAAACATTTGGTTTGTTTGTATGATGATTTTTTACCCTCAGCAAATAGTGTAAACGTAATTTTTACCTTATCAGACTGTTGTAGAAATTAAACATCCTAATTTGTTAGGAGTCCAAATTAAAAAGAATAGGGTGGTTAACATAAGCAGTCATTCATGCACGATTGATTCTGCATTGATTCAAGATAGCTACCTCAGAAAACCCAAATTCAAGAACAATTTCCAATCAATTCTTGCCAATCCACATTGTTTTGGATTGACAGGTGACCTCTGAGAAGTGGAGTGTAGAAACACTAGCAGGAAAGCATGCTCATAAAAAATCGATGGTACCTGAGTGAGGAAGAAATAGGAACTCAATGCTCTGTGAGTCAAAGTAAATATATCCTTAACAAAAGTTAGCCTTTTGGTGACACGAGGGAAACAACAGCAGTCAGACAAACACACTGAGTGACTCAGAGGCCATGAGTCAGTGTGTGTGGTGTGTAGGGAAAAGTCATAACAAAACAATTTTATTGCAGTAAGCTAGTGTGGTTGTTTGCTGGGTTGCCCTGGAGGATAAAGCAAAGTGATATGGAATAGCAGTAGTGAGGAAAAAGAAACAGGGCATTGTGTAGGAGGCGTAATAATAATGTAGGAAAGGAAAGGCCAGTTTATTTTCTATTAAATAGTTTTGAAAAGTCAGGTAATCCTAAAAGAAGTCAGGTTAGGCTGCATAAAAGACGATTGCAGTTTGGATTTTCTGCTAAATTCTGAGTACAATGACTGCTATTCAGCTTGAAATACGAGGTCATCTCTTTGCGGTTTCTTTGAATATATGGCAAATATAACTTTTAATCTTTATATCCCTTCACCTTAGACATGTTTTAACCTGTTAAGCCCTGAGCCTGTTTTTCAGGCCTCAGGCTCGAAAATGAGATTCTCAGAACAAATGACTATATCTTCACTTCTAAAAGGGGTAAATTAATAATCTTTTTTCTCAAAGCAATGATAAACCTGTGAGTTGGATGTAGAAATGTCCGAATCAATATAGAATGTTTGTATTTTAAAGTAAATTCAGATGGAACATCGTAAAAAAATGTAAATTATAGTGTCCGTCCAAAAAAAAAACATTACTTAGAGTGAAAACCACCCTTGAATGATGGGATAGTAGACTAAAAGCTTTAGGAATCCAAACTATAACATATAATAAGTACCCTGTATCAAGATTGATGCAAAACAAGTGACATTTGACCTTATTAGAGAGATTTAGGAAAAAGACCCACATCTGGGGTCATTTGGGTGCATTTTCCATATCTCTGGCCCCCCTCGGTCGATTTTGATGATTGACACCTCTTTTGAACCGTTAGAGCCAATATAATCGAGGGGAAGTTCCTAAAATCCATCTAAACATTACCCATTGGTGAATGAGTGATGCGTAGCCAGAATGCCCAAAACCGGAAGCTGGGTTGTAGCTCTAATAGTGCTAATAACAGCTAATATGAAATCTCATTTTTTGACAAAAATGGAAGGATGGATTATCAGTAATCATTTCAAAGTGACACAGAGACATTGGATTAACCTTCAGCTGTGTTTTATGCGTTTTAATGCCATTGAACACAACTTTTTGTCATGATTTGAGTTTTGTGTTAAGTTTTGGGGTTTATTTTTGCTGTTCTGTTCTCCCTGTCTCTTGTCTGCTCCTTCTCCCTGTGTTTTCCTCCCTGTCGTTAGTTTCCCTGGTGTGTCTGATTGTGTTCACCTGTTGCCCTTGTGTTTCTCCTCCCCTGCCCGGCTGTTTCTCGTCTCGTGATTACCCCTCTCTGTATTTAGTCTTGTCTTTCCCTGTGTTCCCCTGTCGGTTCATGTTTGTCTTTCCTGTCTCCCTCCATGCTACCATGTGTTACCTGTGTATTTCATGCCATGTTTTGTTCATCAGCTTTTGGAATAAAGCTCGCTTTTTGTTCATAGACCTTTTTACCTTTTTTGTATTCTGCATTTGGGTCCTACCTTTTCCGAAACCCTAACAGAATGAACCGACCAAATTTGGACCCAGCAAATTCTGATTGGTTGGCTCTACAGGCGGAACGTCTTGGGTACTCTCTGGAGTACATTTTTTATACCTGGTATGACGCCTCATCTAGACGGGGTAGAGAGGCTGCTTTGAAGGAGGCACGCCTGGAGGTTGCTCGCAAGCCCTGGCTCAGGAGCTTGTTGCCTGAGTGGCTACAACTTTTTACAAGTAGCCCTGAAAACTTGTCTCAAGCCTCTAACCCTTTCCTGGGGTATGGCCTGGCCTTGGGAGGTCCGCGGATCCTCCGGAAGGTTTCTGGAAGATGCAAGGCCAGGATTCCAGCCCGTGCTCCAGCGGTTCCGGTTCCAGTACCGGCCCCAGCAGCCATGGTTCGGACTCCAGTGCCGGCCCCAGCAGCCATGGTTTCGGCCCCAGCAGCCATGGTTCCGGCCCCAGTTTCGGCCCCAGCAGCCATGGTTCCGGTCCCAGTTTCGGCCCCAGCAGCCATGGTTCCGGCTCCAGAACCGGTCCACACAGCCATGATCCAGGCCTCTGTTCCGGCCCCAGCAGCCATGGTTCCGGCCCCAGTTCCGGCCCCAGCAGCCATGGTTCCGGCCCCAGGTTTCGGCCCCAGCGGCCATGGTTCCGGCTCCGGAACCGGCCCACCCAGCCATGGTTCCAGCCTCAGTCCTGGCCCCAGCAGCCATGGTTCCGGCCCCAGTTCCGGCCCCACCAGCCATGGATCCGGCTCAAGTACCGGACCCAGCAGCCATGGTCCCGACTCCGGCTCCTCGTCACCTGTTGGCTCTCCGGCCGACGCCAGCTCCCCGTGTCCTGTCGGCGTACCGGCCGACTCCAGCTCCTCGTCTCCTGTTGGCTCTCCGGCCGACGCCAACCCCTCGTGTCCTGTCGGCATACCGGCCGACTCAAGTCCCTTCTTCATCAGGGGTCCTGCCGACCCAAGCTCCTTCACAGTCGAGGGTCCCGCCCTCTCAAGTCCTCTCTCAAGCCCCTTCTCAAGTCCCTTCTCGAGTTCCCTCTCAAGTTCCCTCTCGAGTCTCCTCTCAAGTCATCTCTCAAGTTCCCTCTCGAGTCACCTCTCGAGTTCCCTCTCAAGTTCCCTCTCGAGTCCCCTCTCAAGTCCCCTCTCGAGTCCCCTCTCAAGCCCTCTCTCAAGTCCCCTCTCGAGTCCCTTTCCAAGTCCCTTCTCGAGTCTCCTCTCAAGTCCCTTTCCAAGTCCCTTCTCCAGTCCCTTCTCCAGTCCCCTCTCGAGTTCCCTCTCAAGCCCTCTCTCAAGTCCCCTCTCGAGTCCCTTCTCAAGTCTCCTCTCAAGTCCCCTCTCGAGTCCCTTTCCAAGTCCCTTCTCGAGTCCCCTCTCGAGTTCCCTCTCGAGTCCCCTCTCAAGTCACCTCTCAAGTTTCCTCTCGAGTCCCCTTTCCAGTCACCTCTCGAGTTCCCTCTCAAGTTCCCTCTCGAGTCACCTCTCGAGTTCCCTCTCAAGCCCTCTCTCGAGTCCCCTCTCGAGGCCCCTTCTCAAGTCCCCTCTCGAGTCCCTTTCCAAGTCCCCTCTCGAGTCCCCTTTCAAGTCACCTCTCGAGTTCCCTCTCAAGTCCCTTCTCAATTCTCCTCTCAAGTCCCCTCTCGAGTCCCTTCTCAAGTCCCTTCTCGAGTCCCCTCTCAAGTCACCTCTCAAGTTCCCTCTCGAGTCCCCTTTCAAGTCACCTCTCGAGTTCCCTCTCAAGTCACCTCTCAAGTCTCCTCTCGACATCCCTCTCGAGTTCCGTCTCAAGTCCCCTTTCAAGTCACCTCTCGAGTCCCCTCTCAAGTCCCTACCCAATGTCCTGGTCCGTTGGAGGTTCCGCTGGGGGTCCTGCCAACTCCATGTCCTGTCCCGTTGGGGGCCCCGCCGACTACTCTTCTGCTGGGGGTCCTGCCAACCCTATGTCCTGTGCCGTTGGGGGTCCAGCCGACACCTGTTTCGTTGGAGGTCCTGCCAACTCCATGTCCTGTTCTGTTGGGGGTCCCGCTGACTACTGTTCTGCCGGGGGTCCTTCCAACTCCATGTCCTGTCCCGTTGGGGGTCCCGCCGACTACTCTTCTGCCGGGGGTCCTGCCAACCCTATGTCCTGTGCCGTTGGAGGTCCCGCCGACTACTCTTCTGCCGGGGGTCCTGCCAACCCTATGTCCTGTGCCGTGGGAGGTCCCGCCGACTACTCTTCTGCCGGGGGTCCTGCCAACCCTATGTCCTGTGCCGTTGGAGGTCCCGCCGACTACTGTTCTGCCGGGGGTCCTGCCAACTCCATGTCCTGTGGCGTCGGGGGTTCCGCTGAGGTTCCTGCCGACTCCACGTCCAGTATCGTTGGATTTCCTGCCAACACCATGTCCTGTCATGTTGGAGATCCCGTCGACACCAGCTCTTGCTCCATCCGGGGTCCCACTGACACCAGCCCATGTCCCGTCCAGGGATCCTGCCCGGACAACGCTGGTTCCTATTCCGCCAGTGGCCCAGTCGGCCACGAACCCGGTCCTTCCTTGTGCCCGGCTCCCTGACTATGCCCGCCGCGGCCTTAGCCGCTTCTCTGCCTCTGCCTTGCCACCGGGCCGTCCGCCCGAGACCACCTCCTGTTCCTCTGCCTTGCCCCCGGGTCGTCCGCCCGAGACCACCTCCTGGTCCTCTGCCTTGCCCCCGGGCCGTCCGCCCGAGACCACCTCCTGTTCCTCTGCCTTGCCCCCGGGCCGTCCGCCCGAGACCCCTTCCTGGTCCTCTGCCGTGCCGCCGGGCTGTCAGCCCAAACCCGTCCTCCGGACCCCCTCCACCCACCCTTTTGAAAATATTGGAATTTGTGTAGGGACGTCTTGAATCCGTCCCTTGAGGGGGGGGGGTTATGTCATGATTTGAGTTTTGTGTTAAGTTTTGGGGTTTATTTTTGCTGTTCTGTTCTCCCTGTCTCTTGTCTGGTCCTTCTCCCTGTGTTTTCCTCCCTTTCGTTAGTTTCCCTGGTGTGTCTGATTGTGTTCACCTGTTGCCCTTGTGTTTCTCCTCCCCTGCCCGGCTGTTTCTCCTCTCGTGATTACCCCTCCCTGTATTTAGTCTTGTCTTTCCCTGTGTTCCCCTGTCGGTTCATTGTTTGTCTTTCCTGTCTCCCTCCATGCTACCTTGTGTTACCTGTGTGTTTCATGCCATGTTTTGTTCATCAGCTTTTGGAATAAAGCTCGCTTTTTGTTCATAGACCTTTTTACCTTTTTTGTATTCTGCATTTGGGTCCTACCTTTTCCGAAACCCTAACACTTTTGATCAGAAAACAGCAACGGTAAGACTTGTTTTCCGTTTTGGTCCCATAAAGCTACGTTGTGTGATGTCTGGGTTTGCTTCCCCTGCCGCGAGTTTTGATCACTCAGTGATGATACTTATACCCCTAGAATCAGTGGAATCTCAGTTTGCTAGCTGATATCTTGTTTGTGCAGATCCGATAAGTAATAAAGTATTTCTACCGTGAGTTCTGTGCTAAGTGCGTTAGCATTTTTTCGCTTAGTGCTAATTCAGAGGCTTGGTGTTAGAGTTGTGTTTTGTTTAACTAAAAATGGTTCATATTGTCAGTTAGCTGAGTTTCGTCCCGTTAAGTGGGTATGACACATTAATAGGTTGTTAAATATTAAGAAGCCCTGAGACACAGTTTCGTGAAAAAAAACAGGTTAACCCTTTTTCTTGGAATATACATTTATTGTCTTCTCAAACAGACAGGTGTATGTGAAAATGACCCGTTTTCGGGGGCACTAACCTCCTAGCATACAGTGTTTTCGGCTATTTTCTTTCTCTACAACAGGGGTGGGGAACCTCCGGCCCCCGGGCCGTATACGGCCCGCGAGACCATTTGGTACGGCCCTCGAGGTCATTTATAAAACACACGCAAAAAAGAAAAAAAATTAAAGAAATCTAGACCGCAAAAAAATTAAACAAGCGAGTGCCTGTTTTTCCTGGCCAAGGTCAGGGTCCTTGAACACAACACGAGCGTAACGTGTCATCAGGTGGTATATGTCTCGTCTGACAGGGGTGCAGTTCTGACGGAGAGCACCAGAACGTCGCTCCGGCACTTCCAAAAATTGCAGTACCCATAAGGAGCCGCACACAAGCCGCAGTTTTTGCGTGGCTGTGTCTTTAGTTGTAAGCCCAGTGGCGATCAGTTCATCTGTCATACTGATCATACAGTCAATAACTGTGTTGTTATTAGCATCTGGTTAGCTATGCTAACGAATATAAGAAGCTTTTTCTCCAACCAGTGAGGTAAAGGCACATCTTTATATGATCATTATAGTTATAAAAAAATAAGAGAATAAAGTAAACAGGTATAAAATACTATGACAGTAAAAATAAGTTGTTATTAATAAACAAGAATACAGTTTGAAAGGGGAGTGATTTGTAAAATATCCATAAAGAAAAAGAAAATCTGCTTACAGTTCTGTTTTATATGGGTGTTGAGAGATGTATCCATACAGTAGATCTCTTGATTTTGCTCTCAAAGTGCACCAGATTGATGCTTTTAACTTCAACATTTAAAAACAAATCTTCCCTGGGGAGCATGCCCCCCCGGACCCCACTAGAGGAGGTTAGGTTCCCCCCCCACTTAAATCATGTCCACATGGATAGGAAACTAAATACATTTGCACACATCTTGTGTCAAATATCTTTCTGTTTTGGTGATCATGCCACAACCGTGCACGTAGTATTTTTAAGCAGAGGTCAATCATTTGTACGGCCCTCGGAGGATGTGGAAAAAATTGAAATGGCCCTTGAGAGGAAAAAGGTTCCCCACCCCCTGCTTTACAAGGACATCAAATGTTTTGGCAGCTCCACACAGCCAGTAGTTTCAAATTAAATTTGAATTTTTCTATGTTTAAACCAAGCGGCAAACTCTTGGGCAGAGCCGGGAGGCCAATAAGGAAGTGCCTCAAACTGCAGTTCATCTAGTGGCCAGTAGGAGCAGTCTGCAGAAGGGAGCAATTTCCATAGACCCCCATGTTAAAATGCCCAACTTTACAGCAGAAATAAACATGTTTACATCGTGGTTCAAAAAACAATATTCTCTGTATAGTTAGGTTCCCCCTTCATGACAACTGCGTGGGGGTGAATTGTTTTAGAACACAACCCTTTTAGTTATATTAGGTCTTAAAGTATTTGCATATATTAGGTCGTGGTCACCTTGAGTCAAGGGCGCCGGAAGCAGGGGGGCCAGGGGGCCATTGGCCCCCCCACTTTACAGCCCTGACCCAGATTTTCGCAGCAGCGGATGCCGCGGAACACTGTACACATCCCGTTTCAATAATTCCCCTCTACTCTAAAGTCGCATCTAAAAAGAACACCATCTAATCTAGCTGTGTATATTTTGTTATTTTTGATTGTTATATTCAATCTCATTAGCTACAGGCATTTTTGAAGCTTGTAAAGGGAAGATGACAGCTCCCACTCGCCACTCTGCTGTTCCACAGCGCCGCTTCCCCTCCCTCCGCTGAAATTATGAATGTAAGGCGTATAGTAATCATAGATAACACGGCAGGGTCCGTTACAGTTTGTTTTCATCTGATTTCAGATAAACAAAGTCTTGGCTTTCAGAATATTAAACTTGTTTCGGCAAATTCAGATGATAAATAGAACTTTGAAGCTTGTAAAGGCATAATTACAAGCGGAGAACGGAGTAACTTGACGTCACAGCAGGCATAAACACAGCCGAGTGTTTTGCCCGGGAAACAAACACAATACACACAAACACACACACCTATACACACACACTCGCGAGCTCCCCCCAGACCAATAATCCAAACGAAAATATTTTCCCTCCGTTACTACTTTGATCATTTGCTCCGCTAATAATCAATCAGATCGATGGATTCCAGAGAAGAGGAAACTTTAAAGGCCTTTTTCTCAAAATGATGACTCTGTGACAGTCATTATAAATGTTTATTAATATTTGGAGTACAAAAACAATCCTGATATCATTAGAAAGCTAGGAATCTCCTCTTTCCAACATTGTATACAACTCAAAATGTGTCTTCGGGTCAATGCGACTGATTTCGATGGAGCAGGTCACTTTGCATTAGGTAAAATAAAGCAGGCAGACATAACAGGAAGAATATGTACATTTTAATCCAATCAAATAGGACATTGTCACACCATTCAAATGTATCCACATTACAACCCACAAAAAAAAGCTTAGGTTTGTTTACTTGTTACGTTGTTTACGTTATTTGTTACGTCATTTGTTACGTTGTTCTGTGTGTGTCAGCCGTTAACCTAGATAGATAAACTTGCAAACATGTCAGAAGAACCGGCGCATAAGAAAAAAAAATACAGTCAAACTAAACTGAAATTCAACAACTTGAATGTCACATCCCTGACATCCACAACTCCGGAGCCTGGCCCTTCAACCATAGAACCAGCGCAGCTAGATGAACCCAAAAGCAGCAGCTCTGCGGTCGCAGAGACTGTCAGGACCGCCGCCGCCAGCATCGTTGAACCGAAACAGGCTGGTTCCGACTGCATGGAGGTTTGTTGTCGGGACATTGAAACGGGCAAATAAAAGCTTATTTGGGCAAAGAGAAAGGTACTTCAATGCAGAATGGTACAAAAACAGAGAGTGGTTAATTCTTTGCAACACCACTAAACGAGCCTTCTGTAAAATATGCAGATTTGCTGCTGTCAAACGGCTTGTAACTTTCTCCAAATGTGGAGATGACAGCTTTGTAAATACCGGAGTTAATAACTGGAACTTTTCACAGAGAGTGTGTTCAAAAAAAGTGCGCTTACTTCAGTCAAACACCAGTCAACATTCAGCTTGTCAAACAAGAGCGTATTGAGCAGGAAAAAATAAGAGATGGAATGATGGAGCATCTGCGCTGTCATATGTGTGGGCTGGACCTGTATAGTTGAATTTACAGGAAAGGAGTGAGCAGAGGGTAGAGTTGTCCATTCTTGTTGTTTTCTGTAAATATCTTTCTCCTGAACACCCTCTCAGACTTTCAGTTGCGCGCGCTACTAAAGAGACGCGTTACCATCGAAACCAAACAATGGTGTAGCTGTATTGAAGTCAGAGTGGAAACAGTAACATTTGGAGCGTTATGTTAGAATGAAACAGGTCGTGACACAAATCCGATTTAGTCAGAAATCGGGAGAAATGCGGGATAAATATGACCCCGGGAGGAAAACGGGAGTCTCCCGCGAAAATCGGGAGGGTTGGCAAGTATGTCACATACACACGCACTTTTTGGCCCCCCCCACTTCTGAAATGAATCCGGCGCCGCTGCCTTGAGTGACAGGTCTCTGCAGTGAGTGCTGCTTCTAGCTTTCTGTCTCTCTGCTAGTAGCTCCGTTAGCTCCGTAAGCTCCAGGATGCTACAGGGGCTCAGGTGCGAGGCTGATGCGGGGAACACAACTTGAACTCGTTGTTGTGTTGGTGCCTGGTGGAGGATTCTTCATTTAAATATCGGACTTATCTTATGGCTCTGCGGTTAAAACAGACCGTCCCTGAATGCAGTTTATTCGGTAAGTGAAATTCAAGCACTTTATTTCTTACTGGTCTTTTTATTCAGCTAAGCTACATCTGTGCTAACGATGCTATCCGTAGCATACAAGTTAAAACATATTAGAGAAGTGTAAAACATTAAGAAGGATTATACTGTAGAACAAACGGCTTCTGTGTGAGGTTGGTATAATAAGGTCATCCTCGTACATTAGTTAGTTTGCTAGTTAGAAGCGAGCAACGCAAAGCTTTGCTCCCACAATGCAGTTCGGCAAAGCATGACGTCAACCCATTCAAAGTGAATGGGCAGAAGCGTTGAAGCTTCAACTCACGCTGCCGTGTGTAGCTTCAACGCTTCTGCCCATTCACTTTGAATGGGGTGACGTCACGCTTCGCCGAACTGCATTGCGGGAGCGAAGCGTAGCTTTGCTGGCTGCAAAAGTTGAGCAATGTTCAACTTTTGAAGCTTCGGCGGAAGCGTCAGCCAATCGAATCATATGCCAGTACAAGCTGTAGCCAATCAAACCGCGTGCTTGTGTGTCCGGGGCGGGAGATTCATGTGATTGGTTGTTGGTCGAGTTTCAGCCCCCCCCCCCACCGGCAAGCTTCAACGCACACCGCTGTGTGGACGGGCCGTTACTCTGCAATAATGTCATATGTTTCTTGTCATTTCTGTTAGTGTTGTGTGTAATAAATGCTTTAGACAAAAAGAAATATGAAGTTAACTGTAAGGAGTGGCTCAGTTTTTTTAAAATAAACAATAGTATTACTGTATTTCAATATCTCACGTCTGAAAGTTTAATTTAAAAGAAGAAGAGGCACCTAAAATGAAGATTGTTATTTCAATACATTTAGTTGATTTTGTCTTTTTAATTGTTTAAATTAAAGTAGATATAACTGGTACTTAAGAGTTTTAATACAGTCTGGTTGTGGAGGAGGCACACAGGTAAGAGCACTCACTAGCTACCATCACATGTAACTAAGCTTGACTTGAATTTATTAAAAGTATAATTAAGTAACAGCAAAAAAACAATAACTAAAATAATGCACATATTTCAATCTTTGCTGGATCCACTGTTGAATTTACCACAAAATATATATTTTAGAAACCTGAAGGCATTTTAAGATTTGTATGCAAGTATTATCCCACAACTCAATAGCTTAGATTATTATTGAAAGTTTTGCTGAATAGTTTCATGTTAACTTATCTTAAGCAACGTAAAATGTGCAGACCGGGAGCAACAGATGTAGGTTAGCCGGCTAGCATCACAGAACAGCGCTGCTGAGCATGTTAGCTTAGCTTGGTAGCCTCAGCTAGCTCTGGAACTTCCAGCTCGGTGACAGAGTTAGACTCTGACGTCACTGTCAAGCCTTAGTGGCCGACACCGCCTACTTTAGGTTTCTCGGCAACTCTGCAGAATCCTATGGGTGACGTCACGGACACTACATCCATTTATATATACAGTCTATGGTTTAAACCCATCAAGTGCTTAAGCAGAATGATTTAGGGATTCAGTTTAATCTTCCCACAGCCCACTCGCTGGGTCCCAGTCCAACTCGTGTTGATAAGCTCCACTTTCCATTTAGGCTTTCCAGACTTTCTCATGGTTAAGGACCCTGAAAAATATGTTCTTTATGGCACAAACCCCAGCAGAGCCACTTTTTTTTGTCTACATCATGTTCTCCAAGGCTTTCTTTGATTGCAGTAATGCAGAACGACATGACTTGATAGTTTTGTTGCTGTTAGAATGATTGTCTGTAGAGGGGCACTTAACGTGAAGATATGTAACACTTGAAAAAAGAAACAAGACCCAATTACAGATAAATAGTTAAATTCCTAAGCACTAAAACGTACCATTGCTCAATTTCGGAAACTCTAGGTTGTTCCTGCTACAGCCTTATAGAGGTCCTGCTGCTTGTTTTTTTATTTGTAATTCAATCAAAATTAAATCTCAGATCTGGCATTGTCACAATTCACCCTAAGTATTTAAAAGTCCAACTGCTTCTCGAAAAATACTCACCTTAAAGTTCTAGACAAACTTCATCCTATCTTCAAACTTCCATTCCTGGCAAAGGTTCTTTAAAAGAATAGCTGCAGAACAGGTAATATCATTTAGGACCGTAAATGGTTTCTGGAAATGTTCAGTCTGACTTTAAAGTGGCAACTAGCAAAGAGGCTTCACTCCTCAAAGTGCTCAATGGTCTTCTGTCAGCAGCTGACTCTGGCAACTCATTTATTTTAATCCTTTTAGATCTCACCGCCGCCTTTGATACCATAGATCATTCAATTTTAATTGAGTGTCTTAAAATAAAATGGACCCATAGGCCCAGACACCTCACGTAATCACATTGCAACCAAAACCAGCAGTATCAGCTCTATCTGCAGGAATCTTCGTGTCACTTTGATAATAATCTCAACTTCAAAGAGCGTGTTCAAATAATTGTCAAATCTTGGTTAACCGAGTTGGGCAGAATCTTTAAAGGTCCCATGTCAGGCTTTTCTGGTTATTACCCGTCCCCTTGTGTGTTATGTAGCTTTTTATGCATGTAAACGGTCTGCAGAATCACAAACCCTTGAAGTACACCCTGTAGCGAGTAAAACTCTAACACAGAAAAGACCTGTCTATGCTGCCCCAGAACGTCTCGTTGGAGATTTCTCTTTTTCTTCCTCGGTACAGTGATGTATTTGTGTATAGTGACGTAACATAATGGCTTCGTTACGTTACTTCCGCGGAGCCACACACACACACAGCGAGGCTCGCTGCTGCGAGGAGCGGAGAGTGTGAGCTGGCTCACTGGTGCGGGGTCGGCGAGACAGCACGGAACTAAGAATGAGCACACAAACTCCCAGCCAGGCTGCGGGTATGTGTGTGTTTCGGGCTGGGTTTCGCTGTGTCTCGGTGTCTCGCATACGGCCACTGGGCTCACAGGGAGGGGGGGGGGCAGGAGCTCCAACAAGCCGTTTCAGACAGAGTGAATACACATACTATACAGAGATGCTGTATGAGAAACCAATGTGATTTTGGAACATTGCACAATATAAATCTATTTTAGTATACCTCAACAATGGAATTATGATCAGTAGAAATGGCCATGACATGGGACCTTTAAGATCCGGTTATTTCTGCCTCCCAAAAACATTGAAATTATTTTCTGTGCATTCATCACATGCCATTTTGTCACACTCTACTTATGCTTAAAGGGGACCTATCTTGCTATATTTAAATAATATATAAGGTATATTAATACGTTTTAATTTTCAAAATACGAAACAGATCATGCATTTTAGCCATGCCTCATTTTGCCTCACTCCAGCTCTGTCTTTGCAAGGTCTGATTCAGCTGACCACGCCCCCATGCGGAAGAGGGGGGCGTGACACGGCCCCGGCACGAGCGTCATGTTATCATGCTTGCTGTGATTACGAGTGGAGAGTCAACATGGCCCAACCTCTCATTCCCCTGATTGGTGGAGAGTTGACCAATCAGGCGGAGTGCACCTACATTACGTCAAAAGGTATCAAATCCGTTGCAGCCCCGTTTTTAGAGATTTGGGTATGGAGGAAAAGAGTGAGGGTTGTGTTTTCTGACACTTTGTGAGTTTCCTGGAACACCGGGGACACATATGTATGTATAAAAGACATCACAAAGTGCATTTTGCATGATAGGTCCCCTTTAAGCAAATCTTGTTACTAATTCTAACACAAGATGACATAACAACAATTTTAACTTTGGCTACCTGTGCGATGTAGAATTAATTAAGAATTTAATTATTACTTTGAACTAGATTTAAAACCAAGTTTTATCGGGCCTTCACTATCAGGGTCCTGTCGCTTTTTAAAATACATTTTCATCAATTTTACATATTGGCATGTACTTTATTGTAGTTGATTATTTGTTTATTCCTTTTTAAATGCTTTTTTTCATTTCACTGGACGTGCTTTTTTTGCTGTTTTGTGACACTTTGTAGTCTATGTCGTATGCATTTAAAATGATTGTTTATTCTTTTGTGGTCTTATGTGATATGACTAGTTGCTCATGGTGATTTTCGCAAATGTTCAACTTTTTGCTGTTTCTTTGATTTTTTTATCTTAGAGAAATCTATTAAAATTGATTCACGGCGTATTTGCATTCATCATCAATAAAAAAAAAACATGTTTCAGCAGAGGTGTCAGCATCATTGAAAGATTCATTCCAACCTTGTCTGTAACATGACATTAAATGAAGCTATCTCCTTCTTCTGAGACCTAGGGCATACTATAATATTATCCGGCCTTTTTATATCCTGACATTAGAAAGGGAAATCCTGATCTGAGGCTTGGCTGGGTTGATGGTCTGAAAAGATTACCCGGTGTTGATGTTACAGATTCAGCCTGGACAGATTGAACTGTCAGCAAACATAATAAAAAAAGAAGACAGCCTCTGAGTCCTGAGACAAGGTCAAAGGAACATTAGCAAACCAGAGTAGCAAGGTGAATCTGCTGCTACAGACATCAGAGATAAAAAATGTGTGATGTTTAAAACGTACATTTAAAGGGTATCAACATTTCTGAGTATTCTGACTCCAAATTGGACCAAGATGACTTGCTCTATCGAAATCAGTCGCATTGACCCGAAGACACATTTTGAGACACAAGTCCTCCAACTCATACGACCAAATAGGTAGATTGTTCAAGCGCTTATTACGACCAAATAGGTTGATTGTTCAAGCGCTTATTACGACCTATAATCACGTTTTAAAAAGTTTTCGACCTCTAGTGCTCCCGTTGACTGCAAACGCTCCGATGTGTCGTATATGTGGCGTTTGGATACTACTTAGGACCCCAAAGCAGAGACAGACACAAGTTAAGTTTCAAGGTGTTTAATAAAGAAAGCTAGGCCAAGGCAGGTACTGAAGACAGGGAGCTGGCTGGTTGCAGAAAGGTCCAAAAAAAGGGGAAAACGTCTCAGGCAAAAACTCAAAAACTTGCTCAAAAACTGCAAAGTGAACAAAACTAGGCTTGGGCTGCAGAGAGGCACTCTGGATCGTCGAACAGCATTTAATTCTGCTTGGACCTTGGCGGGGTCAGTCCTTCATTGTCCTTTGTCGACGATAAAACCCAGGAAACTCACAGAAGAGGCATGAAACTTGCACTTCTCAACCTTAACATACAGTCTGTTCTGAAGAAGTCTCTGTAGTACCAGCCTTACGTGCTGGACATGCTCCTGAGGAGTGCGAGAGAAGATCAGGATGTCATCAAGGTACACAAAAACAAACCTGTTTAACATGTCACGCAAGACATCATTAATCATTGCTTGCAAAACACCTGGTGCATTGGTTAACCCAAAAGGCATTACCAAATACTCAAAATGTCCCTGAGGAGTATTGAAAGCAATCTTCCACTTATCTCCCTCCTTTATTCTCACCAAGTGGTATGCATTGCGAAGATCCAACTTTGTGAAGATGGTGGCTTCATGGAGGGGGACAAAAGCAGAGTCTATGAGTGGAAGGGGGTACTTGTTCTTGACTGTGATCCCATTTAGACCTCTGTAGTCTATGCAAGGGCGTAGGGATTTATCCTTCTTGTCCACAAAAAAGAACCCTCCTCCCATAGGAGATGAAGAGGGGCGAATGAGCCTAGCAGCGAGTGAGTCAGAGATGTAACTCTCCATGGCCTCCTTTTCTGGCCTGGAGAGATTGTACAGTTTACTAGATGGAAAGGGGGGCGCCAGGGAGCAAATATATGGCACAGTCGTAGGGCCGGTGAGGTGGCAAGGATAGTGCGTGGTCCTTGCTGAAAACCTCCTTGACGTTGTGATATTCAGGGGGTACCGAGGTGAGATCAATGGGTTTGGGGGGATCTGGTGCCCTAGTGACTGTGGGGGTACAGCTGAGTGTAAGCAATGAGTGACAGAAGAGACTCCAGTTAACAATAGACGAGTTGGCCCAATCTATGTGAGGGTTATGGAGCTTTAACCAAGGAAAACCTAAAACGAGTGGCGACATGGGTGAGGGGATAAGGTACAGGGAGATAATCTCGTGATGGTTGCCAGAGAGCTTGAGGGAAACTGGAGCAGTACGGTGGGTGACTTGGGCTAGGAGTCTCCCGTCTAAGGCAAACACATCTTTAGGTTCTGGAAGAGGCTCAAAAGGGGAGTTTAGACTGCATCACAAAGTCAGAGTCAATGAAATTGTCATCTGCACCTGAATCTATCAAGACCTGAAGCGGAAAGGAGGCCTGAGACCAAGAAATAGTTTAATTTAATTTCAAACCTTTATTTATCCAGGTGAATCCTTTGAGGTCATTGATCCCTTTTTCAAGGGAGACCTGCTCAAGTAGGTTCCACATGAAACATAAAACAACAAAAAGGAAATCATACAGCATCATTACAGGGATTACAATTTACAATAACTATCCACATGAACAGGTACCAACAGCATCCGATTGTGTAGCATCCAACCGAGCTTTAAAAACATTTAGTGGCACCAGATTTCTCAGTTTCCATTTAATTTGCAGACTGCAAGTAGTACCTTTGACTTGGATGCGGTTGGAGGAGGCTGAGTTGATAGAGGTATGGCTCATCAGTTCTCCCCCTGTCGCTGATGAGCCAGGTCTTTTGGCTGAGAAGGACAACCGGTGCGGAAGTGACCAGCCTGGCCACAGTAGAGGCAGAGTCTCTGATGAAGACGGCGTTGACGTTCTGATTGGGTAAGCGTCATCCTTCCCAGCTGCATGGGCTCCTCCATGAGGAAGGGAGAGGCCTTGGTAGCAGGAGAAGCACTGGAAGGCCAGGAGTCTGGAGGATGAAGAGAAGGTCCAGGGAACGCAGGCTGTCTAGGAAACTTGGACTGAGGGGGAAGGGAGGTGGAGCTATGCTTTCCTGATCTCTCCCTACGCCTCTCGCTGCGACCTGATCCATACGGCCGCCGAGGTTGGTCACACTGGTGGTTAATTCCTGAATCGCTTCCATTACTTTATGCAGGGCACTGTCATGTTGCCCTATAATTACACCTTGGGCAGCAAGCGCTTCCCTGAGTCTCTCAGTCTCTGCGGGTCCATGTGGCCAGAGAATTCTGTGGCGTTTGGATACTACTTAGGACCCCAAAGCATAGACTGACAAAAGTTAAGTTTCAAGGTGTTTAATAAAGAAAGCCAGGCCAAGGCAGGTACTGAAGACAGGGAGCTGGCTGGTTGCAGAAAGGTCCAAAAACAAAGCAGAGGAAAACATCCCAGGCAAAAAGTTGCTCAATAACTGCAAAGTGAACAAAACTAGGCTTGGGCTGCAGAGGGGCACTCTGGATCGTCAAACAGCATTTAATTCTCTGGCAGAGTAGTGAGGTGAGGGCCAGGCTCTTAAAGAGAAGGTTGATTAGGTGAGTGGGAACAGGTGTGCCTCATCTGCAGCCAGTTGAATACCAGCCGCGCCCCTTTCACACACCAGTCCTGCAGAGAAGGAGAGACAGAGTAGTGAGGGGTAAAAGGAGCAAAGAAGGAGGCGAGAAGTTTATATTGTACTTTTAGGATCCACGTCCAGTGGATGTGTAGGATCTATAGTTTGATAGATATTACGAATATTATTTGAGGTCTCGCCAGGAGAACGTGTATAGACTACGTCTTTCCCCCTATTAATTTCTATTGACGGCAGCATCCATGTAAAGTTAGCGTCAACCGTCACAGGGTGAAAACAGTATTTCCGGTCTCGAAGTTTTCATAATAAAACCGTATTCCCTCACTGTCAAATGATTTTACAGTGATATCTGCCGTACTCATCCACTAAAAAACATCAGTTTATCCTTGTTAATTACACAACATTGATTGGTTTAAATTGTGTACACTGCTTTTGTGTTTTTCCCATAGGTTTTTCCCTTTCGATTCTGAGAGACACATTTCTTTTTTCAGAGGTTTTGATAAAAAACATCGAACCACCAGTAATCCTCAGCTATCGTTGAAGCTCGGTGATTGGATGTTTTAGCCACAATGCATGTTGGGATATGCTGTTTATGCGATATGAAATCCGAAAACATAAAAAAAATAATACTTTATTCTGACTGTGCTTGCTTTTCTCTTTGAAAGTCATCACATAACGGCATTGTAATGCACGGTTCGGCTGCATTAAATATTACACATCTGCCGTAGTTTTCTTTTTATAGAGCCCTGATTAGAAGACCTTTGGACAAACTGGAAGAAATGCCGCCGAAACTGAATACGTGACGTAGATCATAAATATATCAGCAATTAAACAACATCTTCAATTTCTCTTCACACAATACGTCTCCTTGCAGTATCAATAGTAATTCGGCTGACTTTTATATTTGATACAATTGGTAGATAGGCTATATTTACCCCATAACGGTGCACAGACTTTTAGGTTTTAAAGATATTACTGATTTTCTTTGAATTAACCTGTTCAACCCGGAGGCCCCCACCCGGTTTTATTTTTCATGAAACTGTGTCTCAGGGCTTCTTAACATTTAAAAACCTATTAATGTGTCATACCAATTTAACTGGAAGAAACTCAGCTAACTGACGATACAAACCGTTTTTACCGAAACAAAACACAAGTCTCACAAGAAGCGTCTAAATGAGCCCTGAGCTAAAGAATGCCAACACACTTAGCACAGAACTCTAGGTACCCTTATTACATATCGGATCTGCACAAACAAGATATCAGATTACATTTTTCTTTACCGTTCTTTTTAATTTCACAATAAAGTCAATAGTGATATTATGTTTGATATTATTATATTTTATTAACTAGACCACTGGGTCATGTTAAGACCATATTTCTGTCGGTTTGGTGTTACAAATATCAAAACAATATATGTGTGGATAACAAATAAATCCGTCATAAACTAAACTGGAAACTTATACTGGAAAGTATCATTTATTGTGTTAACACTGTAAACTTGACAGTTTTTTAACCCGCACCGCCTAGTGCAGGGGTCGGCAACCCGCGGCTCCGGAGCTGCATGCGGATCTTTAAACCCTCTGCTCTGGCTCCCTTGAGCTTAGACAAAAATAAGAAGGAAAAAAATAAAATATGTGTAGGACTATTTATATTTTGTTGCACGGTTGAAAATGTTTCGTATCTTGTATTTTGAGGTGATACTGTGACACATAAAAAAAAAAAAAAACGGTTTTAATTAGGTCAACTAAAATATGCGTCATAGTGTTACGGTCCAGCGGCAGCGCCGTTTCTTGCAGGCGAATAACCTGACTCCCGGCTCGATGAGCGAACTATGGATAAATCAAAGAAAATAAAAGTATCGGAGGAACACAGAGGGTTTAATTCTGCGTGGTTAGAGTTATATGCTTTCACAGCAAACGATGCTGGCTTACCGGTATGTTTGATACGTGTAGAGAAGTTGTCAAAGGTGCTGAAGCCTTTACATATTGGAGGAAAAACACGGAAGAGGAAGACAGCTGACGATCTTCAGTCATAATTCAATCCGTTAACTATTTCTAGGGTGCAGCTATATGTTTTATTTATTTTAAAGTGGGCCCATTTTAATTTTATTTATTTTCTTCAAATGTGCAGAGGTCTCCCCAAGTGCTGTGTTTAATTTATTTTAAAGTATGCCCGTGTATTTTAATTTGGTATTCTCCTTATAAGAGTTCTTTGTTTATTATTAGAGGTAAACAGTTTTCTATAATGTAATAAATAATAAATGCAAAAAACTGTAGTTTTTGTCTATGATATAACAATATATACAACTTTATTGTAAACGCTTTTAAATGTGCTATATAAATAAAACTTGATTTGATTTGATTTGATTTGATTTATAAGCTATCAAGCTATCAAATATGTTTTGCGGCTCCAGACAAAAAAAATGTGTGGAAAAGGGGTCAAAATTGCTCTTTTGGTCAAAAAGGTTGCAGACCCCTGACCTAGTGGTTAAAGCACGTTATTGAATTGTTTTGTTGAATATGTTATATTTGATTAAAAAATGTAAATATTAAGAGTAGCCTACATACAAAATAGGGAGAAAGTAGAAGGTCAATGATAGAAATATAGAATAGAAAATATCAAGAAGATACTGTAGTGATCTCAACAATAAAACAGTTTAGTGCAGGACGTCCAAAGATATTAATAGGAGGATGTGCAAAACAGACAAACTAATAAGGCTTTATTTAAACATTAAAGAATACTTTAAGGTCTTCTTTTGAATAAGAAAAAAACGTTGGGGGTATCTACAGATACATATTAAGCCTGACAAAGTACTTAACGTCTAATATATTGCAGTTTATTTTGGCACTTGACAATCACCTTCCCTGAATTTTACTCAGGTGTAACTAAAGTCTGCTTTAAGGGTTGTATATATTTCACATCATTAATCAGAATCTGCAAAGTAACTACAATAAATGTAGTGGAGTAAAAATACCAGGTTAACCTCTGAATTGTAGTGGAGTAGAATTACAAAGTATAAATTGCATGTTGTACATGCCGCTGTAACAACAACATTTCCCAACTTGGGATCAATAAAGTATATCTTATCTTATTTTATCTTAAGATGATCGATGGCTACTGCCATATTTGCTAAATTTGCCTCTGAGCCTTGACAAATGCATGTTTCAGACTTATCAATTAACAACAGGAGGGGTCACAGACATAAGACCAGCTATTAAATAAAGCTCTTCTGACCTTAGCTGTCATGTGGGTATATTAATGCTGCCCATTATGGACACAAGCAATTTTCACCCATTTATTATTATATGTTCGAATCCAGTTTTGGATAGTCTGCCGTGGTTTCATTCCATTTCAAAGAGCTGTTTGAAGCTCAGCGTAACCTTGGCGCACTGCCTCTCCAACATCCAATCACAGAGCTTGAGGACTAATCACGGAGTTTGTCAAGCAAAGCGGATGTTGTAGTCCCAAACGATAGCTGAGGATTATGGGTAGTGTAGTGTCTTCGGCAATCCTAAACTCCGAAAAAATTATTTGTTTCTCCGAATCGAAGGTTAAAAACACAAAAGCATTGTACACAATTTAAAGCAATCAATGTTGTGTAATTAAAAAGGATAAACTGATGTTTTTTAGTGGATGAGTACTGCAGATATCACTGTAAAATCATTTGACAGTGAGGGGAATACTTCCGGTTTTATTATGAAAACTTCGAGACCGGAAATACTGTTTTCACCCCGTGACGGTTGACGCCAACTTTACATGGACGCTGCCGTCAATAGAAATGAATAGGGGAAAGACGTAGTATATACACGTTCTCCTGGCGAGACCTCAAATCATCTTCGTAATATCTATCAAACTATAGATCCTACACATCCACTGGACGTGGATTCTAAAAGTACAATATACACTTCTCGCTAGAAATCTAATCAAAAAGCATTTTAATGGCCAAACTATTCTACAATTTAGGATTTTCCAGAGAGGGTTATTTGTGAATATATGACCCTCCGGAGCGTTTGCAATCAACGGGAGCATCAGCCCATATGCCGCAAATTGTTGTTTCTTACACGACCACTAGAGGTGCTAAACTTTAAAACGTGACTATAGGTCGTAATAAGCTGCTGAACAATCGACCTATTTGGTTTTTTTTTGGAGGAGGACAGGCTGTTTGAGTTGTATACACTGTTGGAAAGAGGAGATTCCTAGCTTTCTAATGATATCACGATTGTTTTTGTACTCCAAATATTAAGCAAAATATGTCACATTATATAATGACTGTCGCCGAGTCATCATTTTGAGAAAAAGGCCTTCAAAGTTTCCTCTTCTCTGGAATCCATCCTCTGATTGATTATTAGCGGCTAATAAATTATCAAAGTGTTATGGAGGGAAAATATTTTTGTTTGGATTACTGGTCTGGGGGGAGCTCGCGAGTGTGTGTGTGTGTATTTTTGCATTTGTATGTATTGTGTTTGTTTCCCGGGGAAAACACTCACGAGAAACACCGGCTGTTGTTATGCCTGCTGTGACGTTAAGTTACTCCGTTCTCCGCTTGTAATTATGCCATTACAAGCTTCAACGTTGTATTTATCCTCTGAATTTGCCGAAACAAGTTTAATATTCTGAAAGTCAAGACTTTGTTTATTTGAAATCAGATGAAAACAAACTGTCAAGGACCCTGCCGTGTTATCGATGATTACTATACGCTTTACATTCATAATTTCAACAGGAGGGAGGGGGAGCGGCGCTGCGGAAGAGCAGAGTGCAAGTGAGAGGTGCCTGTCATCTTCCCTTTACAAACTTCAAAAATGTATTTATCGTGTGATTTTGGAAATAAAAGTGTCATATTCTGAAAGGCAAGACTTTGTTTATTTAAAATCAAACAAAACACCAAAAAACAATTTTTTTACGCAAATCCACGTTTATTTTGAAATGAGCCGTTGTGACTTCCGACTGATCTCGATAGAGCGGGTCACATATATACTGTGTTTTTACATGGACTTATCTGTAAACAAAGATAAATGTAATAAGATGAATGTGAAAGTTCTCGTGAGGACAGATCAAAACATATTGACTTCAAGGAGTCAGAAACACAGATTCCATTAATTGTACAATTCCCTGAGTTTGCCTGTCACGTATAATTGCCTTTAAATCTCAAATGTTTTGAAAATCAACACTCATATGTTTTAGAGGCATATTTCAGCTCTGATGTAACCTCCTGTGCATTAATACATGAAACAAATTACCATCAAGTTTTCTACATAGTTTTTCAGTCATTTTTGACATGCGCTCTAACAATTACGTTGTTGTTGTGCCCTTTTCTTCTGCAATGGTATAATGGCACCCAACTGGAGAATTGGTGCCACTTATATTTTATGGTAATATCGATTAATTGCATATTCTTTTGAAAATCTTGTCTAAACTTGGTTATAATTGCAAATACATTTGGATGATAACCTGGCCAGTCATTGCTAGCTCTTAAATTTTTCTTCTGATCAAACAGATACTGTATATTTATTGAATAAGTTATCATGAATACAGCTAGTAAGTTAGCTGGCAATGCAGAAAGAAAACGCCCCCAGTCTTAATCTTGACTCCTAAATTCTGATTGATTTTTCCAACCCATTGAAACAGCCTTAATGGGACCGCTAATAGCGGCATTTCCGAGGTTGGATCCCACTCAACGATACATGGCAAAAAAAAATCCCCTTGTTCCCCTCAAGAGTCAATGGGTGCCTGGATAAAATTGTGGTCTCAAAGACGCGATCTTGAGCCTTTCCCTTCCGAGGTCCACTTAATCAAGGCTTAATCAAATATGCTGTAATTATCACTTGTAGCACGAAAGTGCTTAAATCTCACGTCACGAGTTAATGTGTCATGCTGTCCTGTTTTTCATATTTATTGCGTCTAACTGTATCCTGTTGCATCTGATTTGCCATAAAAGCTGTCTGCATTTCATCCATGTCTTCAGTTTGGTTAAGAATGACATTGTTGCTTGGTATAAATCTCACTGGGGGGAAAGTCTTGAACTTGAAGTATAAGCTCAATTTGAAAGCTCTCAGTCTGTCAATACATTTGGAATCAAACATGTTTAATTATAGCAGTGGAAATAAAATTGACCCAAATGTCTCAGTTAAGTACATTGGACTCCCTCACTTCTCTATCTTTGGCTCTCCTTCTCTCATCATCATCATCCAACAATTTCCTGAATACCTCAATAAAGTGCTTATAACCTATATTCCTGAGCCAAGTATATCTGTCACCCATTTAATTACCCTATTAGTCTCCCCCCTCTCTCTCTGTCAGTCCCTTATCCAGCCCTGTTGTATTCAAATCAAATTTACATTATCAGTAAAAATCCCAGTGCTATAACTTTCTTATTCAAGCACACTGACACCATTCTTAATCACGCTCCACTCCTCTCTTACAACCCTCTTCTTTTTACTGTTCATATTATGCATGAATCACATTTTTATATCCCCCCAAATGTCTTACTTAACTGCATCTGCCACCTTCTAAATCAGCCATCACACCTCTACCGTAATCTTAAAGAGTTCCCACATCAGCACAAACAAAGACAGCGTGTGTTTTATTTGTAAGATGTAGTGCATCCCATCAAATATTAACAACACGCTCGCCGGAGAGGAGTGCGAGCAGATTTGTAGTCGCTGCTTGACAACGTGAGTGAGGAAATTGGGTTGGAAGGGCCGGTGTTTTCTCTTTGAAGGGGGGCTTGTAATCAGTGTCGGGCTTCATTAGGATGAGCTGAGCTGGTGATGAATCACCAATCACAAAGAGCTGTAGGGTTGGTTAAAGTTCATGCTCCGGTTTGTTTGCGGCACATGCGCGGAGTATCTACGTGTGCAGCACAGAAATACAGAAGAAACACAGCGGCTGTGAATACAATTTCAAAGGAGGGCAAAATGTATACATGACTCATATAAGTTAAAAGGCCAAAGACGTGCTAAAATGTATAGTTATTATAGACTTTAGTAGTCATTGTGTGTCTCTTTGCATTCATTTTGTGTATTTGTGTAGTCATTTAGTGTCTTTGTAATTGTTTTGTTTATCTTTATAATTGATTCAATCTTTCTAGTCTTTCAGTTATTTTATATCTGTGGTTAGTGTGTGCATCTCTTTTTTGTCATTTTATCTTTTTTTTTACTGAATTTGTGTCTGTTCTTAGTCATTATTTGTATCGTTACAGTTGGTTTGTTTCTTTTTAAAGTCCTTTTGCGGCTGTTAGTACTTGTTTTGTATACCTTTCTAGTAATTTGGGGTTTTTTTGTAATCATTTTTTTGTACCTTTTTGTACTGATTTTGTGTCTCTTACTGGTATTTTTGTGTCTGTTTGTACTTGTGTCTTCGTGGTAGTTTGCAAAGTCGTAATAGGTTGCTATAGCAATACACAGCATTATTGCATCTCTTTTTAAATGTTTAGGTCACTTTTTTGAAAGTTTTTGGGGTATTTGCCCTGGTTGGAACTTGTCTCTTTCAGTGACATTATGTAGTTCAGGGTCCCAGCGTTAGGGCAACTTTGGTCTGTTCAGTAATCCCTCCATTATTAACTAAACAGCCAATGTATTCTTTAAATGAATAAGCAAGCAGCTCTTGTGTTACATAGTAAGACTTTTAAGGATTGTGTAATCTGTTTTGCCTCAATGGATTGAAACACACTATAACAATTTGTACAAATAGAGGGGAATGCATGCAAATACTCAGGTAAAAGTACAATTGTATTTATGTAAGGTACTACTTTGTTTTTTTTTACGATGGCAGAAAAACAATAACAGTATAAAAAGACTGACACTTTGAAGTCCTGTAAAATATCAAAAGCCATGACGTTAACCTTTGTATTGGCCACATTAGTAAAATGAAACCCTTTGCCACAAGGTTGTGACAAAAGATGTGAAGTGAACCATGTATTTTCATCATTCCAGGGGTGTGAGTCAATAACTTCTGATGATGAAAGGAAACGTCCACAACGCCCAGTGATACCATTATAACAGGAGAAGGGCTTTTAGAAGCTCTTACTGAGAAACACAATGACAATACAGCAAGAGGAAAAATATGAAAATGAGTGCTATGCTGTGGATTTCAATTGGATTGCAGCTTATGTGTTTGATTACATGTCCATTTTATTGTGTTAAGGAAGACGCGATGAAAATGGTGGCGGCACACACAGGTATGATTACATTTAGCTTTGGTATAGCGGTGAGGCGAGGCGGGTGTGCATATTTTATACACCTTACATTTCAGGGTTGGATTACAGTTGTTTGCTGACATGCTGTCCTAGGTTTGTGTCTATCTGCAGCCAAAAAGAGAAAAATAAAACTCCCACTTTGCTTTGAGAAAACATAACCACAGAGACGTACAGTACAGAGAGATACTTGGCATACTGGAGTATATGATTTTACCTGGCACACTGTAACTGGTGTCAGAGCCAAGGTTTTAAGAAGCAATGAAACACAAAAATGTGGCAACATAAAGGCCCAACTGCTCTGAAATTCTGACTGGACTAATGACGACAGGAAGATGGGTGACACCATCAGTCTTAAGGAATGTGTCTCAGAAACATTACTTCCATGCTAACTTCCCATTGTTATTATGGTCAGGTGTTCATTGTAGACATTTTTATCCACGTTACTACAAAGGTACTATATTGCAATGGTTCCTTACCTGTGCAATGGGACCCCAAATGTTTTTTTGTTTTTTTTTACTTTAATACTTTTTAATGCATGTAACAAATGTAACATTACGCTGTCTGTGGCTCATTTTCTGCTGTAACAATGTACATTTCACCTCTATGGGACTAATACAGGTATTCTGATTCTGGTTAAATGCTAAATTTAGGGGTTTGGGTTACACATTTATGTTATTAAGTCATGATTATTTAGCACAAATATAACACATTACTAAAAGGATTTTGGTAAATTTCCTATGTCAGGTAATGCGTTGCCTCCTCAACCAATTTTTCATTCCTCCACAATGCACTACAAGGAAAAACACTATGGTTTACATAAGATGACGTTTTTGATACAAAGTTGAAATCAATGCATTCGAATGTATGAGTGGGTTAGTGGGTTCCATCAAACAGTTGCTCATCTTGGATTGACAGTATTGTTGCCTATTCTATCTACTACTTTCTTTTACATTATATTTCACCAAAGTGACACCTTTATTGTAACAATTCATGACAGCTAGTGTGTCAATTGATATCATTGTTCAATGTCTTCCAATCCTGTATAATTTTGGGAGCAGTTCAATGGTGTATTATCAGGTAGTGTGGCCGAGTGGTCTAAGCTCAGGTGCTAGATGTAGGCTCTAGTCTCTCAGGAGTCCTGGGTTCAAATCCCACTGCTGTCATTTAACATTTGAATTCTGTGGTTAAGCTATGTGCTTGAAAGGTGTTTTAGAATTGGTGAGGTGGCCAATGCCATAAGTGGCAACTTTACTAACCCAATCCCGCATTGCCCTATTTTCCAGACTAAGCAGGTATGTTGAAATGCAGAAGAATAAGTATTAGGAGTGTAAAACAAGGTTAATATGTGATTCATCTCAGTTTTCAAACACTTATCATTCAATCAAATTCAACTGTTAAATGCTGCACATTTACAGTTAAGTAATCGTGTGCACCCAGTAACCCACTATCTGCTCATTGTAAATTCAGACCAGCAAGGCTCAATGCTCACATCCATCCATTCTCATGTTGCCAGGTTCTCAGTTGACTTAGCATTCAATGAACCAATAGATAAATGTCCTCTCCCGTTATTGCTAAAGTGCAAACCTCAGAGATTCTTTGAGGAGATTGGAAAAATCACTGTAAAATAGGTCGCTGCAAGGTCCACCAAATGCTCAACTTTGCTGATCGTATTGCAACTAATGTATTGTACAGGACGTTGTGCACAGACTCTGGACCAATTGTGCCTTAGTCAATACAGGCAATTGTATTGGACATAGAGCTGGAAAGGTGGGATTGTTCTGGGATAGTTTTATTGGTTTGGGGTTTTTAACTTGGGTTACAATTCAAGATACCGTTTTACAGGAGATAAAGGTTTTCAAAGAAGTTCAAGTCTCTTTTTTGAAAAGCATTTAAATAAGAAACATCTATGATTTGGAATGGCCAATGGTGGAAATCTTGGTGTACAAAATGGAAATCATTAGATATGTTGGGCTTTCAATATTCTTTGTGAAAACACATTACAGGCTTTAATGTCATAATATGTCAAGGTAAAGTACAATAAGACTCCAATGCGTCTCCAAATTAAGACTTTTTTAGGACTCCTAGTTTGTGGAAATTGATTTAATCCTTCCTTGCAAGGTATCAAGTGAAGTCTTTAAAATTCTTACAGAGAGCAATTGTCCACATCTTGTTCCTATGAGAGATGGAAAAATAAAGGATATGCACATTGGCAGACATCCATCAGCCCACCCACACACCAAGAAAATCTTCCACGTCTGCTTTAATCACTTCGGCTCGCCTACTCTTCAAAATCATGCATGAACAAACAGGCTTGAATGCATAAAATCTACACATATATTATATACATATTTGCCCCTCAACCCTAGCCACCCTATGCATCTATACCACATGTACATTAAAATGGAAATACCTAGTCATGTCAAGCGGCAGACATTGGAAATGGACAGAAGAGAGAAAGTATTCTGGAGAGGCATCTAGATACAAAACATTTAAAAAATAAGACACAAATAAATCAGGAAAAATAAGAAAGAGGCTTACTCTACTTCTTTTAACACAAATAATATGTGCTACATTACCTATTTTCCTCATGGAGGTATGGCAAGCCTTTTGGGACCAAATAATATTATTATTTTTAATAACAAGAGAGAAAAGGCACACAATTCCTATTTATTGAGAGGATATCATTTTCATATCACTGCTTTAAGTACAAAGCTGGAATCAAGGCATTTGAAGCCTAGCTTGATTTGACTTTTCAACAAACAAAAAGAAAACGGAGAAAGAAAATGATCAAAAATGGTATTAAAAGGTTAACGTATAAAAACATCAACTGTATGGGAGCATCAAAACATCAACCCAATGAACTGTGTATATGGTTGAATAATGTGTATATCACGATAGAAATTGAAACAAAATTGTAAGAATCCAACAAACAAGCTAAAAATCTGACTATTTTATTTACTCCTTACATTCTAAAAAATTCGGTCTGCAATTCGGTACTAAACCAACAGGCATAATGATCTTCTCAATAACTATTTGAAAGACAGCAAACAAGTGTATTTCCCATTAATGTTTTTTTTAATTTATTAATAAGATCATTGTTAAGTCAAATCTAATGTAATGAGGAATAAGCAAAAATCACCAACAACCCCTAAACAGTTTCCTTACATCTACAACAATAGACATGACAATCGTACTAGGTATTACCTAAAAAGGTGTTTTCTACTTAACAGAGGTGAACTACTGTATGATAAGTGGTCCGACAGCAACATTAGGATAAAATGGAAATTGAAAGACACATTGTAGCATTAAGCAAAGGGTGACACATTATATATCTTTCACCTTGCAGAAACGAAGCTGGAAACAAATCACGAGATCTGAATGGCTCCACTGGGAATCAAGTGGGATCAGTTGGTGAGTGTTTTGCAGGTTTTAAGGCCCCGTGGGACTCAACATGGGATTTGTTGGAATTCATGAGGCTTTAGGTATCATGTCAGATTTTTCAGATTTGTCAGGTTATCCAATAAATCCAACCTGGGAAACAGATTGTTCCTTTGGGAATCAAACATGGCTGCAATGAGGATTCAGACATGAGATTCCGGAAAAGCTGGTCTTTGGTTTCCACCATTAACATGCAAAATGCTAATGACTGTATAACATGAAGGGTACCTTACTCCAAGTATCGTTAAACAGAAGTTGTGTTATGGGCTTTTTGTGTTGGCTTGTTTGGGCCCTCTTCAGAAAAGCGCCGGTGAAGTCACTGTAGAAATTAGCGGATAAGCTTGTTTTTGTGTCAGACAAAAACTATCTTAAAAAATACCAAAAAGTTCATTTAATGGAGCAGATCAGCATGTGGACACTGGATGTTGCTGCTGGTGATATTGTAGCTGTTTTATCTCCATACGCAAATCATCCTCCTTGCTCTACGGCTATCAAACTGAGCGGTAAGGCTCATTCAAACAAATAAATTGTCACAAACCCATAATAAAATCTAATGGGGCGATGCTAGACTTTCATACAACAGCAGTCATATGTTGACAAGATGTCGTTGTAGGGGAGAGTTTTTTTCTGCCAGAAAAAGCCACTGAAAGGATGCTCTTCTCAGCGTCTTTCTGCCAGAAAAAGCCACAATGTGGACGCAGGCCCCTACAGAAAACTTTACGGAGGTCTGCGCTCTCTGGGTGCCCTTCTAGTTAGAAGTATTCAATTGGTATCAAACATCCTCATCAAATGGGTGTATTCAGTCTTTCAACAGAACTGAAATACGGGTCTTATTCATTTCAGCCGTCACGCCTATCACTTATGGTCAAATGAGATCAGCAGGCTCATCAAAGTCATTTATTTGCACCAGTATCTTGAGTACGATATGGGTGCAAATATTGGATATGACCACATTATTATAGCCTAAGTGACAGTTATCTTCTGATAATGTTATGGTTATAATACACTTTTGCCCAAATTACGCTATATTTGTTAAAAATTTGTTCCCATGTCCCTTAAAGTTATGAAAGTAATCTTTCATAACTTTAATATGAAAGATTACTGTCTTTCCTTTTGCCTTTTATCTGCAATGTACCTTTGCTGATGCGTCGCCATAAATATTCCCGCTGCAGGACGGAAAAAGGCTTTCTGATTCTGATAAAAAGGTGACCCTATTAACCCCAGAAATCTAATTCTAAAGAAGAAACAACTTTCCATTGCTGCATTACAATCCAAATTCCATATTCTTTGTTCATAGTAGATGGTTCTGTAGAATTACCATCCAATTTTAAATGCCTTTTCATTCTAATGTAATCCAACTTAATTTCTTTCCGAGGATCCTTGCTGAATCACCTCAATTCAACTTCTGACTCTGTGACTACACCGTAATCATAAAGAACTATATTGACAGGCTTGACATTTTCTGAATTCCGGTACAAGCGGGGGTCAATGTCAAACATTTTCTATAAAGTACTCTCAGAGTTGGCAGCCTCCTATAAACCTACCCAGTGAGTGAAAGAAGATGGCTGATCAACTTAAAATATCAGCCATTCTTTGTTACACATGGCTTATAAGTTAGTTCAGCCTTGAAAGAATAAGAATGCATTCAGGGGAATCATTTTTTCTAGGATGATGTATAAGGGGCATTTTAGGTAAAATAATAATTACAGAGCAAGGGCAGGCGGCTCAAAGCTCTGAGATTAAACATTTAAAAGAAAACTCTTACCCTTGGTTGTGTATCAATTGATGAGTTTTCAAAAATACTTTGAAATATGATTTACCAAAAAGGAAATGCTTGCTTTGTTAGCAAGCATCACCAAATGTTCATGAGATGTGGACTCTGATATTACAGTGAGACGGACCTATTCAGACGCTATATGAGTGCAGTCCACTGACCATTCAGAAGACATCATTTTATGAGGTGATACCTTTTATTCTGTCCTTGTGTCAAGGTTGATCCAACCTGAGCAAGCAAAGTCATGACAAAAAAACACTGCTTTTTCAGTTTATATTCTTTTTTATATTTTATATGTACTCCTTGATGTTTTCCTTGTAAATGTGTGAGTTTTTTATCGGAAATAAACAACTTTAATCTACTAATATTCCCATGTATTCATTATACATGTTTAACATACAATGGCCATAATTCTCTGTTATATGATTCTTCCATTTACATAATGATAAGTCAGAAATCTGCTGTTTCATTTTAAACAACAAACTTCAATTTTGCTAAGTCTATTGATCCATAATGCTCTGTAGTGATCAAGCTGAGGATTTCCATAAATGCATTCTTAAAGAGTTTCTCATACTGCCCGTGGTGCAGCACCTCTTTTCACCCTCTGTCTGAAACCAGAGCCCAATCTGCTCTGATTGGTTAGCTGGCCGGCTCTGTTGTGAATGGTCGACCTAGACTAGAGTGTCCGAAATGGCCCGCCTCTTAGTCAATCACGTATTATGTGTTGGAATGCTAACCAACAGAAACGCGAGTATTACATAGTGATGTCATTATGTTATGAAAGTAAACAAAGGAGTCCAATAGAGACGTTTCAGGCAAGTGTGTGGGAGAGAAACTCCCTCTGGAGGGAACACAGGGATTTTAGCCTTTGCAGAGCATTTACATGCACAAAAACATATATAACACACTACAGGAAAAGGAGAACCCCAAAAAGCATAATAGGGTTCCTTTAAAACAGGGGTCTCCAACACGTTGATCGCGAGCTACCGGTAGCTCGCGAGCCCTCAATAAGTAGCTCGCCAAGAAAATCCAAAATGTAAAAAAAAAAAAGGAAATGTAATTAAAAGAATCCACCCTATGCATAAACGAAACCTCAATCATAGCAAACTCTATCTACACGTTCTTGCTTGATTTGCGGGACCAGCGTTGCAGTCGGGAAGAAAAGCAATGTGGAGCGGCACCTCACCGCTTCATAAGGAGTTTGACCGTGATTTTCCTTCTGGCAGAATCTACACAACACATCAGCCCCATTGAACACAGCCATGCCAGCCTATACAACACATGAGGGGCAGAGTTTTACTGTGTGTGTGTTGCAACTTGCATATATATTTATTGTACTTGACGCACACACACGCATGGCGTAATTTCCACTGGAGACAGGGGGGACATGTCCCCCCCACTTTTCGAAATCCCGTTTGTGTCCCCCCACTTTACAAATATGTTTATTATAATTTTTTAACGCAAGCCGTCATCGCCACGGAGGAGCACACAGCCTCTGTGAGCGAGCGAGACAGAGAGAGAGAGCGAGAGAGCTAGAGAGCACACCTTTATCTATTTAACATAGGCTAGTTGTAACAAATAAAATAAGAAATCATTCTAATGTGTACTATAGGACAGTAAAAAAAAAAAAAAAACAGTTTAAAAGGGGAGTCATTAGTAAAATATGCATAAATAAAAAGAAAGAATGCTAACTAGGTAACATAAGATAAGAATAAACAAGTTTAAATGATTTGTTATTGGTTTTGATCATATTCTAAAGATTTTTGGATTATTGAAAAATATACAGCTCCCTTTCATCTGAGTGTTGAGAGCTGTATCCATAAATTCATTTTGTGCTCAAAGTGCACCAGATTGATGCATTTAACTGCAACATTTAAAAACAAATCTTCCCGGGGGTGCATGACACACACACACACACACACACACATCTGCTGGGGGTGTGGTGAGCCAGGGCATTTGGCCAGAGACTGCCCCCAAGGCACACCGGGCCCAGGGAAACGACGTGGGGCCCGCATAAAGGGGAAGATGCGGAACCTGTAGTCATGGTCCCAAAGAAGACAGGTGGCTGGCTCAAACTATAGGCCGGTGAACGGGGTCACCAAGAAGGATTCATACCCCCTCCCCCGCATCGATGAGTCCCTGGACCTGGTCTCAGGGTCGTCTTGGTTCTCTTCCTTGGACCTCCGCAGTGGGTATTACCAAGTCCCTCTTGCCCGAGAGGCCAGACCAAAAACTGCTTTCTGCACCGGGCGGGGACTATGGCAGTTCAAGGTCCTCAGTTTTGGACTTTGTAATGCCCCTGCCACCTTTGTGCGATTGATGGACAGGGTGCTGTCTGGTATTCCCCGCCAGCAGTGCTTGGTTTACCTGGACGACATTCTGGTGCATGGCAGCTCGTTTCAGGCGGCCCTGGGATCTCTAAGAGTGGTGCTGGAAAGGATCAGAGCCGCTGGCTTGAAGCTACACCCAGAGAAGTGCCATTTCATGCAGAGAGAGGTCACTTTCCTGGGCCACAAAGCGGGGGGCGAAGGCATCGGCACCCTGCAAGAGAAAGTGCAGGCAGTCGCGGACTGGCCAAATCCACACAACCAGAAGCAGCTGAAGAGTTTCCTGGGCCTGGCCTCGTACTACAGGAAGTTTGTACGGGGTTTTGCTTGCACTGCTGCACCCCTGTTCCAGCTGCTACAGAAGGACAGTGATTTCCTTTGGACTGAGCAATGTCAAGCAGCGTTTGACAGCCTTCGGCGTGCCTTGAGTGAGGCCCCGGTTCTCGCCCCAGCCAACCCTATTCTGCCATTCACCCTGGACACAGACGCTAGCGGCGTGGGTGTAGGCGGAGTGCTCTCCCAGACTACACCAGAGGGGGAGCGGGTGGTGGCATACTTCAGCCGTGCGTTCAACAAAGCAGAGCGACGATACTGCGTCACTCGCAGGGAACTTTTGGCAGTGGTGCTGTCCATCAGGCACTTTAAATACTACCTGTGTGGCCAGGCGTTCACGGTGAGGACTGATCACTCTGCACTACAGTGGCTCATGACATTCAAGGAGCCAGAAGGGCAGGTCGCCAAGTGGTTAGAAGAGCTCCAAGCTTTCGACTTCAGGGTGGAGCACCGGGCTGGGGTGCGTCACACCAATGCAGACGCTCTCTCCCGCCGCCCGTGTGCCACTACTGTGAGAGGAGAGAGACCAGTGAAAAGGAGCTGCTGGAAGAGGACACCACACCGTCTGTGCTGCAGCTCGACAAGTTGAAGAGGTTATTTGCCGGGAGCTCCAGACAGTGGACGTGGCAGAGTGGAAGCAACAGCAAGAGCTGGACACAGACCTACAGCCTGTACTGCAGTGGGTCGAGACGCAGCGGCCACCATGGGAGGAAGTGGTAGTGTTCTCCAAAGCAACCAAGGAGCTGTGGTCTCAGTTTGAGGCTCTGCGTCTGTGTCAGGGCATACTGCAGCGTGCGTGGAAGGAGCCAGCAACGGGGAGAAGAGATGGCAGGTGGTGGTCCCGAAGGGTCTGCAAGAGGCTGTGCACTCAAGGCCATGCATGGAACGGCAGGCTCTGGGCACTTTGGCGTCACTAAGACTTTCCGCCGCCTTCGCCAGGGTTGCTACTGGTGGCAGTGCCGGAGGGATGTCGAAGACTACTGTCGCCGCTGTGACCCTTGTATGGCTCGTAAGGGCCCCCTGGTCGTTCCCATGCTCCGCTTCAACAGTTTCCCATGGGGGTCCCGATGGAGAGAGTAGCAGTTGATGTGGTGGGGCCGCTACCTCTGTCAAACAGGGGTAACCGCTACGTCCTCACCGCCATAGACTATTTCACAAAATGGCCAGAGGCGTATGCCCTCCCTGATCAGGAAGCAGTGACAGTCGCAGATGCCCTGGTGGCGGGCATGTTCAGCCGGTTTGGAGTGCCGGAGTCCCTGCATAGTGACCAGGAGAGAAACTTCGAGTCCCGGGTGTTCCTCCATGTGCACACAACTGGGCATGCACAAAACCCGCACCTCCCCCTTGCGGCCTCTGAGCGACGGACTAGTCGAGAGATTTCATCGCACCATGGGCCAGCAGCTGGCCATCCTCACGTCTCAGCACCAGCGTGACTGGGACGATCATCTGCCCCTGGTGCTCATGGCATGTCGCTCTGCAGTCCAGGAGTCCTCAGCCTGTTCTCCTGCCCTCCTCATGTTAGGGAGAGAGCTTCGCACCCCTGCCGTTTTGGCGTTTGGTCAGCCGCCGGATTCCCTGGACACTCCTCAGAAACTCAGTCTCCTGAGTACGCCAGGAGACTTCAGGACCGCCTTGATTCAGCTCACGCCTTTGCCCGCGATCAGCAGAAAAGTGCTGGTGTGAGACAGAAACGGAACTATGATACAAGGACACAAGGGCAGCACTTCCGGGCTGGGGAGCTGGTCTGGGTCTACAGCCCACAACGGAAAAAAGGCCGGTGCCCAAAACTTGACAGCCAGTGGGTTGGTCCCTGCAGAGTACTGGAGAGGGTTGGGGAAGTTGTCTACAGGGTGCAGCTGCCTCCTAAGGGGAGAAAATTACAAAAAAAAATTACATTCCCAGAACAAATGACAATAACTTCCCTTCTAAAAGGGGTAAATTAATAATCTTTTTTCTCAAAGCAATGATAAACTTGTGAGTTGGATGTAGAAAAGTCATCAATATAGATTTTTTTTTATTTTAAAGTAAATTCAGATTGCACATAGTAAAAAAAATTAAATTATAGTGTCCGTCCAAAAATAAACCATTACTTATAGTGAAAACCACCCTTGAATGATGGGATAGTAGACTAAAAGCTTTAGGAATCCAGAGCCTTTGTTATTACCCTTATGTTTCGTTTTGATAAAAATGGTTAATATTGTCTGATAGCTGAGTTTCTTCCCGTTAAGTGGGTATGACACATTATAGTGCTGCAGATAGCTGTAACAATCTTTCACAAGTGGTTACAAGCACCAACATTTCAATGTTTATCCCTCTGGGGCCATTTATTTAAAAAAGCCCGTTAGCCAACTCAATTTTCAAGATGGCCGCCATTTCCAGCCGAGGAAACAGTATTTTACCACAGAATTTCAACCACTGGGTCAATTTGGGTGATTTTGGTATTGAATTATATGTTTTTGACTATGGGAAAGTAAAATGTGTTTGAACTTGTTCAGAGCTGTTTTGTGTAATTTTAAAATACAAAATGTAAAAAATAACACTTAAAAAAATTGATAATTGCAAAAAACATGTAAAACTACGATTTTCAAACACCAACAGGAAACGTATTTCCATGTTTATTAGATATAACATTGCCACAGTATGAGTGTGTATGTATTTACTCCTGACACCTGCAGCTGCATAATGCTGTACAGGGAAGATCAAATCGGTAACATTTGCATCGTCCACTGCATTCCGACTTGCATCCACACTTGGTCAGCTGCTGACAGCTCTCAGCGATAGGCGGAAGCTTGGTCCAGAATATCTGCCAATGATCTTCTTCTTTGGTCCATCCCCACTCTGCAGGACTCTGTATTTCAGGTTGAAGCACTGTTGACTGACTCCATATACCTGCCTGGTAGGCTGCACGTTTCAAATGCTGCAGTAGAGCCGCTTGGGTAGGAAGAATGGCCTTGTAGGCCCTCTGTTTCCTTGCAAACATGTCAAATCTGGCATCATTAACACCCTCAGCAACACTGGACCTGTCATACATCATGACCACAAATGTTTCCAAGATCTTCAGTTCGTCATCATAAACCACTGTTGGTGGATACTGGCTGAGTTTACTGAAGAGATCAGATGCCTCGTGACAAACTTCCCATGTCTGCCAAGCTGTCTTCTTGCCTTTACCGCGGAAAGCTGAAACAACATCACAGCCAGTAAAGGCATGAAAGAAGAGAATCCCTTTGCTCTTTTCCATTCCAATAGAAAGACAAAGGTCATGCACAGGGATCCACTTAAGGTTCCGTTGATGGCCAAAGGCAATCTACAACTGTTGCAGACCAATTTCCTGAAGGGTTGGAAGAATGCTGACTGCAATCACAAGAATATCTGTGTTGTTGGCTTTCATAATTATGTTTTTTCTGCCCTCTTTTGCTGCTTGCTTGGCATGCACAAAGATTATTGTGTCGGCTTCTTCGTGACTACAGGGAGCCAACTCGTCTAGGCTCATGGTTTGGGTACTTAGAGCGTTTTCTTCTTTGGTCACAATGACCACATTTTGCGCTGACATCTGTGCAATTTTGTCAGCAAGGTAGTGGAAGAGTTCAGTTTTGTTGTCATTGTCTCTGAGAAAGCTCTGCCAGTTTGATGGAATTTTGCCCTTGTTGGTCACCCTACGTCTGACTCCACGTCCTCGCCTTGACCTGGTTTCAACCTTTAGGCTCATGGGCAGGTAGACATCAAACACAATGTCAGTCCTCTTGTACTTGGTAGAGTATGCCTCGATCGTGGGAAGGAAATCCCGTACTGCATAGTCTTCAAAGCTCTTGGAGCCTCGTGGTGGAAGACTGTATACCAGTGCTGAACCATCAATAATGATGATATCTGCCTCAGGCTCAGTGTCAGGGATTGCAACAAGCGACTCGAGTATGCCAGCAAGCTGGGATTTCTGGCAGCTGTGAATCTTTCCCCCATCTCTCAGAGCAGCAGGGAATGGGTGGTTCTCATGACCAAAGAACTCTTTCAGGTCACATTCTCTGCTTTGGCATGAAATGAACAGTTTGGAGAATAGTTGACATTCCTCCTGCAATACCTTCTGTTTGGAAAAAATGATAGAGGCAGATTTCAGGCCCAGCTATCATCCACCTCCTGAGTGCTGATGGATCTTCAGTTAGGCCGATTGCTCCCCCATCTGCCTTGACAACAGCGTTGGCCTGTTCGTGGGCTTGTTCGATGGCCATTGCTGAGAACTCTCGGCTTGATTTGTGCACAACAAATTTTCCACTCTCGAATTCCTGGGCCAGTTCAGGGTGTTTTTTTTTTACAGGTACCTGGCCTGGGTTCAAAAATGCCACAATGTCCTTGATTTTGTCCATCACATGTCTGACAGTAGCAACAGAGTGGGCTTGATCTCGGAGCAGAGGTAAAAGTGATGTGATGCCTACCTCAAATGTTGGGTGTCTCTTTTTTGAAGCGTGGTGGGCTGACCAAGTCACATCCACCGGGCCATCAGTCACAGTAACCTTTTCTAGCCACTCGTACTCTAGTGCGAGTTGTGACATGTGAAGACTATTATCTGGACCTGTTACTATGTTCTCTGTAACATTACTGTTTGGAGGAACAGGGTATTTCTTGGGGAAGAAGGCAGGGCGTATATTTGTGAAGGAGTCAGGTAGTTCTGGAATAACCTTCACTTTGTCCTCTCCAAACTTGAGCTGTCCACGCTCCTCACCTTTGTAGTCCTTGATTGGGTGTTGGAAAACCGAAAGTCGTTGCTGTTGTAGCAGTGCGGTTATGGTCTAAGTCAGGGGTACTCAAACTGTTTTGTTAAAGGTCCACTTGTGAATTTATACAAGGTCAATGGTCCGGATCAATGCCAGTAAAGTCCCCCCCCACCCACCCCCACCCCCACCCCCAGAGCGCAGCAACGAAACTGAAATTAAGAAGCAGTTTCGGCACGCTATGCATGGGGCCCCCTTGAGGGGGTTTCCCGACATGTCGTTGCAGTAAATTAAAGGGTGTTTCATGTTGTCGTTGCTGTGGACCTTCTTAATCTTTTTTCATGTTTTTTTTTTTTTTTTTTTATTAAATTTTGAAATTGTTACGTTTATTCTGTTTTTTTTTGTGTTTGTATCTTTTATTTTAAATGTATTTATTTAATGTTTTGTGAGCTGAGCTGTGTGATTTTATACTTTATGTATCTCTCTGTACAGCACTTTGGTCTGGAGGTTTTAAAGTGCTATATAAATAAAGTTGGATTGGATTGGATTAATCTACCTTATTTGGGGGCCCCCTTCTGGTCCAAGCACTTGTCTGTCAGTAAACGGCGCCCCTGTATACACACACACATTCAATACATACATACAGTATGATGGCTTGAACTAGTGGGAGAAATGGCACTGTTTGTCTGTAGCCAATGCCTTGAACCTCGGCAAAAATGGCATTAGAAGCATTAGAAAGTCAAGGTAAACTTGCGGTTAACTTGCGGTCTGCAATGCGTGTCACGCTTGCGCACACAAGTAAATATATATGCACGTTCATTCTCACAACGCGTCAGACACAAGAACATTTAAAGGGGACCTATCATGCAAAATGCACTTTGTGATGTCTTTTATACATAAATATGTGTCCCCGGTGCGTCGGGGAACTCACGCAGCGTCAGAAAATAAAACCCTCTATCTTTTCCTCCGTACCCAAATCTTTTAAAAACAGGGGTACAATGAGCGGATACAGATTTGCTGCCGATCTGACGTCAAATCGGCAGCGGACCCACAGAAAATTGCTATCAGAAACAATGCCTGACGTGTTTTGGACGTAATCTCGTCTTTGTTTACATTAGCAAGCCTCGCTAACACTCAGAGCTAACCTGTACTGTAGAGCACATGTGTTTAAAAAGCAGGAAATAAAAAAAGAAACTCACCTTGTGATAAACCCTTTGATGTTGTTTAGAACAGGATGGCGTTTTATCACAGCAGAATTGAACTTTATCTCCGGTAGAATTCTGATCAGGCATTAGGTCCGCCTCCTCTTTTTTTTTTTTTTCAAGCTAAGGACCCAAAATCCGCGTTTCTCTAACAGGGCTGCAAAAGAGGGGTATGAGCAGTATGAGGCATGGCTACAATGGGGGATCTGTTTGGTATTTTAGGCAAAAAACTTCACAGACATGTTTTGTATAGGTATGGCCCTACAATATATTTTTCCGATATAGCATAATAGATCCACTTTAATTTACATCAGAATCAGAATCTTTTTTTTTTTTCTTTTTTTTTTTATAATTGGACACAGGGTTCGGTCCAGATTGATTTGCAGTTGGGTCCGGATCCGGACCTTGGTCCGGAGTTTGAGAAGCCCTGGTCTAAGTTATCCATTGCTGCTGTGGTGAACAACCCTCTACGTAGAACTGGTGGACAGACCACTCCATCTTCCACATATTTGCTCACTGTTGCCTCTCCTAACTGTGCAGATATTTCCAGCACTCTGTCATATGAAATGCTAATTTCATGCCATACCCATGAAGCAACTCGATCAACTTCCTCTTTCTAGTCTTTGCATATACTGAAATTCCCATGTATACAGGGAATGGAGTCTCGCGGTCTTTTGAGTGCCTATGAGTGGATGCACCTTCCTTGTACCTTGCATAGCAGTTATACTGCAGCAGCTGGGCAATTGCGAAGTCGGTCTTTGATGCACCAAATCTCAGCTGCGATTTGATATCAGCCCCATGTTCAACCATGCCCACAAACTGTAAGAGACTTGATGGAATGGCCTCCTCAATACATCCCTCATGAAAAGTCCCATCAAATGTGGATTTTTGGCTGCCTTACCAAGGATAATTGCATCACTGTAGTCAGAGGCTTGTGATAATGCTATGCCAACATCGTTTTGGAAAGCCAGAAGGACATCCCTACCCTGCTTGTGAGCTTCCAGTTCTGGTATTTCAGCAAGCAGCTTGTCCTTTAGTCTGCTGGAGTTGACTTCAGGTTCCTCAACCCCTAGCTGCTGTAACCGTTGCCGGTACATTTTAACCATGTCCGCAAGTCGAAAAACTGCAGGACCTTCTATGCTTGATTTTGTCTCGACTAAGTAAATGATTAGTTCAGAAAATGCTAGTGGGTAGGCATTCTGTCCTGGTGTCTGTTCCCGTTCCTCTCTTTGGACTGTTCTGCTGTAGGTTCTCTCTCTGCTGTACAGGTCTGCTAAGCATTTAACATGATATTTCAATTCCAGTGCAATGGCATCTCCAGCACTTAGCTTTGAAATACGTTTTCCATCACAAAGCTTTTTGGCACACTCATTCAGCCTTTTGTTAAGCGACATTGTCATGACATGTCTGAGTTCAGATACTGGAGCTTCTTTTTCACAGAGGAAGCATTTAGACTCTTGACCTTCATGGCTAGTTCTTCGCAGCTTAGTTTGGCATTCTGCTGTCTCGATACTCTGTGCATCAACTCTTCTCTTTCTCGCCCTATCGAGTTTGGTGTTATTGAACTGAAGGTGACAGCTCTGGTGGTACTTGGCCATGTTCCTTCTCAATGTTTCCTCTATTCCACCACCCTCATCCAGTCTTGCAAGATCCACAAAAATGTTGAGTGTTAGGTTCCACCCAAGCGCTATCGCCCTCTAGTGATCAGTCTGCATATCGCACAACACAGTTAGAATGAAATTGGTATTTAAATAACTTAGACACATTCAAATAAAAATAAATATGGGGGTTGACACTTCTTGAACCTTCTCAACATCAACTCTGTTACGAATCTTTAATAATAAATTAAAAAAATTGTTTTTAATCCAGACAATCCACTTTCTACGCGGTCCAGAAAGTAAGATTTGACATCAAAATCATTCATATAGGGCAGGTGAAAGTGAATTTATAGCAAAACAATTATATTTTGAAGCCATCAGCGGCGGCCATCTTGAAAAATGGCCGCGATCTTGGATTTTTGAGTGGCTAACGTGCTTTTTCAAAAGAGTAACCTCCATGGAGTATATGTGCCAATTTTAGTGCTTGTAACCACTTGTGAAAGATTGCCCTGATAATATTCAATTATCTGCAGCCCTAATAGGTTTTTAAATGTTAAGAAGCCCTCAGACACTGTTTCTTGCAGATGTTGCGATTTTTTCCCCGCCCACGGGGGAATGGGGCTTAACCGGTTCAGGCTCAGTCAGTCATGTACTCTCCTGACACACACATACTGAAACACACTCCTTTATATTATACATGTCTCAGATATAGGGACTGAGATGTGCATCAGCTAGCCTGAGGGTAATTATTTCCACCATCGAGATACTGCAGTGTGCAGCAAGCTTGCAGAAAAGTGCCGCTAATATGCTTGCTGTTTCACAAGATCCACAAATTCGATTATTTGCTATATTGAAATATGACGCTTCAGAAACGCGGGTGACAATGATGGAGAGGCAGAGAGAACGGCAACTCCCCGATTCCCCAGGCTCTCCCACCGCTCTTTCTCGTCGGATGTATCACACTAACTGAAATGTCAAATCAAGCGTCAGCGTTAAATACTGAAGTGCCTGTGAGCCGCTTTCTGTCGTCTCCGGCTTCTCAAGTGTGACTTATCATCACGCCACAAAGGAAGACATCTACGGAGTTCCAGATACTTGTTGCAAATGATGAGAAATGTGAGGGAGAGTCACGTCATTAGCGCCGATCAATTCAACCTTTTCTCTTCTCTTCTTAGCATTTAGAGCTGGAGAGAGAAAGGACCATGTAACTTGTATCACATGTAACAGCAACGTGTTACATAGTTATATCTACCATTTAAAAATTCTAAATATAATGATATAAGTGACTGTATTTTAGCCACTGCTCGAAAAAGATACCAGGTGACCAACAATGGGGTCAGGAATTGGGTAGGTTGCTTTAAAAACTGATTCCAATAAAACATTTAAAAATGTAGTCCGTTACCCAATCCGTCCAATATTGAAGCGTTGATTCCAAATATGCAAATAAAATAAAAACTAGGGTGAACATTTGATCGCAATGGCAATATGGACAAGTGCATTATTCAAATCAGAGAATGCACAATTCAGTGGTCCGGTATTGAGTCCTAAAACCCGGAAATAAGTGAAAATATTGCCACTTAAGGTTCCCTTGTGTCGAAATCAAAGGTTTTTTCAACGTTTGTGGGTAGAGGCCTCAAATAAGGGCTGTGGTTATCACAAGCTGAAGAAATGTTCCTGTTTTGTTCTAAATGTCAGTAAATACTCCACTCGTGAATGTCCAAAGATTCTATGCGGTTGCTAATAAGTGACTACATTTCTTTAAAATAAAACAAAAAAAATGTTTTAATCATGCAGCACTAGAAAGGACATATCAACAATATGTTTTATAGGCTACAATATGTTTTTTAAACTGCAGTTTTATATCAAGCAGTATTGGAGTTTAGGAATGCATTGCATGGTTTTTCGCCGATAAGAAGTGCCTTTGAGTTAGTTGTTACTCGCCTTAGCAGGATTAATTTGACCATTTTGGAGTTTTAAATATTTTGGGTCAATTCACTATTTAAATACTAGTGCAGTTGGAATTTAAAGGGGATCAATTTAACACATGCATGTCATTTCACTATTAAAGGGGAATACTACTTTGCTAAAAAATGTAATAAAAAAAACCTTCATAAAGTGGAACCATGGTCATTTAAAATAAGTGGGCATCAATTTTGCAATGAGGGTCTGATAACAAGATTATATTGGTTCAGTTATGGGCAATGTCTGATTCCCTTTTATTGCCAATATTTTTTATTTCCAAGCACTACACCAAAAACAGCATCGGGTTACTTTGAGGATAAGCACAAACCCCTGAAAGATTTCATCTGATTTATATCCCACTGACAGCCCCTTTCAGTTTTAGACACAGTGAGATATTACAATACATCCAAACTGATTTGTTAAGGTCGATATTTTTGGCTGGTGGCACATCATATTAATAAAAAAAAAGGTAAACCTGTCCCTGTGAAGCAATGGAAAACATTGTCCATGGGACTTTGACGAGGGAAAACAGAACATCAGTATGTAGCCTCGCTCCCAAATCTCCCTTTCCATTTGATGTATTCAGCAGGGTCCCACTGTTGAGTAGGAGGATTCACAACTCACTTCTTTCCTCCTCTTAGTCCCCACTGTCAAACTCTTCCTTACGCTGTCTATCATTCCCGTTCCTTGATCCCAGTGCGTCGTCAACAGGTCCCAGTCTTGAGTGGGTGTCTCCACATCCTGTCAACTGGAACACCACTTACTTTTCCCCCCTTCGTTTTTCTTCTCCCAAAACGTAGTGTATAATCTTTTTTTAAACTCCCCTCTAGGATTTTTACTGTGACTGAATGCTCCCACAACACTTTTGTACAGATGCATTCTTTCAAGTAGGTGTACCAAGGTCCTCTGTCCTACTGTGGAACAGGTTTTATTGCCAGGGAGGTTTGTTTTTGGTTTATTTGTCTGTTTGTCAGCAGGATTATGGCAAACCGACTAGCCTGATTTTCATTAAATTTGGTGTAAGGGTGTGCCTGTCCTAAGAGAGAACCCATTTGATTGTGGAGCAGATCTAAATAAGGGGGTGGATATATTTGTCTTTCGTGAACATGTTAATTAGTTGACGATAGCTCGATTGTCACCTCCTCCCAGTTAGTATTTATAATAACTTGGTTCCATTGTCAAAAATATCAATTACCTGTTAAGTATTTTCAGTAACTGAGAGTTACAAACAACCGGTTTTATAAATGTCTAAGAAAAAATATCACATTTCTGAGGTGGTTTAATCATTAGCCCTGCTGATTGTATTATTCTGGATGTACTGAAGGGTTTATCCAAAAGATTAAGTGGTGTATAAATGCAGGATATTTGTTTGGAGGACCTTCATCACCATGGTCCACACTGACATATTTCAGCAACTATTTTATTGCAATAACATCTTTGCAGAAGTTCATGGTCCTTAGAGGATGAATCCCACTGCCTTTGCTGAACCCAACATTTCAATGTGAATCCCCCAACATTTCACTGTGAATCCCAGCAAACAATGTTTTAAATGATTTTAATAAATGTTGCTTAGCTTAAATTATATTCTTTGCGGGTAGTCCCTTTAGGAAAACCTAGTTTTGTAACAGTAGATTATATGAAAGATTATACAAAATGGACCCCTTTACTGTGGAAATAATGGAAATACAGGTACAGGGCCCAGGTGACCTCTTTAGGAAACCTTCACACAGTGAGGGTTCATCCTCTTTTGCCAAGTTACGTTGCATATGGCAAACTGTAATGGGTATCCATTTCTTGAGTCAGCTAATCCAATATCTAAGATATGGTCGTTTTGTTTTTATATACCGATACCCATCTCCTGTTTAAATATTCACAGCCTCTATACCTCATCAGTTGCTATACTCTGCCATGGGTAGTAAAACGCAGCGCAAGCGTTTCTCAGCTGATGATATGGAAGTTTAACTGTAGTGGTAATCGTCGGAAAGGTCCCTAGAGAAGAAGAGACAGGCAGTCCAATGAGCAGGAAGAAGGGAGCAGAAGTCTTTTATACTATCAATTCTTGGATGTGTTTTTCTCTGTTACTTGTTTTTGTTGCAACTGTTTGCCACCATGTAACTTTTTTTACAGCAGAGAGGGATCAAGTTGAGGGGAATACAAATGTTCACTGTGGAGTTGGATAAATCTCTCAAAAGAGGTTTGACAAAGTGTAGTTCCTTTGGTCTCTAAGGGGCTACTTGGATAGTCTGAAAGGTTAAAGATAGACACGGAGGAGGTGATGGTCTCAGATGCTCCGTCTTTAAAACGTAAGGACAGTTTTAGCATTGACATTTAAAGATCAGCATGTCATTTGTAAGGCTTTGAGCTCCAACAGAGCGAGAAAATGGAAATGATGCAGCAATCAGAGAGGCGCTAAGGCAGCCGTAACTCACAACAGAATAACAATAAGGGATCAAAATCTAATTTAAATAATAAAACATGTGGGCAACAGTCTGGGTTGGCAGTACAAACTACATGCTCTACTGGGGACGACCTGGGTAAAGCTGAAACAAAAAGCCCTCGCCTGCTTTTATGTCCCAACTAGTGCCTGGAACCATTACATTTGAGTTCAGCATCCCAGTTCCTCGCTCATGGGACCTTTACTGTGCCAGAGTCAAACACAAAGACAGATATTGTTCTGCATAAAAACTTGCACATATAGCAAGTTGAGTTTCAATCTGCTGCTATGTCCTTCTTTAACCCCAAAAGGACAGATGTCGAGTCACATGTTCTGGGTTTTGTTGCTTTTAATACTTCATCTAAATGAGGCCTCTTTTGAACATCTGCGTCCTGCCAACTGAAGCAGCTCTTAAACACTATTCATATTTTATATTGCACTATTGTTTGCAATATTAATGCATACACTCTTCAGTAGTGGAAAAGTAATTCTAAACGTTTTAACTTCTCAACTGAGAGCTAAATAATTTGTCGGCACCTGTCACATTTAGAATGGGTTCTAAAGAAAGAAAAAAGAAAGGGTTCGACCAATTTGTTGACTCATGTTTATGGGGTTCTTGCCAGGTTTGGGTCTTATGATTTTCAGGTGCGGAGTATTTTGTGTGTCGAGATGGAACTTTTTAAGATCTAAAAATAAGCTTTTTTTCGGTTGGGTCTAAAGACTACGGGGTGTAGTTAGAAGTAGCCAGAACTAGTTAGCCATCTCTTATTGAAGCTACCAGCTCTAGGCTACCTTAGCCGTTGCTAGCATGTTATTCTCAGGTCAAGGAAAGCAGGCTAGGGTAAAGATAGGACGTATTATTTTTTAATATTCAACCCTAGTACTATGTTCAAGGGAACTTGTGGTTTTCCAACCTTTCCCACATTCTCTTTGCGGTAATCTATACACACTTTCCGCATATTAATGTCATTGCATTTTAGTAGTTTTAACACGAGTCTTCGTCTGAACAGTCTGTTCATACTGTTAAATGTGTTATGCTTTCATGGTTATCACTAACACAGAATAACTTATCATTGAAAAATACCACCATTCTATTTCTGAATATTGTATCGTTCTGTAATTCATTTTTCACACTGAATTATATATGTTTACCACGTTGGGGTGGTTTCAGTGCACTCCCAGTCGAGACTCCATATTGTTAGAATTCATTTAGAAGTCATGATCCAACACACAGCTCTGTTTTACACCAACTAAAGCTGGAGAACAATTTGTAGCAACAAATGGTCCAAACTTCTTTGATGGGTTTTTGACAGAGACAGATTTAAAAGGGGGAAAAACACAGGATATGTAGGGTGTAGCAAATGTACGAGAGCATATTTAAACTTTTCCTGTCCTCCCTCCTTTCCTACTTCCTTCCCTGAGTGTCTCAACATTTACCAAACACCATCAGACGGGGCACTGTATGACATATGGCCATCCATAATTCAAGATGATTTGAATACACATTCCTCGGATTTAAAGGGGCTGAGATGCCATTTTTTACGGTCATAAATCCAATTTGAAAACTCCAGCTTCTTGAGCTCTTGATGCCTCCAGAATTATTCTTGGGCTTAACTTTTTCGATGTACACTAATGTTAGAAATGCTGAAACTTTGATTTAAGAGTATGACGTTTCAGGAAACGTAATCATGTTGGTTGTTAATGGATTCCTACAATGTTTTATTTTGGGGTTTTACCAAAAGATGTTTCAGGCTAGGTAATGTACATTTCTGACTGACTGGAATGTAACAGTTCATATAATGTTTGAACGTGCAATGATGATGATTAATAGTAATATGCTCTTATGAAGTAAATATTTTAAACAGAAAATATAGTTCAACTGAAAACTGCTCTTAGAATTATTATTATGTTTTTCTTCCCAAAGATTTAGCAGGCCTGAGAATGGAAAGGGGCAGTAGAGACATCCGAAACAAGCTGCTGTTAACATGTTCTACTTTGATGAAGACATTAAAAATGGAACTCATACAGTGGTTTGTGTCAATGATTAAAATATTGAATTCATGCATGAGTGATTTTATTCTCTAGAAAGTTTATACCAGAAATCCCAAAGCCATGTTTGGACCTAAAAATCATGATATCTTATTCACTTTCTGTTCCTATTCTGTCTGTATTAATAACATAATAGGGAGGGCATGCTGGAGCTACATTGTTAGTAATGTCCCCCTCACAGCAAGGATGTCCTGGGTTTGTCCATCCATCAGATATGTCCATAGGCAGAAAATCTGACAGTGGGCCCCTGGGCACAGACATGGTAAAAGGCCCACCCACCCCAAGGATCAGGACAAACAGACTTCGTAATTTTGTCTTTGTTGTTGCCTTGTGTTTCTTTGTATGTGTTTTGACACTTTTCATAGTATCTTTGTGTCTATTTGCAGCTCTTTGTAGTTTTTTGTGTTTTTTTTAAGGTGATTTGTATCTCTGTGATGTTGTTTTGACCCTTTTCATTGTTGGTGTGAGTTTAATTGTCTCTTTGCAACTGCGTTCCATCCCCCTGCAGTTCTTTTGGTCTCTTTTTTAGTCATATTTGTGTCTTTGTAGTTGCCTTTTGGGTCTTTGTAGAAATTTAATTTAATTTTGTAGGTGATTTATGTCTCTGTGTTTGTGTTTTAGTCCATTTCTTTGTTGTTGTGAGTGCCTTTGTAGTTTGTTTGGTCCCTTTTAAGTCATGTTGTGTCTATTTTGTAGTTGCTTTGTTACTCTTTTTAGTGAACTACCTTTTTCTTTGTAGTATTTCTTTGTTGCTGTTTTTCCCTTTTTCATAATTTAGTCATTTGGATTTAATTTCTGTTCTATTTTCGTCCCTACTGACCTCTCCCAGGAGTTGCCCTTGTTGTGCTCTTTTGTACTTTTTCTGACCGTGGCGTTGTGCCAAACTATCATTAGCATTTTGAGTTTCCAGCTTTAGCAGCGTTTTCTTGTCTAGCTAGTCTCAGCCTGACTGTGTCCTGCCTGTGCAGCCACTTGGCTGACGCTGGGATAAGCACCAGAGTTACCCGTGCTGTTTTTTCTTTAGACGCAGTTTTTCTTGTCTTAGCTTTGTTTATTTAATCCAGCTAGGTGAAGGCAGTGCTCTCGCTCCCGCTCCCTTTGCTGGTAACGTGGGTGTAGTTACATCCCTCTTTGTGTTCAGCGAGTAGGAGCATTGCTCTACTCTTTCCGTTCAGCAGGTAGCTGGCGATGGCTGTTTCCCCGCACCCTCTCCCAGCTAAGTTGTCCTGATTGCTGTCTTGTTTATTGTTTGGCTTAGACTTTCTGGTGACGACAGTGTTCCCGCTTCCTCTCCCATAAAGTTGCCCTTATTGTGCTAGAGGGTTTCATCTCTCCCAATATTATATTATGCGCTAGTGTGCAGCCGTTTGGCTGACACTTTTAAGCACTGGCCACGGTTACTTTCGTAAATACGGTTCTAAGCCGTGTAAGTACTGGCCATAGTTACTACTGTAACTACGGTTTTATGCCGTGTAAGCACTGGCCATGGTTACTACTGTAACTACGGTTCTATGCGTGCTGTTCTCTTCTTTAGAAGCTAATTATCTGGTCTTAACATTTGTGTTATTTGACTTGGTCTCGCTTGATTGTTAGCAGCAGCCGCTTGGCTAACACCTTGCATGTACTGTTAAGCTTCATTACTTAACTCAGCTGGTGAAGGCAGTGCTCTCGCTCCCGCTCCCGGTAACGTATGGTTTTGATTGTTAGCAGCAGCCGCTTGGCTAACATCCTGTACTGTTAAGCTTCTTTATTTAACTCAGCTGCTGAAGGCAGCATTCTCGCTCCCGCTCCCTCTGCTGGTAACGTGGGTGTAGGACATTTACATCCCTCTCTGTGTTCGGCGAGTAGGAGCATTGCTCTACTCTTTCCGTTCAGCAGGTAGCTGGTGAAGGCTGTGTTCTCGCACCCGCTCACGGCTACGCTGCATCTGGCTACCTACAGAATGGCTCATTCATGTAGCGCCTGTATGACTTCTCTTGAGCCCGAGGACGGCCATGACCGCTGCCCCTCTTGTGGCCCTCCTTCGGTTGCTGCACCTCTGCTTGAGGATGCCATGTCGCTTGCAGCTTCGGCTAAACCTCTTCTATAAAGGGGTGGAGGACGGGGCCCCGCTCACCCCCGAGGAGGCTTCCCACTCCTCTGCTCAGAGCTCTCTGCAGGGCATGGAGGACGCCTCCATGGCAGCCACTGGCACGCTTGCAGCCTCAGGTTCCGCAGGCCGACTCAGCTCAGGCTAGCGCCTTCTTCAGACATAACCCTGCCCCTGTCACTCTCACGGTTCCTCCTTCAGAGGAGTACCTAAGGGAGCTCCATGCATGCTGGAGAGACACCAGTGCCCTCTCCCAGTCTGCTGCCATGCAGGATCCGGCGAGGGTGGGGCTGGGTCGCTTGCCATCCATTAAGCCTGCCATCGCCTCCCCGATTCTGGCTCCCGATGCCAGGTGCCCTCGGCCTCAGGGCAGGGTCACAGACGAGCCGCTCTGTAAGGCCTAAGACACAGCGGCACACCTTCTTCCCATTTTCAGGCCGGGCTTCGGGCTGTGCAGCTTGCACTCACGCACTTTCTACCCCAACTGGGGGGCAAGCATGTGCTTGTTCCTTGGGACAACATGTACACTGTTGTCCAGAAAGCAGTCGCTTCTAGATAGTGGACTGTGATGCCCCTGTGGGTTCATCTAGAATCTAGTGCTGCCTTGATTGCAGTAACTCAGGGCACCTGGGTCTATTTAAAGACTCTGCTCCTCTCTGTCTTCTCTCTCTGCTTTCTCCTACAGGCACCCGGTTTTGGTTGAGTATGTTCAGTTGCTTCACTTTGTGCACTTCAACACTCTCACACTCATACATGTCCATGCAATCCTCACCCTGCACTTACACTACTGATACCACTGACATCCACACCTCATGCTTCATTTGGTTTTGCACTTAATTAATTTGGCTAATTTGGACTACTTGTTTTAATAAACATCTTTTGTTAAACCGTTGCTGCAGTCCAGTATATGTGGTTTCTTATACTCTTCATCCACTTTCGAAGTTTTTCGCAGTCCTTCATTTTTGCAATCTTATCCAGTTGCTTAGAAATCCCTAATAAATACATTTAACATGTAGTTAATATACATACAAGTTGACTGAAAATATTATTCTACTGATGTGATTGTAGGAAGCCGGGTTTGTGTCTAAATACATTGGTTAATTTATTTACAATAGATTTATTTACATAGAAATTTATATAAATAAAAATACCTTTCTCTATGTGCCACACATCAAAGAATTGGGTGATGCTGCTTTCCCTTAGGAATTTCTGCACGGACAGATGTCTGTCCGGGACAATACAGTCCAGAGTCACACCACGTTCCTTTAACAACTCCAGACTCCTTTTAAGGCCCTCTAACTCCATGTGGTAGCTTCCACCAACCTCATTGCTCTGTCATGACACATACAAATAACCATTGATACACACATTTTAAAGATTAATATAATGTGCAAACAGTGTTAAAAAAAAAACATTGATATTTCATTTCACCCCACTTACCTGAACCAACTGGAGGTCAACGACTTTGTTGTTCTCGAGGTCCATCATAGTGTAGCTGCCGAACTTTGCCGAGTGGCCTGCGAAAAGATGTGTTACAGTATTTACTTTTCTCTGCGGATGGTGAATTTGTATTTTTGATTGTAGTGTTTTAGCATATGTTTTTCAAACCCCTTTCTGAAATGTAACATGCAAATTGTATAAAATACATATACGACATACCTGGAGAGTCAGCCCTCATATCACCACCAACTATCACTTTCTGCTCTTCATGGAGCTTCTGTAGCATGCCTTCCTGTGATTTCTTCCAGTAAGATGGTTGAAAGAAAACAGCAAGAATACATTTCAATCTCAAAGATCACCTGTACAGTCAAAAAATGAGATGGCATATTCAACCAATAACAACACATATAGCGGTTGATACAAAGACTAATTGAAATAATATGTTTCTTCTGTTAGAATGGGAACTGGAGGTCGCTGGCCAACGGAACTCACACACTTTAGCAATGTGACAAACCAACAAGAGGGGGATATGAAAGATGACAGGCTACAAACAGTCACGCCGTTGAGGGGACCCTGGAAAGTGCAAATGAGCTGCCCTTTTTTTAAACAGGGAAAGAGCTGAACATGTCGGCAGGGGTGCTTACTCTAGAGTGCACCCTTCACAACTCTTCTCTTTCTCCACACCCCCCTCCCAAAAGAGCTTTACATATTAGCATGGGTCGTTACCTAACAGTGCCACATTCCCACCTTTTCTCACTCTTGTTATTGTTACCTTGTCCTATTTTATTCAACAACAACATTTGCATTTTCCACCATTAGCAAAACAATTGTCTGCAGTTAATTTACCTTAGAAAGTTTGTAGAAAGATGCTCCGGTGACATATGTTGCAACTGATAGCTGCAGGTTTCCAACTGGTGTACTCCCAAGAATAGGCTGGCTATTCCAGTTTCTTGTAAACTGACAATGGGGGCACAGCTGATGCACTGATATGAATGTACCAATCCTTCTGGTTTGTACATCACACACACGCTTGCACACAGGACATGCTTCAAAAAGCTCCATGAGGCAGGTCTCATATACTATGTATGTGTTGGTCTTATGGGTGGGTTTTTGTTCTTGACCACTAAAACCAAAAAAAGAGAAGTTATGAGCCATCACACAGATTGTTGCTTTAGAGATCTTTGGTGTTTCCCTATTATCAATGTTGGAATGATATACAGCAAAAAATACAATACATAGACAAACACACACATAGGGTTATTTCAGTAACTTACAACATGTCTGTTGTTTCTGTAGCATTTGTTATGGATTCTGCTGGATCATAAGTTGCATCCAGGCCTTCGGAAATCACAATAGAAGAGCTTCCCTCAAATGGATCTTCGTATTCCTCTTCAGGGTCTACACGGGGCCTCTTTGGCGGTCTCTTCATGGGGGTGGATGTTAAAAATGGCACTGGCGCTTCCAAAGGAACATTTAGTGTGCTGACACCAAAGCTTCTGCAGGGAATTTTAGCCTGGACAGCTGTAACATAATTGTATTTGACATTAAAACAAAAAAATAAGATAAAACAAATAGACTTTACTAAAATTACAAGCACTCAAATTCAAAGCTACAACATCAGATTGTCAAGATGTATCCAAAGAACATTTTTGAAAACGTGCTTCTAACCTGTACTTCGACGTGAACTTTGAAGAGTGCTCCAGGAGAGCTGTGTACGAACAGTACGCTGGTTCGGTGGGTCAGTCTGACATGCAGAATCCATCATCAAAGGTTTTCCGGTGTTAGTATGTGAGGTGCTGGCCTGTAAAGAAGAAAACATAGTTAGAACAAAATCATCTCAACTTAGTATTCAGGATGAGAAAATACTATTTGCATAATTATAGTCCGAAATCCCAAAAGATGGGGGCTAAAACTGCTAGCCACTAATTAGCCTGTTGCTGGAGGTAAGGCCCCGTTAACAACAAACTAACGGGGCGTTAGCTCTGTTTTACTCGTGGTGTGTCTACCCCCTGGCACACATACACACACTGTTGTATCCTAACAATCGTGCACACACACACACCCATTTATATTCATGTGCGCAAACAAGTAAACACACAAAAGCTTGTACATATAACGCTGCAAAAAACGGCATGTCTCATTAGCGTAGCGTAGCTTACAGATCGATGAAATCTGATCATTCTTACAGACTACAACCACAAAAGCTTGTACATATAACGCTGCAAATAACGACACTTAGCTACAGAAGATTAAATTTGTTATTATTACTTACTCAATAGGATTTTAGAGGATAAAAAATACTAATAAATAGGAGAATAAATACTTGTGTTATCCTATAGCGTAGCTTTACAGCCTTCACACAAATCTTCATTACGGCAGTAGCCCTATGTCTGAACATGTTAGCAATTGCCTGGTAATTAAAATAAAAGCAAAGACTGCGGAGCGTACAAAATAAAATAAAATGTTACAATAACATATAAACACCTACTAACCGATTACTGTTTTGGGTTTGAGGCTACATTTATACGGCGACGCTACATGCTACATGTTACAAGCTAGAGATAGCTTTATCAGGAAAAACACAGCTAAATAAAAACTTACTTCAACATTGGATGTGGCCTCACTGGCCTGGTCCCGGATGGTGGGTATTGATCCCGGTTTTAGCCTTAGTTTGGAGGCAAATCCTTTGTTGACTTGATCGAAGTTCGTAAACGAGTCAGTGGTAAAATGTGTCGAACACACACGCAGAAATCTGCTGGAGTCTTCTGGCACATTTCCCTGGAAAATGAACTCTAGCCACAGATTCTTTGCTTTTTCCAGAGGCGGCAGTGCATGCAGTATTTTGTCCTTGTCACGATTATTGCAGCCAACAACAGCGCAATATCTATCTCTATTAGACATCCTCGAAAGAGCAGGCAAAACCACAGATGTGACTGGGGAAATGTAGCCTGCTGACAGCCTATATGCGAATTACAGGTTGGGCAATGGCCGTGGCCCAACCTCTCATTCCCCTGATTGGTGGAGAGTTGACCAATCAGGCGGAGTGCACCTACATTACGTCAAAAAGGTGCAAATAAAAAATCCACCTGTATCAAATCCGTTGCAGCCCCGTTTTTAGAGATTTGGGTATGGAGGAAAAGAGAGAGGGTTGTGTTTTCTGACACTTTGTGAGTTCCCTGGAACACCGGGGACACATGTGTATGTATAAAAGACATCACAAAGTGCATTTTGCATGATAGGTCCCCTTTAAGGGGGGGGCTGTGATGCCCCTGTGGGTTCATCTAGAGAGGGTGTGGCTGTGCTGTCTGTGCTGCCTTGATTGCAGTAACTCAGGGCACCTGGGTCTGGTGCCCTGCAGCTATTTAAAGACTCTGCTCCTCTCTGTCTTCTCTCTCTGCTTTCTCCTACAGGCACCCGGTTTTGGTTGAGTATGTTCAGTTGCTTCACTTTGTGCACTTCAACACTCTCAAACTCAGACATGTCCATGCAATCGTCACCCTGCACTTACACTACTGATACCACTGACATCCACACCTCATGCTTCATTTGGTTTTGCACTTAATTAATTTGGCTAATTTGGACTACTTGTTTTAATAAACATCTTTTGTTAAACCGTTGATATGGTGTGTCTCCTCTTTGTTGTGGCCTTTTGAGCCAGGTCATAACATGGACGTTCTCACTCCACTCTGAGAGTTTAGGTGACTGCTATTTCTGCCCGACATGTTCAGGTCGACGGCGCCACAGGGGGATGCCACAGGTCGGTGTCCCTCTTCCTGAGAGGGGCTTTACGGCAGCGTCCCCTAGCACCCCGAGGATCCGGCTTGGGACCTGCCCCTGCTGGCCGGATGCCCTATCATCTCCTCCCTTCGAGCCCCTGGCCCAGGTGGGGCTTAAGTGGCTGTCCACGAGGGCAGCATTTCTGCTTGCCATAGCCTCAGGGAAGCGAGTTGGGGAGTTGCATGCCCTCTCCGTAAGCGATACATGCCCGAGGTGGGACTCTCAGGTGTTGCCCTTTGGGCAAATGTGGCAGCCTGTCCAGCTGGCACGCTTTGACATTCAGGAGAACGGCACGTCGGAGTTGCTGTGCCCTGTGGGTGCCCTGTGGGTGCCCTAAGGGCGTATATCGATGCTACTGCCTGTATACGGCAGTCGGAGCAGCTCTTCATTTACCATGGCGGCACTGAAAGAGGTTGGGCCCTCTAAACAGCGGCTGCCCCACTGGGTTGTCGATACCATCTCACATGCCTATGGGGCCAGTGGCCGCCCCCTGCCATCAGGTCTGAGATGCCACTCTACAAGGAGCATCTCAACACCTTGAATTCTGTGCAAAAAACGTCTGTCTTTTGCATGTTTTTTTTAGGCTTGAAAAGATCAATTTAGCAGAGGATAGAGTTTTCTCATAGAAATATTGCTGAGGATATCCAGGAAAAGGAGATGTCACCTAATCAGATCTGTCAGGTGTGGACGTTCAATATAATGGGCTGTCTTAAAAAAAGCTATCCTCGTATAGACACTTTAAATTCAATGTGATTGTTGTAATTTCTATCTCAAAAAGTTAAAGTAATTGCAAGTTGCAGCTGTCCCCAGTAGCGTCACAATAAGCCAAGACACTCAGCCAGCATCCACAATAACAGCAACCTGAATGAAATACAGTCACTTAAATGTATTTTTTTGGGACAGGGGATTTCAGATCGTGTTGGACAACCTGACAAGCACATCATTGTGAAGCAATTGAGGCCTTTTTCCCAAATATAAGCCACATATTGTAATATCAGTCAATATCAAATCCTTGATAAATACTAATTTTTCACTGTGGTTGGATTTTTGCAATAATGACTTCCTTTCATTCAATAGTTTGTGACTGTATTCAATGCGGCTTTTTGTTATTACGACTGAAAGCATATTTGTTTGGTTCTGGCTTATATATTACTTTTAATCGTATTTTGTATCATCTAGACTCCAGCATCAAATATGCATTACCAGTTTATCATATTAAACTGTACACTGCATATCCAAGCAAAGGCCCATTTTCTATTAAACAAATATGAAAGGACGATTGTAGTCTGTTCCTGGTGCCCTTATTAAACAATTTATCCTGTTGGTGGTCTGAGCCTGGTTTCATTGCCAATAGCTCTCATTTTGTAGAATGCCTTGTGGTCATAGAACAGCACAAACTGCAGCAATACTAAACACATAAGTTATAAAGGGGCAAAAAAAAAAAGGGAGACAAAATGGACACTTGTTAGGTGGAAATTACCTGTGCATCACTTTTATTGACATCTAAGTTGTTTGCTGTTTAGTGGGCCTATGTCTTTGTTGTGTTGTTGTGGACAAGGACCATGCTTGGTATCTTTCAGCACAGATGGAATCAGCCTAACTTCCAAGAATTCGTACAATTGTTAGAAAACTAAAGACATACTTTTTTTTCATTTAACAAGATGAGAATTAGACATGCATGACTCCATGTACCCAAAAAGGTAGACAAACAAAGCATTCAAAGGACCTGTTTTGCATAAATGCTTGCTGTTTCCCCTGAACTCCATGAACAGGGAACATGCTATACTAAAATCACAGCTATATATTATTAGAAAATGTATGCATCACTTGATTACCACACCAGATGTCAAATAAAATATTGAATTTTCTTTCGAAAAGTCTAGAACGTAAAGCGGAAGTAAAGTGTGCAGTTATCTAAAGGAAACATGCAATATTTAATTTGAAGACATAAAAGGTACATAGAATAGGAGGATTTCAAAAAAGGAAGGTAAATGTAAATGTGTACCCTTCAAAATAAAAGATTATATGCATTAGGGCTCTCGAGCCGCATGCAGCTCTTTAAGCCCTCTACTCTGGCTCCCTTGAGCTTAGACAAAAAATAAGAAGGAAATAAAATAAAAATATTTGTAGGACTATTTATATTTTGTTGCACAGTTGAAAATGTTTCGTATCTTGTATTTTGAGGTGATACTGTGACATCTAAAAAAAAATGGATTTAATTAGGTCAACCAAAATATGCGTCATATGCTGCTACGGTCCTGCGCCAGCGCCTTTTCTTGCAGGCGAATAACCTGACCCCCGGCTCGATGAGCGAACTATGGATAAATCAAAGAAAAGAAAAGTATCGGAAGAACACAGAGGGTTTAATTCTGCGTGGTTAGAGTTATATGCTTTCACAGCAAACGATGCTGGCTTACCGGTATATTTGATATGTTGAGAGAAGTTGTCAAAGGTGCTGCAGCCTTTACGCATTGGAGGAAAAACACGGAAGAGGAAGACAGCTGACGATCTTCAGTCATAATTCAATCAGTTAACTCTTTTTAGGGTGCAGCTATATGTTATATTTATTTCAAAGTGGGCCCATTTTAATTATATTCATTTTCTTCAAATGTGCAAGGGTCTCCCCAAGTGCTGTGTTGATTTATTTTAAAGTAGGCCTGTGTATTTTTTTTAATTCTCCTTATAAGACTTCTTTGTTTATTATTAGAGGTAAACCGTTTTCTATAATGTAATAAATAATAAATGCAAAAAAACTGTAGTTTTTGTCTATGATGTAACAATATATACAACTTTATAAGCTATCAAGCTATCAAATATGTTTTGTGGCTCCAGACACAAAAAATTGGTGGAAAAGGAGGCAAAATGGCTCTTTTGGTCAAAAAGGTTGCAGACCCCTGCATTAGGGGGACTGATTTGTGGTAACGATTAAATAAGATATTCCGGCTCGGGGCACAGCTGGCGGCGGCGGCCAATAATCTGGGCGTGTTAGGGGTCTCGCTGATCACTCCTCAGCAGGAAGCCCCCGCCTCCCTGTCTCAAGAAGACCGGAGTGATTATTCGGACCGCTGCATCGGACAGATGAATAATCTGGTCCATGGTGTAGCCGACGCTACACCAGCTGGCCGTGTGATGTCCCTGGCCACAGTGGGATCACGCCACGTGTGGTTGGGACTCACGGCGCTCTCCAAGAAGGACCGTGATGATCTCCTTGGAGCACTCGTAACCACCGAAGGGCTCTTCGGATCGATCACCTCGGTCACGCAGAGCTTCAGCCGTTTGGAGGAAGAAAGAGCGCAGCTCAGCCGTATGCTGCCGCTGGAAGAGCCAGCGGGGTGAGCGCGAAGCCAAGGTAAGAAGGAGAGAGAGGCGCAGGTACAGAGCACCCACGGCTACCGCTGCCTCTCCTGCTCCCTCGGCTGGTTCAATTCCAGCACCAGGGATCAGGCCGGGCGATCCCGACGGGCCTCTGTCCCGGCTCCGTGTCAGCAGAGGGCTTCGGGATGGGGTGCACCGTCCGCCCGGAGATGACGGGCGGTGGGAGGAAGTGTCCAGGCGGAGATGGCTTTCTCCACCCAGGACGTGAGGGCGAATCCCACCTCCTCTCTCTATGATGTTTCAGTGCTGAAAAATGCCTTTAATAAAGATGATTGCATTTATCCCAGTCTAAGATAATGTTGTTGTACAGATTCCCCACTCGCCGCCCCAGTTGTAACTCCAGTAAAGGAGGCAGCCAGCGGGCATGTGATAAACCGCAGGAAGTGCTATCAAAGCGCTATGCGAGTGCAGGGGCATTATGACCGGCGTGTTGTTGTTAGGAGACACACCGCACCTAGCATAAAAAATCAGATTAATGCTTTTTTTCCCTCTGGGTGGAAACTGCATTATGGCGGAGCGCGTGCTCCAACAAGAGCGTGCCGCGGTGAGTTCAAGGACCTCAGTGGAAAATCGGCCCTTTCTGTGTCAGCCCCCCATGGGCCAAACTTCCTTTTATGGAGGGTTTGGCGGCGGAGTGGGCCACCAGAGAATACCACAGCTTCTTAGCTGCGGCTCCACAGCTGATTGCATGTCCCCTAACGCAGTTTTACGGGGAATAGAAGCTCTGCTGTGTACTGACAGAGTGGATGGACAGGACACTGAGACTGGGTTATTCACTCCAGTTTTGCAGCATCCCTCCTCCATTCAGGGGCATAAGACAGGCAAATATATAATCCCAAGAGGGATAGGTTTCCCATTCTGGATCTTCGCAGCCTGAATCGGCACATTGCCTGCAAAAAGTTCTATATGTTAACTATTGTTGGATGGGCCACCCTTCTGAGTGGCTCCGCGCCGTTCGTTTGATGAGCGGTCTGCTATAAAAGGAAGAACTCAGACACAGAGATATGAGGTTAACAATAAGCTGATTTAATGGTAAAAACAACAGTACAATATAACGAAGTACTTCGGGCCTTGGCTCTACTACCGTGCGATGTACGTATCAGACAGTCAGACAGAACAGAGGCCCCGAGTGTACAGAACTCACAATATTTATGCCCACAAACGGGGAGGAGTTGTGTGGGAGGAGTTGTGTCGGTTGCTCCTCCCTAGGTGTTTATCTACTGGTGGATTCACTCCTGGGCGAGCCCTAGGCAGCGAATCAGAGTGAGTCAGCCATAGCGTGGGAGGTTTGGATCTACTGCGCCGCTGATAAGTCCCAGGCCATCTTCATGGCAGCCATGGGGTAAACAATTCATGGGGTGAACATGGGGTGAACGTACCAATCTTTATCTTCGTTTATCTTCGGCACCTGGCAGTACCTCTCGGTATACCAATCTTATCTCTGCACAGTCTCTGCATAGTCTCAATGTTGTCAGTTTTAGTACTTTCCCATGCAACTTTTAGTACTTTCCCATGCAACCCCCCCCACGCTCCTGTCCAGCCCATTAAAACCCGGGGGGGGCGACTGGGTCCTATACATTCCTAAGTCACGCAAACACAATGAGCACAGCAAGCAAAATAATACCAATGAGAACATTTGCCCTAGTTTCATAAGCATACATTTTACACAGACTATTGGCGCCTAAGATATGTCGGGCCAAGGTTATAATTATTGAAACAGGTTATACAGGTCACTTACTTACTATAAAACAGTTACTGGGGCTAGTGCAGCCGGGCGATTGGTTCACAACCATCGACCTGAAGGACGCTTACTTTCATGTCGAAATTGCTCCAAAGCATAGAAAGTATTTGCGTTTCGCTTCCAGGGGGTAGCCTACAAGTACAACAGACTACCGTTCGGCTACTCCCTATCCCCACGCACGCGCTGTGGCCACAGCGCTTCAGCCGCTGCGCGACCATGGCAGGAGGGTGTTCTTTTATCTAGACGACCTCATAGTCATGGCCAGGTCCAGGGAATGGACAATGTTTCACACAGCCCAATTGATCCTACACCTAACCAAGTTGGGTTTTGCGGTAAATTGGAAGAAGAGCTGCCCCATACCTCACCAGCAGGAGGAATATCTGGGGATTTTGCTCGATGCAGGTAGACTGTGTGCCACCCTGACAGAAAGCAGACAGGCATCCCTGCTTCGGGCAGTTTGCAGACTGCGTCAGGGGGCGACGGTGACAGCTTTGACCATCATGCAGACTTTGGGTCTCATGGCGGCTGCTCACTTCGTGGTGCCACTCGGATTATTGCATACACGTCGCCTGCAGAGGTGGTTTATTGGCCTTCGTTTAGATCCCAAGAGGCACAAACGACGTCTGGTGACCATCCCCCCCTCAGTGGAGGGCAACCTCCGATTCTGGGGGTCCCCAGAGCATCTGCGGAGGGGGACTCCACTGGGGCGAGTGACCTCCTACATCACAGTCTTCACAGACGCATCCGTGACAGGATGGGGGTGAACCTGCCTAGAGAAAGCTGTAGGTGGTGGCTGGCCTCTGACAGAGGCTCGGCACAGCAACCTTCTAGAGCTGCGGGCAGTAGTGTTGGTCCTACAGCACTTCAAACCCTTAATACAGGGCAAACATGTGCTAGTGAGGAGCGACAACCGCACCACAGTGGCGTACATCAACAGGCAGGGCGGAGTCTGCTCCGTAGCCTTGTTGACCACAGCAGAGAACCTTTGGTGGTGGGCTTCACAGAATGTGTTGTCTCTAAGGGCCCTGCACATCCCGGGGGGGCTGACCTCATGTCAAGAGGCGAGCCCCTGCCAGACGAGTGGAGGCTTCACCCGGAGATGGTGAAGCAGGTCTGGACTCAGTTCGGGAGAGCAGAGGTGGACCTGTTTGCCAACCGGCGCAACGGGAACGTCTGTCAGTCATCCTAGTGGCCCCAGGTCGACGCTTGGCGCCGTGGTACGTGGAGGTGACACAGATGATGGTGGGCCAGCCCTGGACGATTCCTCAGGTCTGGGGGGGCGCTGTCTCAGGAAGCAGGTGCAATAGGGGCGTTACCCACTCTGGGCCAACCTCTCCAGGCTTGGCTCCTGAGAGGGACAGGCTGAGACAGGTGGGGCTATCTGACAACGTTATTCAGACTATCCAGGCAGCAAGAGCAGGATCCACCACAGCCTGTTACAGGCCGAAGTGGGCGGGATTCCAGCGATGGTGTGAAGAAAGGAGTCTAGAGCCTCTATCGTGTATGTTGGGCTCTATTCTGTCCTACTTACAGATACTGGTGGACAGGGGGCTGGCTCATTTGGCGGCAGGTCGGCCTTCAGTCAGCCGCTTATGTCGCGGTTTTTGCAGGGGCTCAGGAGGCAGCGCCCAGTAGTGCACGCCTCCTCCCCGCAATGGGACCTGCCGTTGGTGCTCGAGGCTCTGGTCACAGAACCATTTGAGCCTCTGGAGCTCTCCTCCCTGAAGCACTGTCATGGAAGACAGCGTTGCTACTTGCCTTGACTTCGGCCAAGAGAGTGTCCGAGCTGACCGCTCTGTCGGTGCACCCAAGTTGCTTTTTGATCCGGGGTGACCGTAGCAGGGCGACACTCCTTTGAACCCCTCCTTTGCTCCCAAGAGCCTAAGGAGTTTGTTCAGGTCAAGAGCTATTCAGTTAGGTGGCTTTAATCTTCCACCCCATATTGGGGCCAGGGAGGTTAAATTGCACCTCCTCTGCCCGGTGCGTGCACTGGTATGTTATGTAGAGCACGGCTGCCATTAGGCGCACTGAACAGCTGTTTGTGTGCTTTGGGGATGGTGTGGCTGGAAAAGCTCTCTCCAAGAGGCGCCTGACAGGATGGCTCTGCGAGTGCATTACACATGCCTATGGACGGGCGGGGAGAGCCCTCCCCACTGGGGTCCGTGCACACTCTACGCGGGCTATGGCAGTGTCAACAGCCTTATTCAACGGCGTGATTGGAGGATATATGCACCGCGGCATCTTGGTCTACGCCAGGCCCCTTCATAAAGTTTTATCTCTTGGACATGTCTGGCTCCTTCTCGTCGTCTGTGCTTGCCGGGGCAACACATGACTGGTGAGAGGGCGGGGGGGGCTGTGGGTCAGTAGGTGGCTGACCCCCCCCTGGGATAGAGTGCACTTTCCCATGCTCCTTAGGGACCTGGGGAACATGATGCGCAGTAAGCTCCATACAGAGTCTTCCGCACTATTTTTTCCATGCACACTCTACACGAGGTAAGCGTGTGTGAGTGTGCCTTATCCAAGCTGCGGCCCCGACTTCTCCACGGTCACAACGTTTATGCAACTCTGTAGGTGAATGCCCGCATAGCATGATAGAGAGTAGTACCCATAGAGTCCAGTAGAGGGCTCCGTCTGTGCTTATATAACTAGGGTTACAATACGTAACCCCCCGTTACAGGGTCTTCATTGGAAACCAAATCAGCGGAATTGGACACTCAGCCCAGGGGCCATGAAGAGAAATCCAATCAAATCAGAAATCATTAGAGCCGATTGTTCCTGGAGCGTGGTGCTGCTGAGAAGTGTTTGTTTGTTTTTATGTCTATGTTCATGGCTTGGATTCAGATATGTTTATACACTGTGATGAAGAGTCACTATAGTCTTTTACAATGAGACAGCGATGACTAGTTAAGAGACGGGGAATTAGAATGTCAGCCAGAGTGGTTTATGGGTAAATAAACAAGAATGACATTTAAATAAGTGAATGAGTTCTGAACCCTGTGCATCCTATTAGATGCATAATAGGCAAACAATTGTTTCAAATCAGAGGCGTTTTATTGGTGATTGCTCATGCTTGTAAAACTGAACCAGTGGCCTTTTATTCAGCTCAATTATTATTATTTATCCAATCCAGTGCACAAGGATGAATATAATTGAATTTGCCTTCGTTAAAAAGTACATCACAAAGTTAAACTTGCTGGGTTCAAAGGGCCAAGACGACAAACAACCCATGCTTCTTTGGTCTACACATGACCCCAGACATTTAACAGTAGTCAAGAGAAGTCAAACGTTAGTTTCCCTCCAAGGGGACATTTTGTTGAATCCCATAACAATCAAATATTGTGCAAGATTACTCCAAATGGAGACAAAAAAGAGCTGAATGCCGAATACAAGTGTTTAGATGCCTGGATAATGTGCAAATTCAGGCTACATATTGTATAACCTATGTCTTTTGAGCAGGAACTACCAGCTCTGGAACAAATTAAGAGACCACTGCAGCATAATCAGTTTCTCTGGTTTTACTTTTTATAGTTATGTGTCTGAGTAAAATGAAAAAAAAGATTATTTGATTCTATAAACTACTGACAACATTTCTCTGTGTTGGAATTCAACAGACATTGGAATGGAATGGCTGCCATACATGTAGAGATTGAGATTTAAGAACAATTTGGAGTGGTCTCACAAGCCATTCCAAATTGATAATTTTTTCCGGTGCTAACCTTAACCCGGCTTAAGGTATGACATCAAACTGTTTAAGGACAGTCCAATACGGCATGGGCCTTCATTGGGATCTGCCTATAGCAGAGTTGGTAAAGCTGTAGCTAACTCCGCCCAATACCGCTAATAATCTGACCACTTTGGTAAATCTGCAATGCCAGATTCAGGCTCCCAAACCAAAACACCATTTAGTTCAAGGCTTTGTTTGCAGTGTAGAGAACCGTACATATGATTAGATTGTGCCTCATGCAGCAAGAATGCATATTCCTTTGGAGGACACTGGATTATGTTTTCAGATTAAAAACAAGATTAAAGCCCTGTAAAGATATTGGCAAAAACGGGCAATAATAATCCTTTATTGTACTGGGGAAATTAATCACGCATCTCTGTGTTCATCCAGCGGCTGAACAAATTGAAATTGTAGGTTGAAATTGGCAGTAATCCTTAGGTCACTGGTTCAACTCTGACTTGAATGATGTGTTTTTCGAAGATGCTTCTCTTCGTTAGATGTTTGAAAGATGTGGATGGGCCTTGTGTTCAGTTCCATTGGCTTCATCCCTTGCGAATTTCTTGGCATTTTTGACTCAATCCGTCCAAATCTAACATTTCCTCTTGCATTTGAAACTTACAGCTGTAAACACTCTTAAATGGTGCCCTGGGTCAGAGGTTTACTGGGAATGTGTGAAATATTAGTTGAGTGCGCTGATCCATTTGCTCTGCACGCGTTGGTTCGAATGTCATCCTCCATCTTCCTATTTTGTTGTCAGATGAAATACTGTATGATTGTTTTCTTGCATCACAGCAGCAACATTTGCTAAATCTACATAGACAAATACAGTATTTCAAACACAAGAAACAGTTATTTAATGCAACTTTACAATCACTGAGACATTTTTTTCCAAACTCTGATGTACATCTGACCTGGTATTGACTTGCCTCAAGTCATCAAAGCCTTCTGAAGTAAGATTTTTCAAAACCTTGGACCTTTCCACTGCATAGAGTCAAATCCTTGCCCACTTCAAACAAACACAAAAAACATCTGGTTGTGGGCTTCACAGAATGTGTTGTCTCTAAGGGCCCTGCACATCCCGGGGCGGGAGAACGGGGGGGCCGACCTCATGTCAAGAGGCGGGCCCCTGCCAGACGAGTGGAGGCTTCACCCGGAGATGGTGAAGCAGGTCTGGACTCAGTTCGGGAGAGCAGAGGTGCATCTGAAACAGAATGTTCAATTTCTAGGCCACAGAAACAAACACAAACAGCTTGGCTTTCAAAGAGAGATTCATTTGGCTCACCAGCCTCATTCGTTGGCAAATGTTTTAATAGCGTGTTAGCTAATTGAAATTGGTACCTATCCTAGTCTGAGTGACATATCTGGCAAACTTCACCACATATCGCTCGTGAGTTGAACACCGGTGCAACGCATTGTTATCTTTCTCAAGTTTCCAGCTATCACCTTCCACCTACTGATGGATAGGAAGCTGGCAGCATAAGGAGGTTCACCGGGCAGAAAATGGATAAATATAGCAGAGAGGCTACAAATGGAAACCCAAATACTGGTCAAGTGTGTCTCCACGTCAGAGTTTTTAACTGACCAGTTTGATGTTGAACATGATTAATGATACAAACAGAGGGTCATTGTGAGTAAGGGCTCTGAGCTGTGCGGCTCTTTAATTTGGAGGCTGCAGATTTATCACATATCTGTCCGGCTGCCTTCAGATGGCTGCAGGAGTTAATTAACTGCCTGCCCAAGAATCACAAGCAAGCGTATCTTAAAGATTAAGTACTTATGGATATTTACAACCTTTAAAGTGAAAAGGAAATACCATTGTATGCTTTTAGGATTATTTTGGAATACAGCCCAAGGGCTTCACCTTTCTTTTTTTTCAAGCTCTCTCAATGTCAGTTTCTCTGTCTCTGTCAACACTGATTAACAAAGAAATTAAATAATGAAACCAGTTTTGTAGTATTATGTGTTTTGTTGCACAGATTTTGAGCAGAATGTTTGGTCTTGATCAAGTAAAAACACAAAGAAACAAAAAAAAAGTCAATATTTTTTCATCTGATGTAGTGCAGACTGTCCTTTAACAGTATATATAAGGGGCCATGTACTTAAATAATATAGAATAATGAAATACCTGCAAGCAGGGAGAGTTTGGTGCTGGTTGGCTTTTGAAGTAGCATTAGCTTCTAATGCTAGTGTTGCTTGTCTCAGTTAGACTTCACCTGCCAGTACATTTAGTGTCAAGAATTCATTGTCAACGTTTTTGTACATGTAAAGGAATGCAAATGTAGCAAAGTTCAGGCATACAGCTAAAATGATACACATGACAGGAGTCCGGATGGTTACTCAGTCAAAACACCCTTGTGTCTAAGTCTCACTAAAGCTGAGAAACCGAGATTAGACTTGAGTTTTAGAACCCTTGATTAGGGTGGTACAGGGACATGCTCTCAAGGGAGGTCATGGAGGTAGACCAACCACTGCATAACAAAAATACAAAAAGGACATTTCTGTACGATTCCAATCAAATTGTATAATCAAGATCGTCTAAGTTGCACTGCTATAAATTCAGGAAGAGACGACGTAAAAGGAAGAAACGTAAAAAAAATAAAATGCTTTTGTCCAAGCAAACCCTTTCAAAATGAAAAAAAAACTTTCAGTGGACTCTTGGCAGCCTGCCTTTATGCAACCAGCAATGGTAACCATGATAACGTAAGCATGAGTTCCTGGAGTCACTTTGGTTTTGTTAAAAAGCCTTTGCTTTTTATCTTTGGTATATTACATGATCATTGCATTTCTTGGTATTTCTTTATTCGTCCACAATTACTTAGTGTTTTCACCTTGAGATGGTGTGAAGGCAAGGCAAGGCAAGTTTGTTTATATAGCACCTTTCAGCACACGGCAATTCAAAGTGCTTTGAAGGATGCAGCTTTCATTCAAGTAAGCTTCAGTAAAACGAAGAGAAGTCAGAAATAGAGGAAAGTAAATTGAAAGTGGATCCAATCACATTCAATCAGCAGAGACTTCATTTTGACTTTACAAATACTTTTCAAGTTATAAAAGTAAATAGTCGAAGGTTAATAAACCACATCGTGACATCATATCATTTAAGGGGGTGTTGAAATATAAGAAAAGGAAATCCCATCGATACAGGGACCCTGGTGGTGATGAGATGAATGGGATGCTGTAGATCTGAATGTGTTTCAAGGATCTTTTATTGTCATTCGGCTAAGCACGGAGTTGCACAATCAAATGCATACAAAAATATGACAAAACAGAACAATGATTTTTACTTTCCTGAAGTTCATTTTTGCAATTTGGTGGAATGCAGAAAACAATGTGGAATTTTCTAAGCAGAAAACCCTGCTGGGATTCTTAATGTAAAAATGTCCACAAACGTTGACGTTTGACCGCCAAGCTTTATTGGTGTGAAACAAAAATAATGTAACCTATATTTTATTTTTTTCCTTAATAATTTTAAAACACTCCATTTTTTTTGTTAAACTGTCCCAAACTGCATGTTGATATTTCTTATACCTTTAAAGAGGATTTAAGGTCTCCAGTACTACTCCTTGACATCGGGGTTGACACTGACAATGCCTTGCTAGCACACTGATTACTTGTGTGAGTGGCTTCATGAGGTACAAGCTGAGTTGGCTTAGGGTTCATCAAAGAAGGACTAGATAAGCCCCTGCTAACGCTCGAGACAATTGGAAATCAATGCACCATCCTGAACACTAATGTGTCCTTAACTGGAGGTGTGCATTTCACCGTGCATTCATCACAATTATTCTGTTGCTCCCTTGAGAAAGAACACAAAAGTGATGAGGAATCAAATTGGAACTTAAAAAATCCAAAAGCCTCTGAGATAATTCTGTGTTTTAAAAGTTTGGGGCATTGAACATTAAAGTTCAATATCTGACAGTACAGCTGGAAATGTTACAGTTAATAAAAGACTGTTAAAACGCCAGTGCTCCATAAAGGTTCAACCCTAAACCCTACTTTAAGAACACCCTTCCAAGGACGACAAAATTAAAGCGAAATCTAATAAATGTAACTAACTTCTAAATGGCAATTTTGAACTGTTTTGGTGACTTCTAACAAATTGGTTTCCAGCACTGTGGTTCCCTACCCCAGGACACAGGATAAAATGGATGTGGTAAATATATGAATAACTGGATGTTTTCTTGTTGCTGTATTGCTAATTAATGATTGTTGTGATGAAAAACATGAAGCTTGCAAACCAAAAAATGTAGTTCCAATTCAGTCAAACATTACATTTTAAAATACGTATCAGAGGGATTTGGAGGACTCTTGTTGGATGTTAGTGATACACAAAATCCACTAGGAAACTGGTGTTCTCCTTCCCGGACGAAATCATAAGTCAATGTTGTTGTTTTTTTATTGACGTAAGTATAGGAAGAAATAGATGAACTTTTTTCGAAACCAAACTAAGTAGTTTTATTGGGTTTTCGTTTGCTTGTTATTCAGTTTACAGTAGGGGTCACGGTTCACAGAATTCACGGTTCGGTACGTACCTCGGTTTGGGGGTCACGGTTCGGTACGGGTTCGGTACAACAAGAAAAAGCAAAGAAAAGTCCCAAATGCATAATTCCAGGTTTGTTGTTATTTATTTTTGAACAGTAGTGCAAGTTTCAGTTTAAAAATAAGGAACTCTAACATTTGGAATAATTAACTTTATTAAACAGTTAAAAACAAACCACAAACAGTACCACACACACTCAGATGGCCATATTATCTATAATGGCTGATGTCAAACTAAAAGGTTCAATAAACTGTAAAACTAAAAGAATGTCTTGAAAATATTACAAAATAAATAATAAGATAGTGTTTCAATCACTTTCAATCAATAAAAGCCGGGGTCCTCTACTATTGCATAAGGGCGCAGCATAGCCGTTGAAAAACATATGCCAAAAGCTTCCGTTATTTATTTTGATCTCTCAGCTTTCATGTCTATTGGCTTCTTAAAAACAGCGGGGATAAGCTGTTGAACTGCTGTTGTCTTTTGCCGGGCTCCGGTGACTGGCAAATCTGGGTGATGCCTTCTGATATGATTTAGCATGTTTGGCTTGTGTTACCATTAGCATACCGCACACCGTCCTCGTCCGATCCACCACTTGCACAATCCATCGTTATTGTAGTCCACAGGGAAACCGAAATGTTCGCACACAGCTGATTTAAAAGAAGCAGGTGGGTTCTAGCTCCTGTGTTTTATCTGAACTCGCAATACCAGCTTTTCTTCTTCTTGTATTTTGTTCGTTTTGTTGTGTTTTCTTCTCTTTCTTCATTTGTTGTTTAAGGGCGGCTGGCAAACAGCTTTTAGGCGCAATACTGCCCCCTGGATTATATATAGTGTAGTGGATACTGCCCTGAATGACAGACTTTTTTCCCACTCGTAAAGAAAAGGCGTATTCGTCGTGTGACTGCATGCACCGAACCGTGACGGTACGGGATGTTGGGTTTAAGCACCCTTCAGTTGTTGAAGGTTCGAGCCCGCTCCGCGCTGTTCGTTTGATGAGTGGTCTGCTGTAAAAAGGAACGGCTCAGACAGAGATATGAGATTAAACAATAAGCTGATTTAATGGTAGAAACAACAGTACAATATAACGAAGTACTTATATAACGAAGTACTCCGGGCCTCAGCTCTTCCACCGTGCGATGTACGTATCAGACAGTCAGACAGAACAGAGGCCGCGAGTGTACAGAATTCACAATATTTATCCCCACAAACGGAGAGGAGTTGTGTGGGAGGAGTTGTGTCGGTTGCTCCTCCCTAGGTGTTCATCCATTGGTGGACTCACTCCTGGGCGAGCCCTAGGCAGTGAATCAGAGTGAGTCAGCCATTGACGAGGTCTAAACAGCGAATCAGAGTGAGTCAGCCATAGTGTGGGAACTTTGGATCTCCTGCGCCGCCGATCAGTCCCAGGTCATCTTTTATGGCAGCCATAAAATAAACAATTCTGGGTCGCACGGGGGTGAGGTACCAATCCTTATCTTCGTTTATCCTCAGCACCTGGCCGTACCACTCCGCATCCCAATCTTTCTCTCAGAACAATCTCTGCATAGACTCAATGGTGTCAGTTTTATTACCTTTCTCCTACAACCCCCCCATGCTCCTATCCGGGCCATTAAAACCCGGGGGGGCGACTGGATCCTCTACATTCCTAAGTCAACGCACACACAATTGACCACAGCAAACAAAGGAAAATAAGAACACTTGGTCTAGTTTCATAAGTATACATTTTACACAGACAAAGTTATAATTATTAAAACAGGTTATAATTATTGAAACAGGTTACTTTAATCCCCCTTTTGATCTCACCTCCAGAGATCAATTCACACAAGCATTCAAAACATAACCACTGTCATTCTTTTCTACTGCGTCTGTCCCACAATGAGCGGATACAAGGCACACAACAACAACCACATGTTACTAAAATGGCAATACAAGTAGCTATTGAAATCAAAAGAGACATTATTAAACCTTTCCATTGACCAAACATGTTTGTAAACCATTCCTCCAAGGGGTTGTGTATCCCTGATTGTTCATGCATAGTTATGGATAGTGTGCGAAAGCCTTCTAAAGCCTTTGTGACGGAACCGTCCGGAGCCGTATTGTTTGGAATGAAAGTACAACACATATCACCAAACATTGAACACACACCTCCTTTCTCAGCTAACAGCATGTCAAGGGCCATTCTATTCTGTTTCAGCCATAAGGGAAGTCGGCCCCAGCTGTTCAGCGAGTCCTTCTACAGGTCCCTAGTGAGATTAGCTAAACGGAGCACATTGTAATGTACATAGTTGATCCTGTCTGCATTATTCCATCACTACCTGCTTGGAAAGTGAAGGTTTGTTTAGGAGACATTTTGGTAACAACTACCTCATGTTTGGCCCGTTTGACCCTAGTTACGGACTCCTCTGGCGGGGGAATGGAGTCTGGGTGGTCAATGGAATCATTAAAACAAAAATAAAGGCAAGGGTGAACACACATTATTTCTGTTATTAATAATAGGAGATTTACTAGGACACAAGGAATTAACACCCAATCAAATAATAAGGCAATTCGCTAATGGGCCATATAACTAAGAATGGTGTTCAAGATACAAACAGTGTCCCAAGTAAAACCACGATTCCCACTAGCAGAGTACACCAACAAACAATAAGGAAGTGTAATCCACAGTCTGTCATTGTTGAGTACCTTTAATCAGTGGTCCGTGTTATTGTAATTAGGTTGAACACAATGCTAAAATCTCCTAAGGAGATTTTTTAAAACTAGGGTGTAAAATAGTACCCTGTAATGGTAAATACTGTGCTCCCAGAACCTGTTAAATAGAAGGTCTGGTGAGTGGGGAGACTTTCACTGCCCTTTAACTATAGGGATAACCTCTCGTTATATATAACCTACTACTCTTATTAGAAAGAGGCCCTATAGGTGGGCATAAAAATGCTGCTACTTATTGGAAAGTGCCCCTAAAGGTGGGAGTAAAAAAGTCGGGTCCTATATGGAGTCGTGTGTTTCAGAGTAGACTCGTGTCCGCCTCCTCGCCGGCCGTAATCTCCTTTCCAAGATCGCCTGTTGTTACCTCTGTGTCTTTGTCCTTGTCATCTGTTGTATGGGTCGTTGCTTCTGCTGGGCTGTCGTCGTCAGATGTGTCGTCTCTCGTCCTGCTGCAGCGATGTCAGTTCTGATGTCGTCTAACGTCCTTGCTGGAGGTTTTCCAACGGCGCACTGGCTCCAATGATACCACGTTTCCCCCTTTCCTTCGAGGCGAACTGCATGTGATGTCCTCTGAGTCACTCTGTGCGGGCCGGTGAACCTTGGGTTGAGCCACTTCGGACGGATGACCTTCAGCCAGATGAATTCTGCGGTGTTAGCCTCGTGCTTCTCCGGTCCCCCTTTGGCGTCAGCCACCTGGGTGGAGAAATCTCATACCAAGCCCTTAAGTTGCTGGTAATATGGTTTTGAGCTAATTTCCTCTACTTCTTTCCCTACTGCTAATGCTCCAGGACCCGGAAACTGATGGCCGTGGGTCAGCTCAAATGGGGAGAAACCTGTCCCTCAGTTAATGTGTTCATAAACAAAGTCCGACACCGGCTATATCAACCTGTTTCAGAGGAAGGTGGAGTCCCCTGTGCCGTCTTGACTTGCCGTGTCTTCTCTGTCAGAGGCAGAGGTTTCATCCTTTTTTTTTTTTAGTCCTAAAAAATTTGACGCGTTTTGCAACAAAGTCAAGTATTTCTTCATCTGTAGGTGTATGTGTTGATACAGGTGTTCTTTTAATGTCATGAGGGGAACTGGGTGAGGGGGGGTTAGAGGTGGAGGGAAGCGTATAGGGAGGGGGTCGGGTCTTAAAGGGGTTGTATAAATCTGGATAGAGGAGGGGACCGCCCTCTGGGATGTCTGGGAGGGGCCCACCATATGGCTTCTCCTTCCTGACTGGCTCTATCACTTCTGTGGGAGGGGCTGGTGCAGGACTGGGTGGGGCTGCTATGGCGGGCAGATTTTTGGCGGGAGTTTTGCTCAGAGAGCAGGTTACTGCCACTCCATTCATAACTAAGGCTGCGTTATGGCCTATTCTCCTTAGCTTGTCAACTAGCTCCCTTTCTTTGTTAAGTTTAGAAGCCCTGATAAAACCTGCCTTCTGCTTGTTGAGAGTTTCTAATTTCTGAACCAACTGTCGCTCGTATGTATTGAGTGCTGTGGCTAGGAGACTTATTGCCTCGTCACCCTCTACTCTATTCTCTGCGATCATCTGATCGTGTAAGAAACGGAGATCGCTGCTCGCCTTTTTATGATCTCCGGGCTTAAGTCCGCTAAGTATCAATCTCTCTGCTTGTCCCCACTGTTCCCTTAAACTCCCCGGAACAGGGACTCCTAATTCTCTCTCTTCACGTTCAAATTCTCCTTCCATTTTGACTTCGTTCGTATCTGCTTCTCCTAAAGGTTTTAGTTTTTTATAAAAAATACCAGATATCTCTGCGTACTATAATTTACTAATTATTGTAGTTTTATTCCCACAGGTATACAGTCTGATAGTTTTCGGTGCGAGGTGTATTTCAACCCGTTGCGGAGACTCACAAGAGCGCTTCTCCTAAAGGTTTTAGTTTCTTATAAAAAACCAGATATCCTGCGTACTATAATTTACTAATTATTGTAGTTTTATTCCCACAGGTATACAGTCTGATAGTTTTCGGTGCGAGGTGTATTATAGGCGGCGCGTAAGGCTCAGGTTTGGGAAGGCTAAATAACTTGTTTTACCTGACGCTGCCTGCCTCCGGCGTCTATAGAAAGAGATCAACTCAGTGAAAGCTGCGCCTGATCAGAGCTCAGCGTGCGGAGTTTAAATCTATCAAGTCATATTACAGGATAAAGGAAATACAGTTTAAACTGCCGTATGAAGAGAAGACGCCGACGTGTCGCACTTATCATTCATATCACATCATCGATCATATAATATCATAATATATCATATATTTCCTTGTCTAAGTCAGCTTCTCGAGCCGTATCTGACCGTGCAACACTTACATTGTCACATACTGTATGCAGAAGTATTATTTTAAGCAACACATTAGGTTGACGAAACACTCAACTCAAATGTAATTAAAGTCAGATCCACTCGTGTCTTAGATGGGCAACAGTGATAACATAAAACTGTTGTACGCTTTCAAACACTCGGTAGTTTATTTATTTTTTAACCAGTTGCTCTATATTCACCTTGCAGGTGCAACTATGTGGCTTGTATCCTTTATTATATGTTTAAGTCATGGATGTTTAAAGTTCATATTTGTCTAATATTTATTTACTTTCATTAATGAAGTATGACGCTGCGCTGTTAGTACACTTGTCCCTTTCACGTGAACGCGCTCTCAGAGAGAAACCCTGGCTCGATTTACCGAGTTGATAACCAGCGTCGTAGGACCGCTTAGCCGTTACGTTAAGCCCGCGCTGATTGGTCCAAATTGACCAATCCACGGACTTCCTCACACACACACACTCAGTGCAGGCAGCTCTGCTGATTTCTCCTCCCTGGCTGCAGGCTGATAACAGCCAGTTGGCATCAAGGCGAAATTCTCTCTGCAGACCCATTCTCACAGCGCCTATCAACCTTTTTCTTACTCAATCTCGTTACACAGTTAATCACACTCAAAATAAATATACCTAACGTAACCCCAGATCCGTCTAAGGATTGCCTGTGTACTTAGTCGATGAGCCCCAACCCCAGAATTCGTCTAAGAATTACTGTGTGTGTCACCTTATTTCTCAGAGTATTTCAGCTGGACTTCTTTAAATTTTAAAACCACTGAAATCTCGACGACCATTGCAGCTGGACTTCTTTAAATTTTATAACCACTGCAATCTCGTTACACAGTTAATCACACTCAAAATAAATAACCTAATGTAACCCCAGATCCGTCTAAGGATTGCCTGTGTACATTAGTCGATGAGCCCCAACCCCAGAATTCGTCTAAGAATTACTGTGTGTGTCACCTTATTTCTCAGAGTATTTCAGCTGGACTTCTTTAAATTTTAAAACCACTGAAATCTCGAACGACCATTGCAGCTGGACTTCTTTAAATTTATAACCACTGCAATCTCGTTACACAGTTAATCACACTCAAAATAAATAACCTAATGTAACCCCAGATCCGTCTAAGGATTGCCTGTGTACATTAGTCGATGAGCCCCAACCCCAGAATTCGTCTAAGAATTACTGTGTGTGTCACCTTATTTCTCAGAGTATTTCAGCTGGACTTCTTTAAATTTTAAAACCACTGAAATCTCGAACGACCATTGCAGCTGGACTTCTTTAAATTTTATAACCACTGCAATCTCGTTACACAGTTAATCACACTCAAAATAAATAAACCTAATGTAACCCCAGATCCGTCTAAGGATTGCCTGTGTACATTAGTCGATGAGCCCCAACCCCAGAATTCGTCTAAGAATTACTGTGTGTGTCACCTTATTTCTCAGAGTATTTCAGCTGGACTTCTTTTAAATTTTAAAACCACTGAAATCTCGAACGACCATTGCAGCTGGACTTCCTTTAAATTTTATAACCACTGCAATCTCGTTACACAGTTAATATATTCCCCGTACAGTCTAGTTGACTTTTATAGTGCGATGTATATTTCAACAGATGGAGAGACTTCCAGAAGCGCTTCTACACCCCCTTTCGGCGATGTGGCTTTTGGCAAGGAGTCGAAACCCAGTCTACAGAATCTCTTTATCGTCACGTTTAGTCTTCTAGATTAACCCCACAGCAAGAGTTTGCGAGATCCGGTCATTTCAAATTGATTTTGAAAGTTGCGTTTCTCCTCTTGAAATACCCCACATATAACACAACTACAGCTCCTCTTTGAGACTGGAAAGTGTTATTCTGTAGTACTGTTCTTTCTACCGTAAGACTAAAACACTGAAAATGCCGCTGACAACTCTAAAATTTTGTAGTATAGCCAATCACAGATTTTGATAATAACAGGTATCTGCTCACCTTTCTGTTGTGGGGCCCTGGTTTAGTTGTCAGAGGTATTCGAGGTGTCATCCCTGGACCGTTCGTCCGCTGGCTGCCGGTGTGCCTTCTATGAGACCCTACTCATCACGTCGGTCGGTCACCAAATTGTTGGGTTTAAGCACCCTTCAGTTGTTGAAGGTTCGAGCCCGCTCCGCGCTGTTCGTTTGATGAGTGGTCTGCTGTAAAAAGGAACGGCTCAGACAGAGATATGAGATTAAACAATAAGCTGATTTAATGGTAGAAACAACAGTACAATATAACGAAGTACTTATATAACGAAGTACTCCGGGCCTCAGCTCTTCCACCGTGCGATGTACGTATCAGACAGTCAGACAGAACAGAGGCCGCGAGTGTACAGAATTCACAATATTTATCCCCACAAACGGAGAGGAGTTGTGTGGGAGGAGTTGTGTCGGTTGCTCCTCCCTAGGTGTTCATCCATTGGTGGACTCACTCCTGGGCGAGCCCTAGGCAGTGAATCAGAGTGAGTCAGCCATTGACGAGGTCTAAACAGCGAATCAGAGTGAGTCAGCCATAGTGTGGGAACTTTGGATCTCCTGCGCCGCCGATCAGTCCCAGGTCATCTTTTATGGCAGCCATAAAATAAACAATTCTGGGTCGCACGGGGGTGAGGTACCAATCCTTATCTTCGTTTATCCTCAGCACCTGGCCGTACCACTCTGCATCCCAATCTTTCTCTCAGAACAATCTCTGCATAGACTCAATGGTGTCAGTTTTATTACCTTTCTCCTACAACCCCCCCATGCTCCTATCCGGGCCATTAAAACCCCGGGGGGGCCGACTGGATCCTCTACATTCCTAAGTCAACGCACACACACACAATTGACCACAGCAAACAAAGGAAAATAAGAACACTTGGTTTTAGTTTCATAAGTATACATTTTACATAGACAAAGTTATAATTATTAAAACAGGTTATAATTATTGAAACAGGTTACTTTAGGGACGGATACCGTTACACCACTAGTTTACAGTGTTGCACGAATGTACATGTTTTAAACTGTGATCATGGACAAAACACGTTTCACTCAAAGCGAAAATTAGGAATGTAGATTAATTGTATGGGAACGTAATTTGTTAATGTGTACTTTATAGGGCTGCCCCCCGATTAGTCGACCAAAGGTTAGTCGGCCAAAAGAGTATTTGGTCGGTCAAGTTTTAATTGGTCGTTGGTCGCCGAAAAAAAAAAAAAACACGACACAGGAGGTGACGTCAGTCACTTGTTTTCACGTCAGATAAGCTGATAATTTTAACCATGTCAGGCGTAAAATCAAGAGTTTGGGAGCATTTCGAAAAAGTAACAGACAACCCGAAGAATGTGTGATGCAAACTTTGCAAGCAAATATTCTCCTATCATTCATCAACTACAAACATGAATAATCACCTGAAACATGTAAGTACCGTTCAAGCCGTTAAAAGATGGCCGCTCTGCGGCTCTAGCCTTAATAAAAAGCCTGTTAGATAAAATGTATTATCATATTACTTAAATTACTTACTTAGTTAACTTAAATGAATGTGCATTTCTCTCTATAGGCTCATCCACTATACGTTGATAGGGCCACCCCATCTACCTCAACTTCATCTTCGCAGCCGCCATTGAAACTCTCACAGACAACACTCGTTTTGAAGCCCCCTCTTTCCGACAAAAGGAAGAGAGACATCACCGACAAAATTGCAGATTTCGTGGCACTGGACATGAGACCTGTAAACATTGTCGAGGGGGAAGGGTTCAAACAGATGATGAAATTCATCGAACCGGGTTACACTGTACCCAAACGTGACACCGTAATGCACGCCATTAAAAACAAATATAACACCACCAAACAGGTACTTTTGGAGAAACTTAAAGCCTGCACAGCAGTCAGCTTCACTACTGACACATGGACCTCCAACCAAATGGATGGTTACATGACTGTGACGGCACACTTTATTTCCCAAGAATGGCAATTACATTCATTCGTGTTGGAGACTAAAGTGCTGGAGGTGAGCCACACAGCTGCCAACATAGCAGAGCGACTCGGCGAAGTGATGGAGGAGTTTGGGATTCCGCCAGAAAAGAGGGTCGCTGTAGTACACGACAATGCCGCTAATATGGTGTTGTGCGCTCAACAGCTCTCTCAAAACCCGTCCTGGGGTAATGTCCAGGGAATTCGTTGTGCGGGGCACACCTTGCAGTTGTGCATAAACGCGGCAGTTAAATTAGATCCCATCTGCCGAGTTATTGCTGCTGCCAGACGCCTTCAGGGACACTTCAAAAAAAGTGCCAAGGCAACATCAGCTCTCACTTTGAAACAGAAGCAACAGAATGTGGCTGAACACAAACTGATACAAGATGTGTCCACACGATGGAACTCCACTTATTTGATGCTGGAGCGTCTTCTGGAACAGAGATGTCCGGTTACAGCTGTGCTTTCAGAACCCGGGACCACCCACCGATCTGACCGAGATCTGGATCTCACAACTGCCCAATGGAGGATAGCGGAGGACATTGTCTCCGTGCTGAGGCCAATGATCACCCTCACCGAGCTGCTCTCACAAGATGTAAACGCATCTCTGTCTGCTACGCTGCCGATGCTCATCAACATGAAGAGGCGCCACTTGTTGAGTCGTGATGATGACAGCACGACCGTGAAGGCAGTTAAGTAAAAAATCACAGAGGAAATCGACAAAAGGTGGGAGCTCACAGGGAGTCTGGAGGGCAGCATATATATTCAAGCTGCAGTCCTTGACCCACGGTTCAAGAGCTTGTCATTCCTCGATGCAGAGAAACGGGACGACGCATACGCAACGGTGTCGGATCTGGCTGAGAGTTTATCTCCAGCAGAAGAAGCTACTGCTCAGAGAGAGGACAGCAGCGGCGCAGAGGAAAGTGAGCCCGCACCAAAGAGGCAAAGGGAAAAGCAGCAGGACATATCAATGCTGATGGCCTTTGATGAAGATCAAGAGACGGAAGATCACAAAAAGGAGATGAAGACATACTTGGAGGACCGAACCAAGGTTGACAAGGGACCACTGATTTGGTGGAAATTAAATGAGGAACGCTATCCCAAGCTTGCCAGAGCAGCTAAGCGCATCCACTCCATCCCTTCCACATCCACGCCATCGGAGCGCATATTCTCAAAGGCCGGCTTCATTGTGAGCAAGACACGGAGCTCACTTCTCCCAGACAACACAGACAAACTGGTGTTCTTGTCTCATAATATGAGAAGACTAAGATCAGAGGGAAACCCTGAAAGTCAGGTAAAATGTAGTGGCCTAGCCTAATATAAATAACGACATAGTTTTGTAGTTTATATAGTTTTCGTTCTTCGTTCGTTCAACTGATGTGAAGTGTTTGAGTTAAGTTTTGCGGTATATTTATAATTTTTGTTTGCATTCCGACCTCAGGAAAAAACTAAATCGAAACTATATTTTTCGTTTCTTTTAAAAATGTAAAATGAATATAAATTATATAAACAAATGAATAAATAAATATAGGCTTAAGCCAACTTAAATATTAAAATATCAGTGCAAAAGTAAACAGGCCTACGGAGAAGTATTCTCAACCAGTGGCGTGAATGAAAGCGCATGCATGAAACAAACCGCCTTTTTAGCGAAACCGGCAAGTAATTCAATTATGATTCTGAATGTGTTGGAAAAATCAACAAGGAGACTGTTTAAACATTTTGTTAATTTATTTCAACACAACATTTTTGAAATATCAACAAGGAGACTGTCTTAACATGTTGTTAATTTATTTCAACACAACAGTGTTGTGTTGAAATAAATTAACAAAATGTTAAGACAGTTAAGACAAAATGTTAAGACCAGTGGCCTTACCTGACGACCAGTGGTCGACCAGGAAAATCTTTGGTCGGGGGCAGCCCTAGTACTTTATACCAGAAACTTTACAACATTGTGTCATTGCTTTCAAGTCCACTAATCATAATCTGTCAAAAGGCTTTTAGTGCTATTTTGGCCACAAAAGTTGATTTTCTATAAGTCTTTATGATAGCATAGGGTGGAAAATGAAAAGTTAACCTGACATGACGTGATACAAACTTTATTTACAAGAGGAGTCTTGACAGCTGCATGTGGGCTTAGCAGACTAAGCAACAGTACTTTATTCTATTCTAAATGAATCAGAAAATGTTATCATCTTTGTGATTCATTAACCCCTGTGGATCCTTTGCCGTTCCAGGCTTGTGATTGGAGCACGGGCAGGGTCTGGGGAATGGTGTTTCCAGGGGAGCCGACATATCTCTCCCACTCACTAGCTCTCCTACACACACTCTTCCTTCTTTTCAGTGGCTGAATGGGCTACTGACACACACACACACACACACCAGTATTCCCCTAACCCCTAAACTCCCCCGTATCTCTGTACCTTTGTGTCTCTTTAATAGTGAGGGAGGTTTCTCGCCCACAGAAACACTGAATAACATGATGCATGAATGACTTTGTGTGTCTGCCTCTGTGAGGGGGACAGCAGGAGAGAGAAGGAAAGTGGGTAAAATAAAGAGGGAGAAAGAATGTATCAGTAGTTTTTTAGGCTTCAGGGTTTCACTTCCAATGGAAAAAACAAACAAAAGATGCGTGTGCACATGGCAGTTTTGTGCCGTGAGCTGTAACCATTTGGCTACCAAGGCACTATAATAATTTAATGTTTATTGCCATTTCAATTACTTATTCAAGTAATCCTCCATTTCATTAACAATAGAGTGCATGGGCAAAACAACAAGTGTTTGTAGCGATGCTAGCAGAAAAGCTCATGTGATGGCAAAGTCATTTGAGATTCATGGTCCCCAGAGGAACAGTTCTAATGTATTTGGTGTTTCGCTGCCATTTTATCAGGCCTTAACATCAGGTCGAAATTCCAAGTTGATAATTTGTTTGTTAATAACTAAATACCTAACTAAATTGGCAAGGCTGTGCTCAAAGTTTAAATTATTACAACTTGACCTTGATTACCGCTGACCGTATACGCACAACCAATCAGATGACAGCTGTGGCAAGCGGCGTAAGCTATAAGCTAGCGGGAGAGGAAAATAACCTGGCTTCACCACAAGACTCTGAGCACAGCCCTGCTGTAAGCAAAGAGCTAATCGATATTCCTGAATGCAGCTTTAGTGTTCAGTGCTATCAGACGGTCCTGAGGTTGGTCCCTGTCAGTTGTTCATGAGTCTGGGTAGTCTGCCTCAGAGGGCTGCTACCAAGACCTATCAAATACAACTACTAAAGTACACAGTGATGGAGACTACCTCAAGAGAAAACCTGGCCATCATTCTTTGGATCACTCAGTGTGCTTTGTGCTACACGGTTGGATCGCTGTGTGATATGCAAATCACAGCAGACAACATACAGCTACAACAATAGAGACGCTAATGAACACTCTAACACATGTTCCCAAAGGATTCAGTGAAGTGCAAGTTAGACATTTTGATGTTCCGGACCTTTGCATGGGGAGATTTACTCGAACTGGACCTCGTTGAATTTTAGTTGTATACCCCTGATGTAGAGAGTCATGACTTTGCTCATCAAAAATGTGACCAGCCTTTTTGAAGTGAGCATTAAAGGCATTAGACATATCATTTGTATCTGAAATAAAAAAAATCACTGACCTTCAGTTTTTGTGGGAAACTAGAAACCTTCTTGTTCTGAAGTGATTTAATTGTTTTCCAGAACTTAGAATGGTCATTAAAACTATCAGCAGTTAAGCTCAGATAGTAATCAGCTTTAGCTTTTTTAATAAGGGCTGAACATTTATTTCTGAGGACACGAAAAAGAAGCCAGTCAGCAGTAGTGTTAGACTTTCTAGCTAGACACCATTGCTTATTTAGATAATAAATGTGATCAGATAGTTCTCTAGTAAACCATGGAGTGTTCCTATTCTTAATTCTGTATTTTCTAAGGGGAGCATGTCTATTAATAATCAATAAAAAGTGATCAATAAAGAATTGGACAGTAACATCGACAGATGGAATTAACGCTCTGAAGTGCCATTTAACCTCCGCCAGATCGTGTAGGAAAGCCTGCTCAGAGAAGTGTTTGAAGCAGCGCCTGAGCATGATAGGGCCCTTGGCTTTGGGCAACTTAGTGCTCCTAGCGCAAGCAATAGTGCAATGGTCGCTGATATCATTAGGAAAAACACCAACCGACACATACTTATGAGCTGCATTTGTTAGAATGACATCTATAAGGGCGTCATTGTTGGGTTTGGCAGGGTTTATTCTAGTGGGACTATCAATAAGCTGAGTTAAGTTCAAAGAATCACAAACCTGCTTAAACTGTGAAGATTCATCACTCAACCAGTCCCAATTTAAATCACCCAATAATAACAATTCAGTAAGGCTAGTAGTTGCATAAATGATGGCCGATGGAGACCTATAACAGTGAGAGGAGCATTTGCTATAGTTATTTGGACTGCTAGCAACTCAAATTGCCTTGGAATTGAAATCGAATGAAGGACAGAGCACTGTAGTTTCTCAGCAGTGTATATTGCAACACCACCACTTCTGCCCTTACGATCCGCTCTGAATACATTATATCCATCAATGTGAATAACATTGTCAGTGACAGAAGACACCAGGTTTCAGAAACTACAACAATATCAGGCTTAGCAACTAAAAACAGGTCTTGAAAATATCTAATTTGGGCACTAGGCTTCTAGCATTAACATGCAGAAAACCCAATCCTTGCCTACAGATAAACTGATTCGGAGTTGGCATATGCTGCAGTGAAGCAGAGAAACACTCGGGACCAGGGTTAATGTTAACGTTGCCAGAGAGTAAAAGCAGTAACAATATTAACAGCCTGGAAGATTATTTTTTCACATGGGCTCTGGACGCTTCACTCCTCAGGGGGGTGGGGCCACTCCGATCCTTCGATATTAGCGAGTCCAGAGTCAAAAGGGCATATGGGAGAGTGCATTTTGTGCCGTAAAACGTCAGCTTTTGGTAAAAACTATCCGATGAAGTCAGTGCTCCAGAGGTTCCACCATCCGAATGTCCAAAGTGAACAGAGACATCGCTGGGAGGCAATCCATCAGCTTTGCCGACATGCGGGCTGGCAATTAATCCCAGAAAAAGAGCGAACATGAGGGTAACTTTAGGCAACATTGTGCTGCAACACAACTAGTTCAGGATCAGCAGCTCAGGTCAATCAGCCCCCGACAGCACGGCAGGACAGACAGCCATCCAGAGTCCGAAAGAGCAACAGCTCAGGCAGAGAGCAAACAATCCAGTCACAGCGAGGCACCGGCACAAAACGACGAAACTGCCTAAAAACTTTTAAAAGCGCAGCAGACCAATTGAAAACGTGTCTAAAAAAGCTAAATAAAACGTATAAAATGTCAGTATGCACAAGAGGTAGTCAATGCCAAAAAACGAGAATGAGACAAACACTGACAGAGACAGACAGAGACAAATCAACGTGCTGCCATCTTGGAGGACAGCTGAGTGAAAGAAGCATGCACAAAGAAATGTAATACATGTAAAGTATCACAAATTGTTAGCCACACGTTTATTTTCTGCCATATCCCGAAATCAAATAGAGAAATCCCATTGTTTATGGCGAGGGAGCCCTTGTGACGCTTACTTCCACGTCAGCCTATAAAAAAAACGTCATCATATATATATATATATATATATATATTAGGGCTGTCAAGTTAACGCGTTATAAAGTAACCTGTATAACCTGTTTCAATAATTATAACCTTGGCCCGACATATCTTAGGCGCCAATAGTCTGTGTAAAATGTATGCTTATGAAACTGCTTATAAAACTAGGGCAAATATCCTCATTGTGGCATTATTTGCTTGCTGTGCTCAGTGTGTGTGCGTGACTTAGGAATGTATAGGACCCAGTCGCCCCCCCGGGTTTTAATGGGCTGGACAGGAGCGGGGGGAGGGGTTGCATGGGAAAGTACTTAAACTGACAACATTGAGACTGTGCAGAGACTTAGAGTATACAGAGACGGTACTGCCAGGTGCCGAAGATAAACGAAGATAAAGATTGTTACGTTCACCCCATGTTCACCCCATGAATTGTTTACCCCATGGCTGCCATGAAGATGGCCTGGGACTTATCAGCGGCGCAGTAGATCCAAACCTCCCACGCTATGGCTGACTCACTCTGATTCGCTGCCTAGGGCTCGCCCAGGAGTGAATCCACCAGTAGATAAACACCTAGGGAGGAGCAACCGACACAACTCCTCCCACACAACTCCTCCCCGTTTGTGTGTATAAATATTGTGAGTTCTGTACACTCGGGGCCCCTGTTCTGTCTGACTGTCTGATACGTACATCGCACGGTAGTAGAACCAAGGCCCGAAGTACTTCGTTATATTGTACTGTTGCTTTTACCATTAAATCAGCTTATTGTTAACCTCATATCTCTGTGTCTGAGTCCTTCCTTTTATAGCAGACCACTCATCAAACGAACGGCGCGGAGCGGGCTCGAACCTTCAACCACTCCAAAGGGTGCCCCATCCAACAGTTAATAACGCGTTAACGCAAAAAAAAAAAATAACGCCACTAATTATTTTAACGCGATTAACGCATGTGTATTTTTTGTCCTCGGCCGCCCCGTAGTTTCAGAGCGCGTCGAGTTTAAAATACCATCTACAAGCTGATGCTGACAGCCCCGCTCCTGCCGCCCGCTTGCGGCAGACCACACTTCCACGCTCACCGGCAGGCCCGGACTGGCCATCGGGAGGACCGGGAGGGTGTGTGTAATGTGTGGCGCGAGCGAGCGAGAATGCGCACGCCACCTTACGTGTTTTGTTGTTGTTAGCATCTGGTGCTAGCTAGCTGTGCTAACGGATATAAGGAGCTGTTTCAATGAAAACAGAGGAGCGACATTTCGCCGACAACTGCGCCGAGCACTTGACTTTATGCAGGTAGCCAGACAGTGGGACATTGTACGAAAAGTCAGCACACTCAGCACGGATAGTGCGCGCAACATGATTGCAGTGTCCAGGCAGCTCCCATTCGAGCATATGCCTTGAGTTGCACATAGCTCCAACGATCCATCACAGTGTCTACACACACACACACACACACACACACACACACACACACACACACACACACACACACACACACACACACACACACACACACACACACACTGTATTGTATGAGAGAGGTTCCAGGTTGAATTGAGGCAAATATTTGTAATGTTCAGAGGTTGTTGTGTTTAATATTCATGAGAATATTTGTCATTGTTCAAATGATAATAAACAAACATTTGCATAAAGCATATTTGTCCACTCATATGTTGATAAGAGTATTAAAAACTTGAAAAATATCCCTCTAAGGTACATTTAGAACAGATAAAAAATGTGCGATTAATTTGCGATTAATCGCGATTAACTATGGACAATCATGCGATTAATCGCGATTAAATATTTTAATCGACTGACAGCCCTAATATATATATATATCACATCACAAGTTAGACATTGCGATGTTCCTGAATTTTTTGGAAGAACATTGCTGTAACTGGACCTCTTTGAATTATAATAAAAAATACCCTGCTCCATATAGCGAAAACACGTTTCTCAGTTCGAATGTTTTACGAACTAACAAAACGGTCAAGAAATGTATAGTCCATTTATGCTTATAAATCCTACACACTAATAAAAGCAAATATAATACACCTAAAAGAAGAACTTAAAGCACTTTGGAACGTTTCATCTGTCATTCAGGAGCGTCACGGCTCTGAGACTTTCTGAAAGGTTCAGTGGAGCATCTCTGTGTTCAATCATGCTTACTTTTGCTCGTTTTTTTTGTCTGACAGCATGATTGGCCATATAAAAGGCTGAGATTTGCAGTGTATTGCAAACTCTATCACAGCTTTTCACGGGAGTTGAAATCCGTAACCCTAACCCTAAAGTCATTAAATTGTTAATATCAAACCTTTAAACCCGAAGTCGTGAATCAACAGGGTGAGAACAGAACCTCTCTTGTCCCTGAACTCTATCCAATACCTATTTTGGTCTTGTTCATGCCTGTGTCTCAGTGTGTGTCCATGTGCTGTCACTTTGTTATGAATCTGAAACCCCAGTTCTTGGAGATTGGTGCAACACTTTCTTGTCACTCAAGCATATCTCAGTGTATCTTACAAGCTGTCCTTCCTTCTTTTAATATCCACACACTTCTTTGTTGTGACGTGTAATGAAAGCCTTCGGACAGCTCTGTCTGCAGCCATTACCCAAGTGCACATGTACCTCTGAATTTTGTATGGAACCTGTCTTTCTACTGTCTCTGTCAAGGCAATAACAATAATTAATATAGCTTAAAGACGATTGAATGCTTTTTCCCTTTTACTGCAAGTCCACACGTTTCAATTAGCTTGGCAGAGAGTGGTTTTTACCTCGGAGGAATGGATAATAGCACCTACTGTTGAGAGAGAAAGAGAGAGGGGAAATGGGAGATGACATTAGTTGGCTGTTAATTGGACAATTACCCAATATGGACACTGCAGGGAGATTTCAGCGAGGCAGCAGCTTTTCATCGAGAAGTGTTCTCAACACAGCTGTTTCTCAGTGGAACCAATACATTAAAGTTTTGACTCTGGGCTCAGTCATCGCACCATTGGAGGGATACAGTTGTAATCCTTGTGTCTCTCTCTTTTGTTCTTTTTCATTTCTGTACTTTCCTCTTTCTTTCTTAACCCCTCTCTCTCCAAACCTTGTGGAGTTGATTACAACACATTATTTACACCTTTGATTAAACCCATGGGAAATGTAGACCCTTTATGTACAGGCTTTTGTAGCACATATCTTTGGCAGGTGGCTCAGAAATGTAATTATTTGGATGTGGTGCTACACATGTTCAAGCACATATTTTATTAAAATAAATATGCCGTATGAGTTGGGTTTTTCACCTGTGCGTCATCAGGTTTTCAACACACAAGTATATGTATACTTGTTAGTATTGTACTTGTTTGGATATAACTTTATATGGATTAGTGCTGTCAAAACAGTCGAAGTACCTACAGCCATGCTAATAGCTTGCTGTTTGACTGTGCTTGTAATATCATGCTTTGAGAAAAATGCTAATGTATGAGGTAATGTTTGAAGTGATCACCATGTTAGCAAGTGCTAATGATGATATGCTAATAAGCTATAAACATGAAGTACAGTGAAGGCTAATGGGAATATCAATAACTCTGGATGTTTTTGATTACAAAATACTACTACTGTTGATTGAAGACAATGCAGGAGATGATAATTGCTTTACATAATATCAGCCCATAAAATGGCCTTTAACAGCATCCATTTCTCTTAATACTCCTGTGACGTAGTATAAAGACCAATATAGTTTTTTATCTTTAAGGGCAGGTGGGAAAGGAGGTTAAAGGGAAGATGACCCTATGAGACTGGAGTCTGTGTTTAACCAACGCCAATGGAGAGTTATTTTCACTGTCTTAGCCAACGTAAACAATGTTATGGTACGTAACAAAGGTAACAAACGTATGGATAATATTTATTTCAAAACCATGTTTTTTCTTTTCATAACACAACAATGTCGTTTAAGCGCATAAACCTGATGTAACGGAAGGGTTCTACAACACAATTACACTGTTCATACTTTACAAGAGCTATCTCAAAGTTGATTTCACACATGTTACAATTCACTTATTTATTACTTTGAACTCTTGTGCTCCTTAGCTGATCATTATAATATGTTACCATTACCAATACATTCATTAATTACTTCTCATTTTGCTTATACATTTATTAAATGTTTTGGTTTATTCATTGGCAATCACTCACTTACTTCCACAAATAAAGGACTTTATTTATATAAAATTCACATTTATTATTAAGCTGCCTATTTACATTTTTTTTCTTAGAATCTCATTTGGCTTTTACTTGAGTGATTTTTCTTTCATATTTAATGACCCCTGTTGAAGGGAGACTGACATTTAAGATTTTCATCGCCGACGGCTGCTTTGTTGTAATTGTTGTGCATATGATATGCCTTATAAATCTATAAAAGAAACAGGCTCAGGCACTAAAGTAACCTGTATATCCTATATAACCTGTTTTAATAATTATAACTTTGTCTGTGTAAAATGTATACTTATGAAACTAGACCAAGTGTTCTTATTTTGTTTTGTTTGATGTGGTCAATTGTGTGTGCGTTGACTTAGGAATGTAGAGGATCCAGTCGCCCCCCCCCGGGTTTTTAATGGGCCGGATAGGACCATGGGGGGGTTGCAGGAGAAAGGTAATAAAACTGACACCATTGAGTCTATGCAGAGATTGTACTGAGAGAAAGATTGGGATGCGGAGTGGTACGGCCAGGTGCTGAGGATAAACGAAGATAAGGATTGGTACCTCACCCCCGTGCGACCCAGAATTGTTTACTTTATGGCTGCCATAAAAGATGACCTGGGACTGATCGGCGGCGCAGGAGATCCAAACTTCCCACACCTATGGCTGACTCACTCTGATTCGCTGTTTAGACCTTGTCAATGGCTGACTCACTCTGATTCACTGCCTAGGGCTCGCCCAGGAGTGAGTCCACCAATGGATGAACACCTAGGGAGGAGCAACCGACACAACTCCTCCCACACAACTCCTCTCCGTTTGTGGGGATAAATATTGTGAATTCTGTACACTCGCGGCCTCTGTTCGGTCTGACTGTCTGATACGTACATCGCACGGTGGAAGAGCTGAGGCCCGAAGTACTTCGTTATACTTCGTTATGTACTGTTGTTTCTACCATTAAATCAGCTTATTGTTTAATCTCATATCTCTGTCTGAGTCCTTCCTTTTTACAGCAGACCACTCATCAAACGAACAGCGCGGAGCGGGCTCGAACCTTCAACAACTGAAGGGTGCTTAAACCCAACAGCACTTCAATTTGATACAAGATACAACATAAAAGTACCTGCGATCATAAAGACATACACACAAGGGAGCATTCACTTGCCATCTTCACTTAAAAAACACTTTTTATTACCTAAAACATCTCCAAACATCGCCAAGAGGAGCGTGTTCCATTCACTGTAGGTAAGTAACAACAAATTGCAATGATTTAATTCCCTGAGTCTTTTGCTGCTTTATTGGCATCACCTGTACTGGCATTTAAGTGGTTGAGTGTACTTCATAAAAATCAATAATTGAGTGTTAATGATGTGGGCTAGTACAAACTGTGCTATTATCTCCCAGTCCAGCCCATAAAAAAACAATCTGTCAGGACGCTTTGTTTCTCTCGAAGCAAAAATGCCATACCACCTACTCAAGCGGACTTTATGTTGGTTATAAAAAGTGGAGAGAAAGCTGCAGCAGCAAGTCTTCATTCAAAATGCAATCCTAAGACGAGCCATGGGAGCAGGCGTTAGCACATTGAGTAACAAAAATCCGTAATGAAAAGCCAATCGTTACTGCCTGTTCGCATGGTATGTGATTACACTAAGGAAGTTCTTCATTTCACTTCGTCAGTGTTTAAATGGCAGTGAAGTTTTGTTTCCATTTAAGTATTTGTATAAGAATAAAAGAAGTACGAAATCTTGATTGAGAAACCTAAATGTTTAATGGGAGGATTTTCCCAGTGAAGCATCTATCAAATACATAGCAGTTTATTCATTTGGAGTTAAAGTGGAATTTCTGTCAACTACAACTTCCAAAGTACGTCACATCCATCGACTCGGCAATGTATGTGGAAGCCAAGCGTTTTCAACACTGCAGAAAATAAAATGTGGATTTTTTTTGTTAAGCAGGATAATCTCCACATATTAACACGACTTTAGATAATGCAATGCTTTAAAAAAACAACATCACAGTCTTGACTTCACGTTACCACCTCTTGGGAGTCGGGAGGGCTGTTAATTTATTCCGGCAAATTACTCAGACCTACTAATTGACCTAACAGAAGTTATTGAGTCTATGTAAATTGGCTCAGTTCCACCAACGTCAGCAAGATCTCACCTTTATTAACTCCTGAAGAACCAGGTTCAATTAACTGCTGTTTCAATTCAGACGACCCGCTAAATCTGTTTAAGCGAACCCGAAGGATTTTGATATCAGTAATGAGGTGTGGCCCTACCTAAGTGTGAGTGTGGCAGTGTGCAATCTTACCTTTTAAGCAGGAGAGGAGAGCGCAGATGTCTTTTAAGTTGTCCCAATCCAAAAGGGTGGGATCGGTTTATTTGAAGGAAAATTGGTCCACACTTATACAGGGTTTCTACCTTCTCTCGTTACAACATGACAATCCTACAAAACATATCATGCTGTGGTCATGTTCTAATATGAAACCTCAATTCACAGTTTTACATTTATTACACTAAATTGTAACTTCAACTGCCCAATTCAGTTGTGAAGAGGCATCTCCTCATAAATGACCGGTGATAATAAAAAGCACATTCAAACTTTCATTCAACAAATCAATTCACGTACACATCTAGTCCAGCATGAATTCAGAGGACCTTCCTCATAGGTGGCAGGGTTATAATCTTTCAACAAACAATCATTCAGCTTTCAACAAAGAAATTCACACAGCATTCAACAAAGAAATTCAAGCGATATTTACAAAGTTTGAGAGAACCTTACCGAGGCTAAAACCCAGCTCTCCAGGGAGAGAGCTTACCGGGAGATAGCATACCAGGGGAACCCCCCCCCCTCTCTCGAGTTTGCTCCTTCTCTGCTAGTGTTTTTATGCTCGAAACAGGACAGAAAAACCTAAAGACACCTCCTCCATACCCTAATTGTGGAAACTGGGCATGGCCTCTAGTGTGCAGGACTTGCAAAATATTATTCTCGGCTATGGCAGAAACACATTTTTGGGGCCTTAGTATTTCTCCAAAAAGTCAGGAGCCCCCCTCCCTGTGTACTGCTGTGAGGGAAGAGGGAAGAAACTTTCTCCTCTCTCTTATCAGTGACACCCATAAACCATAATAGGCCTTACACTCAACTTAACAAACCACTTGTGTTTTGTTTATACTGTAAATATAGAAAATCATAAAATATGAAGCATTTTCATTGTGGGTTATACAAGAATATAATTGATTATATTTGATTATAACTAACTTTCGTTTCAATTATTCAACCTAATATGGAGATCTCAACACACCACTTAGCTAAAGCTGGCTAATGGTTGGCGTGAAGACGTTTAGTAGTCTCATTTCATAGTAAAAGTCAAAGCTATAGACATTTACCAGTGGGGTGTTTACTGACGTAATTGATGTCGAAGAGCAAAACATGAAAAACCTGTATGTTTGTACGCTCAAACTAAAATCACAGACTTTGAGAGCAGGGAGCCTGGAACTGCTGTAATACTAACTCATCCCCAGGTTTAGGACTCATTCCTGCACCACTCAATAAGGGCTGGATGTATGTCTTTAGGGGAGGTGGGGATATTTGATCTTTACTTGTTCTGTTCTGATATTTTTAGTCCTTTTCTAAGTGCAAAGGTGCACCCTATCCCTAGTAATATTTACAGCTTTAATTGCCTGCTGATTTTCTGTAAACTCACTGTGATTTAAGTCCTTTTTTGGAGTGACGTCTTTGTGTTTTTCAAGTAGATCGGTTAGTTCTATTCTGCCATGAAGTGCATGAAGTGCTTGTCCTTCTACTTTTGTTTCTATCTTGTGTTTTTAGCCTAATTTAATATATGATTTTTTTATATAAATGGAGAGTACTGAATTAGCTATTAGCTATTTGTGTGTACCCATGGATATCCAAGTATTTTAGTATTACTTTGAAACTGAAGGAAACTTAAAACATTAGATTTTCTAGAAATTCTGAAGCCATTTTTTAAATGGATTTGTGGATGTTTATTGGCAATGGAAATCGGTGAATATCCTCGGGAAGTGGAAGTCACACTGAATGATATCAATGAATCATGTATCTGTGTTCAGATATAACTGAGTTAAGACTCTCAAAATGAGTAAAGTGTTTGACTGAAATTCACCTCACACAGTATTTTTGCCTTGCTTTGACCTGCTGAATAACCAAGTCTAATACAGACCACATCCTATAATTCCACCATGGTTACAATGCAATCTGGACCAATGAGTTACATTATTAGCACAGTGAATACTTTAGTCCTTCCCCACCACCTCCTGTAATGTGAACCCATCAAGATATGTCCCATTTTAACCCATCTCTAATATATCAGGGATGTTACATTACATTACATGTAACTTGTTAGACGCTTTTATCCAAAGCGACTTACATACTCAATACTGTGGACAATCCCCACAGGAGCAATTTGGGGTGAAGTGTCTTGCCCAGGGACACAACGACATGCTGACTGCAGTGGGGCTTGAACCTGTGCTCCCCTGATCCGAACACCAACGCACTACTCCACTGCGCCACACGCCTCCCGTTAGATTACATTAAACGTGATGATTGGCATGGGCAGGATTTTGACTTCCTTCATAAGACAGACATTTGTGTAGGCCAGTCAGGAAGAGCAGGGGCTCCCTTGACAACAAGCATTGGTTGATATTGGTTTTGTTCGATAAATATTCAGCAAAATATTTCATATAATATGATGACAGATATCAAAACACGATTATGAGAAAAAGGCCTTCGAAGTTTGAGAACAATTTTTAAGCAAACTTTCTTTTCAACAGGGGGCCAATTCCTAATAATTTGGACCACCATTGGATTATTTATAATTTTAAATCTTTGTTTGTCTATAAAAAACGTTGTTAGCAGGCTGGTTCTATCGTAAAGTTCAACAGCTGATTGTTAAGGGGGTCCATGTATTGTATTGATTAGGCTAACTCATTTTAAGCTAGTAGCATCGAGGAAGAGGATTTCCTTTTAATCGGATGAGGAAAAGTCAGCGAAGTTGGTGAGTGTGTTTGCTGTGTATGAGCCTGTTGTACTGCCTCTTACGTTAGGTTACTCTGTTCTAAGTCATCGTATCTTTATGCTTCAACACCGTATTGTTTATTGTCCGAATTCTGCTTAGATCTTAATATTCTGAAAGCCAAGACTTTGTTTTAATTTATAATTAGACTGAAACCCAGTGACCATGCTGTTTTAAATCAGCCACCCAATTTTTATTTCAGGGAGATGTAGGGAGGCAGAGGATACGCCTTTGAACAGAAGAGACGAGACAGTGTTCGCTGAGGTTGTCACCCTGTCGTTACCATCCTAAAAAAGTGTTTTTATCCTCTGAATATGGCAATAAAAGATTCCTATTCTGAAAGCCAAGACTTTGGTTCAAATCAACTAAAACCCTTCATTACCAATACACAAGTTTTTTACATAAATTCAAGTTTATCTTGGAATCCGCTGTTGCGACATCCTACTGATTTTGATAGAGCAGGTCACATTTCTGTATTTAGCGGTCACCTTAAAAGTTTGAACTACATGCTGTTGGGGTCATGTTTTAGCGGTGATATTTCTTATATGTAACCCATTGTAGCCAACCTAAATACTTGGCTATCAATAAAGACATTGACACAACCATGTATTACTACTCACATCTTGAACCTGTTGCAAAATAAAGTGTGTCTCATGATCAAATAGAAAGGTTGAGATATGAACAACCTTTGGAAGAGAGTTATTTATTCTGTAAATCAATCCCGGGGCACTGGCAAACCCGATGATCTGAAAAATCCTGCTGCTTGGTTTAAAAAGGCATGGGGGTTTATCTCGAGGAATCAATTAGTTGTTTGTGTGTCGGACTCGGCTACACATTTTACACAGGAAGTCATCTTCCTTCATTAACTGTTGTCATTTGCCTGTTTCCAGCAAATAAACTAATATTCGCTCCCTTGACTCTCCGCAGTTCTACAGTGCAGACGTTACTCAGAGAGGCAAAGACAGTAAGCGCTTCTACATGTTATACACTTGTGTATGGATATGAATAATAAGTGTGTGAGTAATCCAATGGAGACTAATTGAGATGAGACTTCACGAGTGGGATGCTCGAAGACTAATTGCATCTTAGCTCATAAGCACACTTGTCCTCAAAGCGGGCCACCCTCACATATGATTCACAGGGTTAAGTGATGCAGGGCACCTAAGTACAAAGCACACACACACAGGGTTGGGAGGGTTACTTTAAAACTGTACTGATACAATAACTTGTAAAACAAATCAGCAGTATCACAATATAAAAGTAATTTAACCTGTTTACTGATGTTTTTCATTAGTTTTGGATTACCTCAATATCAAATGCAATCCTGAATAACAACATGGGAAAGGAATATTAATAAGATGGAATGTCAGGTGTTTTATGTAAGACAACAGAACAATGTAAGAAGAAACCAAGATATTTAGTATAAAAAATGTGTCATGTTAAAATATAAGATAGGCCTACAGAATAATATGGTTTACAAATGCTGTTTTACTTTAATACTTGAATTAAAAGCAAACTGTCATTAAACTATTGTGTTAAATAAATCAGGTATCCACCTACTGCATTAAAAAAAAGTATTTAAAATAAAGAAAAATGAAAGTAGCCCAAACGAAACCAAAAAAAAACATCAGGAGGATACGTTGAGTACTGACCCAGAAGGCAAAACAGGTTCTGGTCCAGCCTCTTTTCCTCTCACGCCTTTACTACTGCAACTCCCTCCTGGCTGCTCTACCTGAAGGTGCTATCCTATCTCTGTAGCAAATTCAGAACGCAGCAGCTGACTGGTGTTCAACCTCCATCATTTCTCCCACACTACAGCACTCCTTTGCTTCCTTCACTGTCTGCCAGTGGCCAGAATCCTCTTCAAGACACTGGTACTGGCCTAATGTGCTGTGAACGAATCCATCCCTTTTTACATCCAGAACATGTTCAAACCATTCACTCCAGCATGCGGTTGCCACACCCTAACTGTGAGTTGGACCCAGGTACCCCTCAACAAAAACATTTCTGTTTGCTATCCTGGCACCAAAATGGTGAAACAAGCTCTTGTACCTTGGCCTTTCCATTAAAAAAATAAAATTAAAATAAATTGAACACTTGAGGAGTTTAGCCAATTTGGGTCTAATGCACCAGTCTTTCAATGGTTTGGCTTATTGTGAAGAACATTTTTTCTTGTTCTTCTGAGTTTAAATCTCTTTGGTTTATTGCAATCATTGTAAGTCGGTTTGGATATGTTTATATAACATTAGAAAGACTGATTCTTATTATTACATTATAAGCTTATTGTGCTCATTTTATGTTGATGTGACTTTGGAATAAATAGACAAAATCACCAATCCCAAGGCTTGATGGATTGGATAGGAAACGAAGGGAAAAGTCACATAAGAAAGTTTTAGCCCGCAATACAGAGTAGCAAGGTCAGGTGCAGACACTGGAAGAATACAAAGAGTTATTCATAAACAGGACATCGCTCCGGCCTTGAGTTGTATGGGAGCTTCACTCCCACGTATAGCTAGGAAGCAGCATTATGAAGGTTTTCCACTATAGCTGTAGAAACGTTAGCGAAAACAAATTACGTATGATGGCGCCAGAGTAGGGAGGGACTTCCACAGGCCGGCCGAATGCTGATTGGGAGGATCGTGTTGCCAAGAGACTTTTTTCTAAGTCTGTGCACCTACCAAAGACAACCAAGTCTAAACCACGGTATCTCTTCATCGAGTCTTGACCAATCATACATTTACGGGCAACGCCCTGTGTAATAAAATGTATTGTCGCACGAAGTTCGGGGCTCTTTCTGGAAATAGTCGTTACAGATGACAGCTTTGCTGCCTGTGATTTCTATGACGTGACGGAGTCCTTGGCCAAGTGAATATATATCCTTTGCTCTCTTATAATAAATAGTTAAACTTAGAATTTGTTTGTCTTTCCTGGAATTTTGAACACAACAGATACAATCTTTATTTTAAGATATATTGTTTTTTTTTACATCAATGTATGGGACTAAGGTTTCCTTTTTTTGTATCCTGATTGCATGATCCTGTTACATGTACTCAGTTATTCCCCAAGCCTACACAAACACGCTCTTTCATCTCTGCACGTGTTACACGCTTGTCGCTGCATCGGTTGGCGGATCGAGTCTCTCCTGGGTTCAAATCGCGGAGCACACCTCTTTCAAGAACATCAGTACTTTAATCAGACCCTTATTAGTGTGTGTGAGTGTGTGTGTGTGTGTGTGTGTGTGTGTGTGTGTGTGTGTGTGGGAAGAGATGTCTTTCATGATCCGTGCGCATGTGTGAGTGGGGGGGGCGATATATGAAAATGTGTGTGCAATGAGTTGGAAGTAAGCGCCTTTCAAGAAACTTCCCTCAGTGTGAACTCCCATACATCTTGTTAACTGACAAAGCTTTGAAGAGGGGTCTTTTTAACTCAACACAGCGAGGTCTAGATCACACTCTCGCTCACACACACAGGCGCACAACAATGTACCATATATAACGCAATGGGTGTGATCAAAACAACAGCAAGAAGCGAGCAAGAAGGTGGAAACATTTGACGTTAATACTTTTATCCGACAGAGAGTGAGGGCGATGAAAAGAGCCGGTTAAAGGAACAGTAAGGGGAAGTTTGGCAAACAGAAAGGAAATCTGAAGAGAGAAAAGAAACAGGGTTAACATAAAAAAGTCCATCAATTGTGCTTTATACAAAAACGTGTAGAATGGAAAGCATTAGAATCAAAGGCATTCATACTATACATTATAAGGAAATACAGCAATGTTTTGTAAGATTAGTTGAGAATAAGTAGACATTAAATCATTGGATTTGCAAATACTTAAGCATACTTTATATTCAGTGATTAAAAGTGACAAAATCAGAACGTAAACCATATGGACAACTTTGCATATATTACAACAGCAGCAAAATAAACATAAGCGCTCATCAGATGATAAAAAGGACGAGTTTTCCATGACTGTCCGTGTAGCTAACATTTTGCTCTGTTTAGCATATTAATAGTTTTGGAGGATTTATTATGTTAATTTTGTATTTTGTGCCTCTACTGTGACATGTCTCCATGTTTTAATGTTCAAAAAGCTCTTTATTTTTCTCATACTGCCTGTGCTGCTCTGATTGGTTAGCTGGCCGGCTCTGTTGTGATTGGTGAATGGTTTAGAGATGTCCCGCCCCTAAGGCTATCACGTACAATGTGTTGGAGCGCTAGCCAATAGAAGCGCTAGTGTTACAAAGTAAACAAAGGAGTCCGACCGAGGCATCATCTATCAATAAAGGCCCAACACATATCTTAAAATATGGGAGCATTACAAAATAATACCAATAATGAAAACAAAATGAACCTGGCTACACTTTTTATTCCATAAGAAACATTAAAGAACTTGAATCTTGAACTTGTATTTAATTACTTTTACCCCAACATTGACAACTCTCTGACTGTTGTTTCTTTTTTTACCTGTAAGGCTGGACACATATTCATCAGCACATGGATTGCACTGACCCTACGTAATTTCTAGCCAAGCCTTTATGTTATTTTGCGAACATGCCTGGGTAGAATCTTACCTTTCAGTGTTTTTTAGAGTTCTAAACCAACCAAGGGGACAATGTGTAAAGGACTGTGATGGAGTCTCACTTCATACTTTAAGATGGGCTTGGTTTTCTAAACAAAATTGATTTTCTAAGCTGCTTTATTTAAGTATAACACATGTCTAAGCTGTCCGGTTGAAAAACAATGCATTTCTAAGTGACGTGTTGACAGCTTCTTTTTTTTGTTCAAGTAATCCATCATTGTTTGGTGTTCAAGAAAGCTGATGAAATGACACTGGTCCGAGGAGTGTGTGTGTGTGTGTGTGTGTGTGTTTGTCAGGGTTCCCGCGGGGTCTTAAAAAGTCTTACATTTGATAATCTGAATATAAGGCCTTAAAAAGGTCTTAAATATGACAAAAAAAAATAAGAAAGGTCTTAAATATGATTTAGAAGGTCTTAAAAATGATCGGATTTGAAAGGTACTTCTGTGTTGCGATCGCGTCTAAATGTGTTTTGGGGGAAATGTCCGGGCTGCAAAGTAACCAGTACGGTGATAGCCTTTCAGTTCCCCCCAACAATTTGTATTGAATTAAATCAGTACGGTAATAGCCTTTCAGTTCCCCCCAACAATTTGTATTGAATTAAATCAACATGGAACCAGTAATCAATAACTTTGTTTCCCCCGGCCCCTTATCGGAGAACACCCAGCTAGTAACCTAGCAACCAAGCTAGCGGCAGTCAGAAACTAAGGTATCTTCGAATCTATTTACAAACAAATATGGGGAAGTGTAAGTTCAACCATATTTGGTTGTAAAACATCGAATTTAGTGCTTGGTTGAAACCAGTTGAGGGGAACGTGTTTGAAGCCCGCTTCACCTTTTGCAAAAAAAAATAGCGTTTGTTTTGCTAATGTAGCGTTAGCTAGTGCAGCAGCGGCTAGATCCCCTCCTGGGTTTTAGGGACGTAATCTGCCACCCAGGACAAGAGACGAGCATATTAAATGTATTATTTTCGGTTGTGTATTTGTGTTTCCAGGTGTAACATTTAAGTTATAACAATCATAATTTGTGGATTAATTTCATTATGGTATTTGATGATGCAATTTAATTTCTCCAAGAGAGACAAAAATCACTAAAAGATCTGGTGGATAACTGACCAGTATTTATATATATATCCTAAATGTTCTTTGGGTTTTATCCACAAATGCAACACAAATAAGAACTGTAAGTTATTATTTAATAATCAAACCATTATTATTGAAATGTAAGTATATTTCACACATTTTAATGTTGTTATAGAGTATGATCTCATTATTCGTTAATGAACCTCATATTTCTGACAAGACGTGGGTGAGCGGAACTCTCCTCTATTTAGGGTAAACGTTAAACTTTTAATACAAAAGTTGCCGACTTCTCATCCACGATTACGTCACTCCCGCCGCCTAAAACCCAGGAGGTATACGATCTAGCACTACATACACACACATTTTGTCTAACACGCTAACACAGTGCTGTGTACTGTTATGCTGTTATGTTCAGTCATCGTTCTTATGTTGAACATGAATACATTTCATGTACGTATTTCTTCTTTCATAGCAATTTTCCTTCATACATTCTTGCCGTGAAATAGGTCTTAAATTCTATTCAGGAACCCTGGTGTGTGTGTGTGTGTGTGTGTGTGTGTGTGTGGTGTGTGTGAGCAAGAGTGTGTGTATGTGTTTGTGTGTGTGCACAGCAGGAAAACACAAAAAGCGTTCACACAGCCATACCAAAATCGGTACCACTTTACAATAAGACTACCCTTATAAAGGATTCATAAAGGGTTTATAATTAGGTTATTAATTAGGTTGTAAACACTTTATTAATCATTAAGAACCATTTATAAACCAGTTCTAACATTCACACATCAACACAGGCTCACTATTTGGCAAGATGACTTAGCCTTATATTGGCTACCTAGCTTACTTAGTCTTCTTCATCAGTATTCATGGTATTTGTTGTTCACTGAGTTGATTCCCCCCCTTCCATCTTGATGTTTCTTGGCATCTCTTTATGACCATTTATTTATGAGTTACTAACATTTATAGCCTTGTAAAATGTAAAACACATTCCCATGTATTAATGAGTTACAACCAATTGTTATTGTAAAGTGTTAAACAAATCACCATTTATAATTTGTTTAAATTATATTAAGTCTTAAAGTTATGCATAAATTAGGGCGTGGTCACATTGAGTGACAGGTCTGTCCAGTGACTGCTGCTGTTAGCTTTCTGCTCTGCTAGCAGCTCCGTGATGCTACAGGGGCTCTGCCTGCTCAGCTCATTCGGGGAACATAACTTGAACTCTGCCGTGTTTGTTGTGCTGGTGCCTTGTGGACTATTCTTCATGCTTAGATCGGACTATTGTGACTCGCTCCACGTTTAAAACAGACGGTGCATGAATACGGTTTTGCGGTAAGTGAAATTTGAGTACTTTATTTATGTGTTGCTTATGTTTTTAGTCAGCTAACGTTAATGAATGTTAAGGCTTGGGTTAGTATGTAGTAAGCGAGTGGTAGCTAAATCTGTGCTAACGATGCTAATCGTAGCCTCCAAGTCAAAACGTAATAGAGAAGTGTTAAGCATTAAGTGGGATAATACTGTAGAACAAACGGCTTCTGTTTTTTATTAGGTAGGTAACTTTATGCTTTGATAAGTTTAATTTAAATTTGCTATGATCGATTGTAGACAAGCTAACGTCAACATAATTTTGAAGAGCGGCCTAGTGTATGTGAAATTAACATCACTATAAGATGTGTGTATATTACAAATATTAATGTCATATTTCAAGATGATTACTTAGATACATATTACGATATGGTTGGTTGAGCTGGAGTTCATTATTGAGCTTACACATTAACGTCACAGTCATTTCTGAAGAACGAACCCAAACCTTGTTCTTTTTATTAATTGTATTACCAAATTGGTATCAAATAAATAGTAAGCATTGGTAACACCAATGCTGATAAAGTAAACTATTTAATTTGAGTATTTGTGTCTGGGAGAAGGTACTGTACCCAGTTCCTATGTCCGGCAGTTATAGACTAGGCTTTCTTGCACAAGAGAATACAAAATATCAATATGGACCATTACAGTATAATTATCCTTAAATTATGTTATACAATCAACAAGTATGGCATTTTGAAACATGATGTGCAACAATTTCTACTGTCAGATGATGTTATGATTTATTTTTTGTTAGCATGCACGTGGACGCTTTGGACATACCTGGAGAAGGAAGAAATGGGTCTTCGGAATGATGGGAGTTAAAGACAAAAGACAGAGACTAGTGTTGAAACTAGTGGAGAAACGATCAAGATGCCACCTTGTCCCTCTGATTAGATGGCATGTTAGGTCATGTTGGGTTTAAGCACCCTTCAGTTGTTGAAGGTTCGAGCCCGCTCCGCGCTGTTCGTTTGATGAGTGGTCTGCTATAAAAAGGAAGGACTCAGACAGAGATATGAGATTAAACAATAAGCTGATTTAATGGTAGAAACAACAGTACAATATAACGAAGTACTTATATAACGAAGTACTTCGGGCCTCAGCTCTTCCACCGTGCGATGTACGTATCAGACAGTCAGACCGAACAGAGGCCGCGAGTGTACAGAATTCACAATATTTATTCCCACAAACGGAGAGGAGTTGTGTGGGTGGAGTTGTGTCGGTTGCTCCTCCCTAGGTGTTCATCCATTGGTGGACTCACTCCTGGGCGAGCCCTAGGCAGTGAATCAGAGTGAGCCAGCCATTGACGAGGTCTAAACAGCGAATCAGAGTGAGTCAGCCATAGGTGTGGGAAGTTTGGATCTCCTGCGCCGCCGATCAGTCCCAGGTCATCTTTTATGGCAGCCATAAAATAAACAATTCTGGGTCGAACGGGGGTGAGGTACCAATCCTTATCTTCGTTTATCCTCAGCACCTGGCCGTACCACTCCGCATCCCAGTCTTTCTCTCAGTACAATCTCTGCATAGACTCAATGGTGTCAGTTTTATTACCTTTCTCCTGCAACACCCCCATGCTCCTATCCGGCCCATTAAAAACCCGGGGGGGCGACTGGATCCTCTACATTCCTAAGTCAACGCACACACAATTTGACCACAGCAAACAAAGGAAAAATAAGAACACTTGGTCTAGTTTCATAAGTATACATTTTACACAGACAAAGTTATAATTATTAAAACAGGTTATATATTTGAACAGGTTATATAGGATATACAGGTTACTTTAGTCAGGAAGTAGCATTATTAGTGATGAGTGGAGGGCATACAGGAGAGTGCTGAGTAACAACCACTACACCATAAACCACAGCAGGTGGTTTGTGAACCCCCAGACGGCAGTCATACCCAACATATAGAAAGAGCTTGGTCGACCATCAAAGGACATGTCCGTAGACTGAGACGAAACCGTACAGAGTGTTTGTTGGAGGAACACCTCAAGGTTCTTGAATGGTCATCTTGGCTTGGCTCTGCTCACCCTGATGGACTGCTTGGACGCTTGTTCAAGGATATACACAAAGCCTTTCCAGTCTGAGTACCATTATGTCTTACCAAGTCTTTCATTTATGTCTGAGAAAAGCTTTTATGTTTAAATATGTGTATCAGTCATACTAAACAGTCATTACTTTGAGTCCTAATTTTCTTCATGTGTGAATAAAATGTTTTGCTTCGCTCTTTTGCATCTTACTTTGCATTTCATGTGAAAAATGTGTATTAGGTCAGCGTGAATGTTATAACTCATTCATAAATGGACATGAGTATTAAACTTAAAAACAACGCACCCTTTCAGTAGTTATAAATGTTAGTGACTCATCAATAGATGTTGATGTGTTTCACACTTTACAATAAGGCTCCCTTTTACCAATTATAAATGGTAGTAACTCATTAATAAATGGGAATGTGTTTTACACTTTACAATAAGGCTCCCTTTTGGCAGTTATAAATGTTAGTAACTCATTCATAAATGGTAATAAGAGATGCCAAGAAACATCAAGATGGATGGGGGGGGGGAATCAACTCAGTGAACAACAGGTACAAAGGATGCTGGCTGATGAAGAAGAGGAAGTAAGCTAGGTAGCCAATATAAGGCTTAGCAGTACAGATAAATGTGGGCTCACTATTTGGCAAGCAACCGGTCACAGTTGCCCTGTTTATCTCATGTCTTATAAAAGCTTATTAATGATTTATAAAGTGTTCACAACCTAATTAATAAATTAATTACAAACTATTCGTAAACCTTTTATAAGGGTAGTCTTATTGTAAGGTGGTACCCAAAAATCCATCCTACACACCCTAAACTAACTTACAGTAGTTTGAACTGTTTTCCGTTACAGTTATTAATTACCTGTAAACTAAATGTTATCAGTTACCTAATCTACATATCACTATATAGTAATCCAACCTGATTACTTTCTGTTAATTTGTGATTACCTTAAAATCAAATACAATGCAAATAAATGTAAGAGAAAATAAATATGCATTTCAAGCATACAAGGTATTTTTGTTTAACAAATCAGATGTCCACGTACTGCATTTAAAAACAAGAAGAATACAAGTAACCTTAATTAAAACCATAAAATAAAATCAAGCAGTACACTGTTGGGGTGAAGCAGCCTTCAGTGGTTGAAGGTTCGAGCCCCCTCCGCTCCGTTCGTTTGATGAGTGGTCTGCTGTAAAAAGGAACGGCTCAGACGCAGAGATATGAGGTTTAACAATAAGCTGATTTAATGGTAAAAACAACAGTACAATATAACGAAGTACTTCGGGCCTTGGCTCTTACTACCGTGCGATGTATGTATCAGACAGTCAGACAGAACAAAGGCCCCGAGCGTACAGAATTCATAATATTTATGCCCACAAACGGAGAGGAGTTGTGTGGGAGGAGTTGTGTCGGTTGCTCCTTCCTAGGTGTTCATCCATTGGTGGACTCACTCCTGGGCGAGCCCTAGGCAGTGAATCAGAGTGAGTTAGCCATCGACGAGGTCTAAACAGCGAATCAGAGTGAGTCAGCCATAAGTGTGGGAACTTTGGATCTCCTGCGCCGCCGATCAGTCCCAGGTCATCTTTTATGGCAGCCATAAAATAAACAATTCTGGGTCGCACGGGGGTGAGGTACCAATCCTTATCTTCGTTTATCCTCAGCACCTGGCCGTACCACTCCGCATCCCAATCTTTCTCTCAGTACAATCTCTGCATAGACTCAATGGTGTCAGTTTTATTACCTTTCTCCTACAACCCCCCCATGCTCCTATCCGGGCCATTAAAACCCCGGGGGGGCCGACTGGATCCTCTACATTCCTAAGTCAACGCACACACAATTGACCACAGCAAACAAAGGAAAATAAGAACACTTGGTCTAGTTTCATAAGTATACATTTTACACAGACAAAGTTATAATTATTAAAACAGGTTATAATTATTGGAACAGGTTATATAGGATATACAGGTTACTTTAACACCCACTTATTCCAAGTATTGGACTACAAAATAATATTTGTACCTTTCAATGTTTCTTTAAATTAGAAGTGGACTCCTTGGAGAATGATGATTATGAACAGCTGAAAATGTGTATCCGTTCCGCAAAATGTCCATCCAGTGAAAGCATTCCAGAAACGGTAATCGGTTTACTCCTTTTTGATGTTACTGTTAGGGAATACAGTTACGGTCTTGTATTCTAATTGTATAATCCTAATACATATAATCCTTACTCCCCAAGCCTGATAAGAAGTGAATGTAGTCACCATGTTGGTTTGTGTCGTACCGCTTTGAACCGTACAGTTTGGCTTTTTGACCAGCCATCTTGGTCTTTTGCAACGAGAGGGAGACATTTTAGGCCATCCAAGCACATCTATTAAACTATACCTTAACATAAGTCATTAAACATGCTACAATGACAAGTTTAAAACACACTTAAAGGTCACCTATCATGCTATTTTTAGGCAATAGCAGATATATAAAAATATATAAAAAACATGTCTATGAAGTGTTTTGCTCAAAATAGGTTGGTTCACATCATACCTCTCTGACAGAAACCAGTTCATCTACATCAATAACTGCAAGTCCCCCAAGGTGTCCCCCAAGGTTCAGTTCTCTGACCCCTCCTCTACCCACTTCCCCTTGGTCACTTAATCCGCCGTCATGGACTTCAATTCCACTGCTTTGCCGACGACATCCAGCTTCTCATCTCCACCAAGTCCATCTCCACTGGTACCCACTCCATCCTGACAAACTGCATCACTGAAATAAAATCCTGGCTCCAACTAGGGCTGCAACGATTAGTCGACATAATCGACGACGTCGATCATAAAAATTTGTCGACTTAGTGTCGACGCGTCGTATAAAAACAATCAGAGAGCCGGTAACGTTAATTCAAAACTGCGCAAATGTTCATTTGTAACTGCAATGCACTACAGGAAGTGCTGGGGGCAGTATACTCTCCATTGTCTGCCATGACTGCATTCTGTACTAACAACAAAGAAGAAAGAATACGAACGATGGCGGAAAGGAGAGAGAATGAGGGTGATGAAGAGCTCAACAAAGCCAGACATCGCCCGTCTACATCCTTCCCTCTCCCCCACTACCGCAGAAACCCTCATCCACGCTTTCATCACCTCCCGCCTGGACTATTGCAACAGCCTCCTGGTTCACCTGCAAAAATCCTCAACAAACTTCAAGACATCCAGAACTCCGCCGCCCGTCTTCTCACCCACACCCGAATCCGTGAACACATCACCAGTCCTCATCAAGCTCGACTGGCTCCCCATCCCCCAGATAATTCAGTACAAAATCCTCCTGATGACCAGTGGCACCAGCAGGGGGGGGCCATGGTCACCCTGATATATTTGTTGGCCCCCCCACTGGCCCCCCCACCACACACACCGCCTCGCCAGTCACGTATGCGTAGTAGTTTATCTGATATTTAACAACAAATACACAGCCAGCCATAGCCGTGGGAAGTAGGGGTGCTGGAGGGGCTGCAACACCCCCTGTTGGCGAATGGTGTAAATTTGAAAAACTGATTTTTCTTTATAAATATGTACATTTAGTGCACCAATTGAAATGCCACTGTCAATGTGGTTTGGAGAATCAGGACTTATCCCGGTGTGCACTTCTGTATTCTGGAGAATCACAACACTTTAGGCTTTAGTGTGCTAGCTTTAGGTAGCAAAAAACGGAGATATGCTAACCTTTAGCTGTTATTCTGATCAAAAATTGTGTTCAATGGCATTAAAACGAGAAAAACGCTGGAAGACCTGGAAAACAGGCTCGGGGCTCAGTAAAGGCTGGCTTGACTTCAGGTATAATTCGTCTGTAAACACACTTTGGCGGCTATCCTAGTTAGCGTTAGTTTAGCTTGCTAACGCTGATGTCGGTATGCTGGGCTGGTGTAATGCGTAGGCTACTATTAATCACTGCTGTGTGTAATGTCAATTTGCAGAAAATGAAGAGAAAGTCAACAGACATCTCTTCTTATTTTAAGAAGAAGATGAGTAAAGGAGAGACAGAGCTGGCAGGGGAGCAGCAGCATAGGGCTAGTGAGGAGGAGGAGGAGGAGAGGAGGAGAGGAGGAGGAGGAGGAGGAGGAGGAGGAGGAGGAGGAGAAGAAGAAGAAGAAGAAGAAGAAGAAGAAGAAGAAAAGAAGGAGAAGGAGAAGGAGAAGAAGAAGGAGAAGGAGAGGAACATTTCTTACATTTTTTATCGAAAAAGTATCTGCACTTAGGCTAGCCCACACTAGTGCTACCCCAGATCCTGCTCCTTTTCTGTGCCCTGCTGTCCTCGACCACTTTGAGCCTGCATCCCCCTCTCTTCTCTCTCGGATGTTGTCAAGCACCTGCGGCCGACAAACTGCACCTCAGACAGCATTCCCTCTCGCCTTCTCAGAGAGGTTTTCGAATCAGTTGGAGCAAGTATTTTATTACTAATAAACACCTCTCTTTGCTCAGGATGTGTCCCAGCTGCCTTCAAACATGCCGTGGTCCAGCCACTACTTAAAAAGAAAAATCTCGACCCCTCCATTCTCGCACATTTTAGGCCCATCTCCCAGCTACATTTTTTGTCTAAAGTCTTGGAGCGAGTAGACTACGCCCAGCTGCAGTCTTTCTTAACCACGCATGGCATTCATGAAAAGTTTCAGTCTGGCTTCTAACCTATGCACAGTACTGAAACAGCAATTTTAAGAGTTTTTAATGATCTGCTCCTAGCCGCCGACTCAGGTAGCCCTGCTGTCCTGGTACTGTTAGACCTGACAGCTACCTTTGACACTGTGGACCATAGCATCCTGTTGTCGCGGCTCGAACAGTCCGCAGGCATCACAGGCCTTTGTTACCTCGAGACTGGATTACTGCAACGCTCTGTATGTGGGTATGGACCAGGCAACGATTAGACGCCTGCAGCTAGTGCAGAACGCAGCTGCACGTCTTCTCACTGGCCATAAAAAGCTTGACCACATCACCCCTATTCTGGCCTCACTGCACTGGCTTCCAATTCGGTTCCGAATTGATTTTAAACTCCTTTTATTTGTTTTTAAAGCACTAAATGGGCTGGATCCTGCCTATATAGCAGAACTCCTCCATCGCTACACCCCAGCCAGAGCTTTAAGGTCGGCTAACCAGCTGCTGCTGATAGTGCCCAAGACCAGGCTCAAAACCCGAGGGCACCGAGCATTCGCAGCAGCTGGCCCTAGGCTCTGGAACGCTGTTCCCCTCCATGTGAGGTCGGCCCAGACCCTAGGGGTTTTTAAATCTACACTAAAGACTCACTTCTTCTCTCTGGCCTTCTAGTCAGAGCGGAGCACGACTCCTGACATTTCCCTGTGTGTGATTTTTATTTTTGCTGTTGTAATTTGTTGTCTTCTGTTTGCTATTGTAGTAAAGTGTTTTTATTGCATGTACAGCACTTTGGCTCGAGCAAAAATCGTTTTAAAAATGTGCTATATAAATAAAACTTGATTTGATTTGATTAGATGCTCTCTCCAGTACAGGTTAGCTCTGAGTGTTAGCGATGCTAATGTAAACACCGACCATATTAAGTCCAAAACAGTCGGGCATTGTTTCTGATAGCAATGTTTCTTATAGTGCTGTGGGTAGGGATGGGTACCGAGCCCCGGTATTAAACGGGCCCCGGGGCTGAATTATTAAAGACCATGGTACCGTTAAGCTCAGACGTTATTGGTCTTTTTATCGGTACTGGAGACATGTAAAAAATATATGTCATATGTATTATTGCTACACAAACATTATATTGCAGTTTTAGTGTCGACAACTCCGTTTCTAATACGCAAAAAGACTGCAAAATGCATCTATAACTATTTTTAGTATTTTCGATCTTTCCAATCCAGACGAGATCTCTCTCTCCCGCCTGCTTGCCAGGGGGCGGGGCAGTTTACACACACGCAGCTGCTACATGCATGCAACACACACACACACGGAGGAGATGGCGGAGAGAACGCGCTCCGAGGTGTGGTTAAACTTTACCCATCTTGATGTGGACAATGCTCGTTACCAAAAGTGCAATAAGAGTTTAGCATGTAAGGGCGGTAACACGAGCAATTTGTTTAAACATCTTGCAAAAGTGCACCACATTCAGACGGAGAAATGCACCGTTTTCGACTGTCTTTCTAGTAGCTCTGTAGCCCCATCCACAAGTAACGTTTCCACGTCAGGTATTATGTATGCTAGCAGCAACACACGGAGTAAACTCAATTATACAAACATGGGTTAATGATTAGAGGTAACTGAGTTATTTATTTTGTTAAAGTTTCAGCAATTCTGTTTACAATTCTGTCATCAGATTATTTAATACGAATTGTTAAAAAATTGTTGTTTCTTTTGATGTGAAATATTATGTATTTAATTTAAATAAAAAGCAATGTTAGTTTTTTTCACAATTTGTTTAGTTAGTTTACCTTGTTTTTTTCTCCAAAAGAACCGATAAAAGTACCGTTAAAAGACCGGATCAATAAGCGGTATCGATAAAAGTAGTAGTACCGTTAAAACCTTAACGATACCCATCCCTAGCTGTGGGTCTGCATTGCCGATATGACGTCATATCGGACGCAAATCTGGATCAGCTCCGTTGTACCCCCGTTTTTAGAGATTTGGGTACGGAGGGAAAGACAGAGGGTTTTATTTTCTGATGCTGCGTGAGTTCCCTGACACACCGGGGACACATATTTATGTATAAAATACATCAAAAAGTGCATTTTGCATGATAGGTCCCCTTTAATGAAAAATACCAAATACCAGTCTTCATCTTGGGTCAGCTCTTACTTCCAATGGCAGCTGATTCTAGCAGTGGGCAGTGTATTGGCTGAAAGCTGTTCCACCAGATTTGGATTGAACTCTGGGCATGACTAACGGACAGGTCTCTGCAGATCTCAGGATCCTACGCGGTTGTACTCTGCAAACAATCTGCAATATATGTATATATAGGCAACCAAAATGTTACAATTTACTTTCCTGAACTGAAGACGCTGTTTAGAGTTAAGGGTTTGAGACTAAAACAGGTATCACTGTGCTTCTTTACTATTTGACAGTAGTAGCAACTTGTCAATCCCCGCCCTAAAGCATACCCTGTTATATCGTCTATTTTACTCTAAATGGGACCAAAATGAACATCATGCTGTATACACTGAAAAAAGTGTAACGACTGTGTCATTTAATCAAAGTACATTTTGAAATTGGTCTAATTAAGAATCGTGGTTTCCGTTTTCAACATGATTTTTTTCCGTTTGCCCAGAAGCAAAACACATTCCCCCTTAAATAACTTAAAAACAGTATTTTAACCTAAATAGTGTTTTTCACTTCAAAGCATGTCACATGACCACGTGACGTACAAAGCAAGGTGACTTCAAGATTTGCTGCAGCCGCCATTACGCTGCTAGCCACTGTCTGTGAGTGTCTGACCCAAAAACACTTTTAAATAAGGTAAGGATTTGAAATGTTTTTTTTTTTTTTTTTAATACTATGTTTAAATGTTTATCCATTTAGTGTTGTGTCAAGATAGACAACTAATTTACCATCTGTCTTTGTATTTGGCTGTGTTTTAGCAAAGTTTAACCACGTGTAACCACGTTTAAGGATGGCTTAACCAGATCATTTCATACATTTATCATGCAAGGGGTGATTTTTTGTTGTGTCGGTTTGACTAGTGAACAGTTTAAATAGTTGCAAATGTTATATTGGTATCACATAAGGTCTTTGTATGGGGCTATGGTTTAGCAAGTTTAGCCACGTGTTAGCTAGTTTTTAAGCTGTTTAACCAGGTCATTTTCATAAATATATCATGGATGGGGCGAACTTCTGTTGTGTCCGTTTGATTAGTGATAAGGTTTAATTGTTGCGAACGTCATTTATTTATATATATATATATATATATATATATATATCAGTGACGTGCGGTGAGGTTCATGGCTGGTGAGGCACTGACTCTTTCAGAGTCAGATTTACAAATATTATATTTTGACCTTAATCAAAATATTCGGATATTTTCAAAAGCTTTTTTAGTCTGATGCTTCGATTCATTTTAAACAGACCGTTCAACAAAAGGATACCCAAAATGTAAATATTGGATTGTTCTTTCTTAGTAAGATCCCATTTTCATTACAATTGTGGTCTTACCTTGACTTGAAGATGAAGTCCATGCTATCCTTCTGGACAACAATCTCTATTACTTTTTTGTAAAAGTCCTCCTTATCTTCCTCTCGTTTCAAAATTCTAGCTTGTTGTTTGTGTCTACCGTCTCTGCGTAGAATAACAGTAGCAACAAGAACCTGTGGGCTCACGTGCGCCCCCTTCAGTGCGGCAGAGGTTATGGCTGCCTCCCCTGGTGCTTTTTTCATTGCCGTTGTACGATGAGACCAGCGAGCCTAAATATCATATATACGTGAAATAAGTTATTTAGAGACTATGGATGGCGAGGATAAATTGTAATAAAGGGATCTACAAACACTACATTGGTGACCTACAGTGAGATGGTATAACAGGCATGCGCTTAGGGCCCGCGCTCCAGCCAGTTTCTGTGGGGTGACGCATTCTGAGGTGAGGCAGACCTCATCTGTGCCTCACCTTACCACACAGTAACTGGCTTGAGCGCGCTCACAAAATAAGTGCCCGCGCAAAATTAGTGCCCGCGCTCCAGCCAGTTACTGTGGGCTTACGTGAGGCAGAGCACGTCCCTGCCTCACTTCTCATCGCTCCTCGTAGTTGTAGCGGAGCTCGGCAAATTTGCTGATTTTTACTATAAAAAGCGATTGGAATCATACAGAAATCACACTTACAACACAGATCAGTGGAGACATTTTATTATTATTACTATTTAGTTTTTCTTTAGTTGTTTTTCCGTTACATTGGAGTATGACAGGTGAGGCTCTGCCTCCCCTGCCTCCCCTGACTGCACGTCGCTGATATATATATACACCAGTGGCGAACCGTGTCTATCACAACTGGACCTTCTGTAGACACACATACCCCCAGCCGCCCCCCCCCCCCGGCATTATAATGTCCGTCTTTTCACTGAATTGTCGTCTTGAAAAGGGTACTCACAACAATTCCGCAACAACTTCATCTTCACCTGTTGCACTTGCCATTTCAACGTTAAAAACAATAAAACGGCATGAATTGCTTCGTCGCATTCATCTAGATCCTCTGTCTCGAGCCAGTTAACTACCGGACCTTCAAGAGTACCCTGGAACCGAGGGAAACTCTGAAAGAATACGCCCATTGGCTTCAAATCAATATATGATTGGTTGATCAAACTGTCAGTCCAAACGTACGCTCTCATTCAGTGCAACGGCCAGGGCATTCTATCAAGGATATAGAATACCTTGGTTGAAGGATATTCTACCCAGAGACCCAGAACAAGATCTGATTGGTTGCTTTCTTTTCTAACACAAAACCACTGAAATGCGTAGTGCATGGTCCGAGAAGGACAAACAAATCAACGTAACACTGTAATATTACAGATCAACAACACAGATACGATTCTCATTTATTCATTTTATATACATTTTATATACATTTTATTTATATAATTAAATCGATTTTTTTGTTTGTTTTATCTGAGTGTTCCAGGGTACACACACACACACACACACACACACACACACACACACACACACACACACACAGGCACACAGACACACAGACAGACAGCAGAGCTGGCAGGTGAGGCAAAGTGGGGAGAAGAAAGTGAAGGTCCCTGAAAAGATTTTATGAATTTGGTGACTGAAATGCATATAACTGTGAGTGGCATGGGCCTTTGGATTAAAAACGAGAGAGTGTTTAATTCAAGCTTGTTTATGAACAGGGGCTGGGGCCGTCGGGGGCTAAGGAAGCACGGCACATAGTACAATGATAACTTCATCAGCATCGCATGTCTTCATTAAAAAAATGAATTTAAAATGCGTGCTCCGCTCATAAAAAACACTGCTGCATATTAAATACACACCTTAACTAACAGCCAGACCCCAGCCAGCGTTAGAGATGTTTATATCTATACTTTTAGCGAGCCGTTACTAAAGCTCCGGGATCGCTATAGTTATGTGGCTGAAGGTGTATCTCTGCTCCGCAGCAACTCACACTCGGACCACGCCGCTCCGGAGCGGGGACTGTAAACAGTGGGGAGGGCGAAACAATCTGAATCTCCTTCTAACACGCTGCCCGTCTTGTCAACCATGCTTTGAGGGTGAGGGTATGTCAGGGTGTCCGCAGGGTCTTAAAAAGTATTAAAAGTTGATAAATCAATTTAGCGAAAATGAAGGCTATTAAAAAGTATTAAACGGCATTTTCCAAGGTATTACATTTTGCAGCTTGTTTTCAATAAGTATATAAATTGTCCAAAGAGGTTGTATTCTACAGTTTGCCTGAATCTAATCATTGCGTAGGTGTGTAGTGTGATTCTGTGTAGTTTATTTATGGCATCCCGTTGGATTTGACGTCATCTGAACAGGACATCGCACGCTCACTGCTTGATAGCGCGCAAAGGTCCGTTTACGCCGGTTGTTAAACAACATCGTTATGGGGAAATGCAAGTTTGCGTCCAAATGGTTGGAAGATAAGGAGGAAGGACAATCAATACTGTATATAGTAAATGTGAGGTAAAGTGTGTAGCCAATGTAACGGGTTAAAACTCGAAGTGGTGATGAGGTCTTAAAATGTATGGAAAGGGTCTTAAAAAAGGTCTTAAAGACCCAGTGAAGTGTGCGCCGGTGCATGATCTGTTATGCTAATACGTATAGTAATGACCAAAATTGTCCATTGGAACCCATATCAAAGATGTTGGAATAGCAACGAATTTGACGAGTTGGAATTTTCCGCTGGGAAACCTCCGCCTTCGTGGGCGTGGCTTGCGATCTACTGCGTGACGTCAGAAGATGGGCTCAGCCGAAGTGTTTACATTCACCACCGTTCATTTTGTCTCTGTTTCAAAGTGGAATTTACCAACGTTTTTGAGCGAGTATTTTATTGGAAAGTGTTTCGCAGTCGACTGGAAGTGATTGCCAATCGAGGAAACCTGACAATGGAGGCGACAGTGAAGAAAAAGGGAGGAAAAACACACGGGAAGCGATGCATTGCCGCTGGCTGTGGTAATGTCAATTCTGCCGAAGTGGCGATGTTTCTGTTCCCAAAAGATGAAGGTGAGTGGCTGGTGTATTGTTTCGTAGATTCGTAGATTGTTTATGAAAAATAAAGGCCACTGTGTTTGTGTCTACTAACAAGACTATCATGGCGGCGGCAGAGCTCAAGTCGAGTTTCTCCGCCTGGAGATATTCTCACTATTTCACTTTTGTCGAGCACAAAGAAAAGAACGTTTTAGTTAAATGTAAGTTGTGTCTTGGCGGGTCAAAGATCCTATCGACTGCCCAAAACAGCAATTAAAATCTGTTGAAACATCTGCAGAAACAACATGCTGGGACGAAGCTAGTAGCTAAGACCACAGACCCAGACTCATCCGACGCCACTCCACCTCCACCTAAGCAACAGCGGCTGGATTGGCACTTTGAAACATATCTTTGTGTTTGTGTTTGTATAGACCACATTGCTTAGCAGAGTTCAGTGATGCAAATGCATGTCAAGTTGATCAACAGGTTGTATTATTCTCCGATGCAATAACAGTACTGAAATGAAGGCTACAGTATAAGGGCATTAATGGGTGCCCTTTTTTAAGTAACTAAAAAGTTACTTTTCACAGTAACGCATTACTTTTTGGTGTAAGTAGTGAAGTAACTAGTAATTGTAACTAGTTACTGGTTTTCAGTAACTAGCACAACACTGCATGTGAACATGAATGTTGCATCATGCTATGAACAGATGAATGTATGATCAGGTGATGGCCAATCCTGTGTGTAGATCTACTCTAGATCTATGACAAAATATTGTCCTCAACTAAATTGACTTCCATGGCCACTTTCCTCATCTATCCTGTCCGAAAAGCTGTCAAAATCACTCATTTCTCTCGCACCAGTATCACTTTCCGAAGGGCTCCGCCATGTTTACAATCACAACTGGGCCCATCTTGTGACGTCACAGCCGCTATCGTCTGCAGCAGCGGTAGGCTCAGACTCTGAAAAATGTGCGATGTTTATCTCGTCCCTCGCACTTCCTAAAAAATTATTTTAGCCATGAACAGGTACAATTATATGTAAGAAATGAAACTGCCATTTCATTTTGGCGCAAAAAAATGCACTTCACTGGCACTTTAAAAGGTATTACATGTGACTTCAGGATATACCCTGGTATGTGCTTTATGCTGGGTTAAGATCGTTTAAATACACCTTGTTTATTTATTTATTTCCTTTGTGTTTACAGGTTTGCTGTTTCCGCTGAAGGTCACAATTTATGCTGATTTGGTAAGTTCCAAAATGAACTGTATGTAGTTTTCATGTACGTTTAAAAAGGAATGACAAACCCAAAATGGAGACTTACTCTACTCTAATCTCAAGTGATAATATATCTAGTTAGGTACCCAAATGTTAAGTAAGGTCATTTAAAATATTAAAGTTAAATGAGAAAAATTATGTATTGTACAAGTAAATGAAAAATACAAGACTGCACTTCATTAATATTGTTGCATGTAAAGTCAATCCTCACATCTGTATGTTATTGAACAAGAGCTACTGGTGGCAATAATTTGCTCTGTCATTCCAGGCATGTCACTATTGTAAGAGAGACATTTGCTTTCAGTTGTCAGTGTATCATTGCACTATTACTAATATCATTGTTTATGTTCTTGTTTTTTCTAGTTCCTTTTGGGTTACCTGACATGGCCGTGAAAATGCCAGCCAAGTTACGAATTCTTCTGAATCCCGATGACACCAGGAAGCTAGTTCTGCCTAATGGAATTCCAGAGACAATGGCGCAGCTTACTGATGAGGTCAGGAAAGTGTGTGAAATAATTGGAGGTTTTAGAATGCAATATCAAGACAGAGACATTGTAGATGCACTAGTCAACCTGACATCCACTGCTGACCTTGAAGATTTTACAACTATCAAGGTCATCCCAATACCTGATGATGGTGTCCAAGAATACATCTTTACCGTCTGTGAAGAAGCAGTGTCTGCTCAATCAGACGATACGGACATCTTGTCCACACCCTCCAGCTCAGTCTCTACAAGAACTCGTCTATGGTTGAAATTATTGAACTGACACAAAGGGCCAACCTTGTTCAAAGATTGCAATGCTAGTGATTGAACTGCATTTTTCGTTGCTTAATTGTTTTGGCCTCTGTATGTTTCATTTGAAGTTAAAAAATAATGTGACATCACAGATTCTGGTAATGCTACGTAAACCCTTCTTAATGGCTAATACATGTTTATCTGAAGTTGTAATTAAGAGCTGCAGAAAATGTTGTTGAAGTGTTTAAACATTTTATTAAAAAAAAGTTGTCATGCATACATTCTAGTATGTATGCCGTCAGAACGTTTTACAGTTAAATGCTATAGAGAACCGCAGTGACGCGTCCTAAAACCCGTAAGTAAACTTCTTCCGGTTCCATCGTCAAAAAACATTGCAATTTCTCCTTAGGGTTTTGGAAAATAGCTCAAAATAAGGTCTGTGGTTGAAACACATTTAAGAGAGGGATCACGTTTTGTTCAGCCAGATAATCTCCACATATCTACGCTACTTTTATAATTTTCGAATCATAAATCTAGTCGCCAGAAGCAAAATGCTAACGTTATGCTATAAAGGAACTACAAGCTAGAACGACAGGGTCGCACTACTCAACGTCACGCCAACTTAAGATCGCCTCAACTGACTTTCGCGCGCTTGCATATTTTAACAAAGCTTTTCATTTTAGCCACGCTGAATTTAACTAGAAGTCATGGCTCTGTCCATTACCAGTCTAATATCTTTTTACAAAGATGACAAGAAGAGTGTAGATAGAGGAGAGAACCACTACAAGTCAGGACACGTACAACAGTGCAGCCTGGATGAAGGTGTGCTTACCGGTGTTGTGAGGGCTAGCATGAGGGACAAGGTTTATAGAGTGTCGGTGAGTAGTGATAGCAAGAGCACCGTTAACCTAGAGTTAATTTATTCACATTAGTGATATTAATTCCCATCAACAAATACATTTTATGTGTCACATGAAATCTTTATTACAAATATTACACACCAGAAAACACAGAAATATCCATGAAATAAACATACAGTAGGCTATAAAAAATTAAAAGGGATAATTGGGAAGGCATTACAAATGTAAATATATTTTAAATAATGAAACAATCCCACCCCACAGGTATACTACAGATACTTAAGATAGGCATATACTCTCTTTCAAGCAGAACACAGGGGGAAAGAAATTTAGCGGGAGTGTTTACGTAATCGGCGTAATGACGTACAACGGCCTCGACCATTTCTGTAGTCCACTAATGCCACTTGTTAACAACCATCGTTTTTCCGACACGTAAACTCTTCAGAAATCACCAGCGGGGTCACTGCTGATGTATTTAATGTGGTAGAACAAAACGTGATCTATCTCTTAATTTTGTGTCAAACACAGACCTTATTTGGAGCTATTTTCCAAAACCCTATGGAGAAATTGCATTGCTTTTTGACGAAGGAACCGGAAGTGGTAAAAATGCTAACTTACTTCCGGGTTTTGGGACGCGTCACTGCGGTTCTCTATTGCATTACATACTTCAATTTTAAAGGAGAGATATGCAAGCTAGTTTAACATGTTCATATGCATATTTTTGATGTATATGGTTAAGGCTACAGGAGAGTTTTGTAAATATATATTTTTTTAAACAATTCAAAGTGATCTTGATTTACTTTTTACTTTTATCTATTTTTCACATAAGTGCAACATTGCCTGCAACAAAATGAAGTATTTTGTTTAATTCGTTTTCTCAAACTTAAAAACTCTACTTAGATCTAATAATAAATAGGAGGTTAGTCCAAAAGGAAAAATTAAGTTATAACAAAGTAATAAATGTTGTGCAGTCTTCAGAATGAATCATCCTATGACTTTGTGTGAATGTAAATATATATCTTAGAAGGAAGCAATATTTTTTACTTGACTCAACTTCATTTTTTGAGGTCAAAAACTAAATTGCGGTAACAAATTAGCGATTTTTTTTTTAAATTGGTCCAAATTATGAATTGTTTCAGTGTAGAAAAAGACTTAGAACTAGCAATTTAGACCACAAACTAATTGGACAAAATGTTTATTTAGTTAATACATTTAGCGAGAACTAGGGTAATTTTCTCAGACTTCTACCAAACTGCTTTTTTCTGTAAACAATCTCTATCATTAACAGCTTCCTCCTTTGGTTATTTTCTTCTTTGTGGGTTTGGGATGCACTCTCTTTCTCTCAGTTAGTCAACTCAAATAAGATCTGCTGTCATCACACAATCACTCAGACTCACTGTCTGCGCTCTATTAGCCTGTCTCTTTGGGTCACTTCAATCAAACGGGGGCGAAAAAATTTCCTCATAGTCAGCGCCGAAACATGATCACAGGGGAGCCAAAAAACACACACACACACATACGTAGACAATGTCTAGCTCCCTCTTTGTCTGAGGCTAACTTAACCTACCTACATCAGTGATCCATCAACACAGCCACAGTGTACAGGAGGATAATGAAGGCCATTCATTTTTAACCCTCCATTAGATTAACTGTGCAGCATGGCCCCCACCGCAGATGTGGTGAGTGAGCCGCAATTTGTTGTTGTTGTTGATTTCAGGTTGATGAAAAGTCAATAGGGACATGGAGGCAGTGGAGGGTGAGGGGCGCCTTTAATTTCACCAATCCGCTCGTCTCAGGCGCCAAGGGTGCAGCCGGGGCTTAATTAGAATGCGTTTTAAATATTGATGGGGCTCCTTGTCCCTACTGTAAGGCTGCACAGGGAAACTGGAGCGGGAGAGGAAACTTGATGAGAGCAAACACACACTCTGACAGCTCTGGAGTGACTGGCTTATTCATTAATTAAAATAAGAAGGATGGCTGAATAGAAGGAATGAATGAGTGGGGTGAAAACAACAGATAGATATAGATTTAACCCTGGTTCAGACCAAAAAAAGCCATGTCAAATCCATCCAAAATAACTTAGAGATAAGAAAATAAATTGATATTTTACTGATAAAATGAGGCATCAGCTGTAGTCCTAACCGATAAATAAGACTGGTTTAGATTTATTTATTCACAATACTATGAAAAGATGTCAATCTCAATGCTCTCTGTAGCTCTCCTGAAGATCTTTAAATAAAGTAACAAAATGTTAGTGAAACAGGAGGAAATATTGTATTTGTTGAGGACTATGCAGATCTATTTGATCATTTTGAATTAAAATATGAATTTTCACCAGCGTTATCCCTTGAAATGAAAAAAATACTCCAATCTAAACAAAACTAATGTGTTCCAAAATGACGCATGTGAGCCTTTTCTTATCTGTTGTCTCTTTAACAGCATGATATAATTTAGCAGTGCCTTACAATAGCACTAAAACAAATAAGTATTCATACATCCACTTTCTCATTTCATGTTTGTTAAACATACTGCTGACACCTACTCTCTGCAGGAGGTGCATAATTGACTGCTTCGTACAAACAACTATTACATCTTTCTTTATGTTTTTTCCAAGCTTTCAAAAAGTATTCTTTAAGGGGCGCAAATGAAAAATCTGATTTTTTTTAATGCCTTGCAAAACCTCTCAGGTGAGGAACTGTGATTCTATATTGCCATTAGCAACACCCTGCCTTATTGCCATAGACTCTGTATATGTAGCCACCCTGTGGACCAGGCAATTGCATTTTGATTTTATTGTTTTGTTTTATTTTATCTTATTTATATATTTTTATCTGTCTTATATCTCTAACCTAATTTAATCGTAATATTCGTACCTATTCATCTTGTGTCCAAGTAGCAGTTGGTGAATGTGGTAACATATTTGTAACAATGAGTATCCTTTCCCAGCTACAACCACATATCTGCCTCCAAAAATGTCAAACTCAAGGCTTCTAAATGGTTGTCTACAAATAAATTGGTGAAGTCTACTTTTTTTGGGAAATCTTTGATCTGCATCTTCTCTTCAACAGTTTTGCTTCCTCTGATGGCCTACAGTCATTATTCGGATAACCATAAGAGATTGTTGGAAATCCTATTACATAGCTTATTTAGTCCGGCAGTGGCTCAGTCAGTAGGGGCTTGGACTGTGAGCTGTAGGGTCGCTGGTTCAAGTCCCGACCAGACCTAAATATGGAGAGTGGACTGCTACTTGGAGAGGTCCTAGATCACCTCCTGCCCTACCGTGGTGCCCTTGAGCAAGGTACCGGACATCCCCCTCTTCCCCCCCACTCCCATTGCTCCCCGGGCGCTGTACAATAGCTGCCCACTGCTCCTAGTACTAGACTCCTGGTACTAGGATGGGTTAAATGCAGAGGCCAAATTTCACTATGTGTGCTGTGTGCTCTGCATGTGTGACCATTAAAGAGGTTCTCATCCCAATTCTAGAGTGTTTCTACAAATGACCAATGAAAAAAATGATGTCATTTTTTTCTGGTGTCAGAAGCCTTACCACAAATTGGATTAAAGAGCGAATTAAGCTCAACTATCCCAACACTCTATGTTCCTATGGACCTCAAGCCTGAAAGGAGCCGGACATGAAGAGTTTCAGAATACTTTTTTTATTCACAGATTCTCCCTGTTTCATTAGGAGAACACCATCCTTTGGTTGCAGTGTTCCTTTGACAGGATTCTTTGGAAACCCTTTTTTAGTTATAAACAGTGAGCGTTTCTAGGGAACATACACACTATCCAAGCAGTTTAGCGAATGTCATCCAACAACACGATCTGCAGGAAGTAAAAGCAGAGCTGCGGGAGACTTTGAGAACTTCCAGACCACTCAGTGTCAAAACTTTTGTAGAAACAAAGCTTTATTCTAATGTGCCAGGAGGAAAAGACAGAATGGAACAAAGGTTAAAGAGAAGAGGATAACATATACATACGGACAGAAAAAGAGATAAGTCAAGACAAAATATAATACCATAAAAACAAGGGCACAACAATAAACCAGAGAATCGTTTAGCCATTAAATCACTATAAAGTTAATACCTATAAAATAACTGAAGCTGAAATCGGGTCAATTGGGGATTGGGTGGTGAAATAAAAAAGAGGTTTGGAATGCAGCCAAGGTATAGAAGAAGTGGGGAGAGAGAAAAACAGAAGCAAGTGAGAAGCAAAAAAGGTATTTGACAAGTGACAGGAAGAGAAAGAGAACAGAGTACGAGGGGAATAAAAGGAAGGACAGTTAGAAGAGAGGATACAATCTAAAAGACTGGATGAGAATTAAACTGAGAGAGAAAAGACAGCGAAGGCCAGATAGGAAAATAGTGCCAATTATTCTTTAGAGAGGTCTCTTCTTTATGTGAAAGGGGAAGAATAGCCCAGTTTCCAATACAGTTTTTTGTGACATTTTTAAGTGTCTGTCCAACAAGGAAATTCTCTGTTTACCTTGTAGGGTCAGCCAGGTTACAACACCGCCAGAACAGACAAGATAAAGGGATAGTTCAAATTGTATGTGTATTACCAATACTAGATAGTGGCAGGACCACCCATTTGAAAAAAACAAACAGGTCTTTACAGCCTAGCACAAAACAAAAGGTTTGGTCTCTATAGTCTATTTCCCCATTCATGAACAGAGGTTCATTTTTATACAGCTTAACTGTTTGAATTTAGTGAACACTTGAAGTTACAAATGTTTAGGGCATGGCCGAGTGACAGCAGTGTGCTGTGTTAGGTCACTTACTGCAGTCTGCCTTGCTGCTTTTCAATGGCTCTTGAAAATATAAATAAACACATCTAGGTACATAGATCATACTACATAAAAGTTGACAAATCCGACATGAAATAATAATAATGATAGTAATAATAATAACAAAAATAAAATAATGGATACATTATTAATACTTATCTTCATTATAGTGTTCTATACTTTACCCATTTTTCCCACCTTTCCTCAAAGATATGCATTTTGTTTATAATTCTCATAGTTGTTTTCTCCATTAAATAGATTTCATTTACGAGGTTATTCCATTGTGAGTTTACTAAGTTATTATCTTTTAGCCAATTCCTTGTAATTTGGTTGATGATCGCTATTCTAATTACAAGAAATGGGTAGGAATCTTTTTTTTAAATTGCTTACATCCCTATTTTTAACGGTCTACGCCACTACCCGATTGGCTATTTGTTTTGCTATTGTGCAACTTTGGTGAATTCTAACTAACCCTTTATAACAAAATGAAAAAAACACCAATTGACTAACTCATAAAGGCACATGTAGGTCGGCAACAAGTAATACCCTGAGGGGTGAATTTGCAAGTTGATGTTGAATGGCGCATTAGTTGCAACCGCTATCCGTCTTGTTTTAAGGCCTGTGGCCACATAGCGCCTTGTTCTGAGTACCAGCGTATTTTTCTATTGATTCCAATGAGAACAGAGCGAATGCCGCCTAGGCCTGTCGCGATAAGCAATTCATTGACTTATCGTACGATAAATAAAAATGAACTCGATAACTTTTCTGACTTCGATAAATTGCCGTTTACATGCGTGTTTGTTTACATAAGGATGTGACCAGCATTTTTGCCAGGCGCGCTGTGGCTGCCGGCCAGCAGCAGCGTAGCAGCCAAATGAATAATATAGAGACAAGCAGGAGACAACGTGGGACTTACTCGAGGGGAATTTGAAGTTGCAAAACCTAACTCCATCTCCGGTGTGGGAATATTTTGGATTCAAGCAAATCAACGAGGCGAACCTACGGACTTGAATGAGCCGGGCTGTGTGTCGCATTTGTTTAAAAAAGGTAGCAACAAAAGCTAGCAATACGACCAACCTTAAACTGCAACTGAAACACAACCACCCCATTCCGTTTTCCCAGCTGGGAGAAAACACGGCAGCTGGAGATGGAGAGCCCCCACCTTCCCGACAGTTTGCAATCAAAGATGCATTTGCCCGACAATGCAAACATGTTGGTGTTCCTTGCTCGAAATCTTTGATTGATACAGATTTGAAATGGCCTGTTGAGGTTTTTTTTGCTTGTGAGACAATGTGTGCTCATATTTATTTATTTATTTGTGTATATATATATATATTTATTTATTTGTGTATATATATATATATCAGGGTTTCCGTTAGCCGGTAATTACCGGTTTTTAGCTGGTAACATTTATTAAAAACCGGTAAATTCAAAACCTGCCGGTCAAAATTTACGGTAATAATTAGGGATGCTCCGATCGATTGGCCGCCGGTCATTATCGGCCGATATCATCGCCTAATAGTTTGATTGGTGCTCTCTATAAAGGCCGATCAGGAGAGCTGGATCTGATCGATATGGACATAAAAGCGAGTGAAGTATAACCGGACGCGAGAGAGAGATCAGAGATCTGATCAGCTGCTGAGTCACCTGAAGCCCCGCCCACTGTTTAGCGAGCTGCATGAGAAACTGACGGGCTGTCAGGAGAGAGAGGGAGGGAGAGGGGAAAAGGAGAGGATCCGTTTCTCCCGTGTTATTATTCAAAGTTAATGTAAACTTTTGAATAATGTACTTCATCTACTACAAGTAGTTTGTTTGAATGTAATAATTATGTTGTTTGTGGAATCATTTATTGAAAAATGAATCTGAATTTTTCGATCTGTTACGATTATAAACTGAAGCAATATAAAAATGACTCCCATGAACTGAGTTTTAAACATCAGCATATCCGATCATAGTCCGGTAATTACCTGCTAACGGAAACTCTGCTACACAATTCTTATTATTGAAACATGACCGGTAAGTTTCAAATTTGTCCGGTAAAATTAATTCTGTCCGGACATTTGACCGGCGAGAAAAAATCCTAGCGGAAACCCTGATATATATATATATATATCTATAGAGCTCTGTTTTCCAGCCTGAGTCTATTTAATTTATTGTTTTGGTTGTGTGTGATTTAATTAATTTTTTATAATTTAATTAATTTGTTTATTTATTATATATAATTTATATATTTGAATATTATTTCACATTTCATTTGCAATGTTGAATGTTCAATAAAAAAAGTTCTGTTTGAAAGGATGTACTTGAATTATTATTATATATTATCATTATGTCAGTGGTCTAAAATGGTCTTACAACGGTGCCAACAATATTATCGTTTATCGCAATAATTTCTATAATCTATCTATAATAATAGACCTTTTTTGCATCTGTTTGAATTTGTCCATCTGGCAAAGTATACATGCGTTTAAGGCCATTAGACAGAGGTTTTGTCAGAAGTGGGTTGCCAGGGAGCCACTTCCATCTCATTTCCCAACGGCTATTAAAAGAGGGAGAGGCAAGGAAAGGTATGGATAATACATTTTTTTGGGTAGATTATCAAACAACCTTATTTTTCATTGAATCTTTTGTTGCATATTTTAGTAGGCGAGGCAATAAATAGCAACTGTCATTGCATCCTATCACTATATCCCAAAATAAATTAGTCTGGGTGTGATAACCCTTAAATGTATGGTTACCACCAAACTCTCTGAAGACGCTCATAAGATGAAGGAAACTGCACGTGGCTGTTTGCACTGATCTTTGTCAATCGGACTGTTTTTGCAATGAGATTAATCTGCATAGTTATGGGACAATTCAGCAGCAAATCCAATGTATATTACCATATTTTAATATGTGCAAATGGCAAAGGAGTGAATTTGCCCACGACTAGAGATAAGTACCTTATACAACCAAACTTGAAAAAACCAAACTATCCCTTTAATGACAGACTTCTGCCATCTGCAGTTGTCAGCGTGTCAGTCAAACCCCCGCTCAGCTCCATAAGAACATCAAGCACAAAGCCATGACATTAGAAAGGTGGAGATGAAACTTTAATGATTCACGTAGAGAAATCAAGATCAAAACTCCAACACATCAAAGACCTAGATACAGATACACATATAATAAACTACAAAGATCTGAAGAAAATGAAGATGTCAAAGAAAGTGACTCCAAGACATTACTGACGAAAGAAACAGGTAGTTTGCAGGCTTCTTCTTACACAGTTTCAGTTCTGTCAGTGCTAGAAAACTGTGCAGAGTGCAAAAAGGAATGTGAGATTAGCCGCATCCTAATGTAGTCCCATTACAGTTGAAGAAAATCATTAATATGGGAAAACACAGACATTTATAGCAGCAAAATGCACAGAAAAAAGGTTATAGCTTAATAAGCGTGAATTGATATTTTGGCGATTCTGGAAAAGAATCACAACTTTGTTTATTGCCAATTATTATCTGTTAAAAGACGAATGGCCACCGACAGGAGTTATGGTTGTTGACAATTGAAAACTGTACATTAATACACATAACTGTGTTTTATAAACCATTGATTCAATGTTAAAGTAAAATGTTATCCTGTAGTGTTATTATAACCAAACAAATAATGGCCAATACACTATCCAAAGCGTATTCTGTCAAAACTGGTCTTAAATTGATTTAGTAAAATAAAGACAACATGAATAGTCACCAGGAAGACACACAGATAATATACAGAAATATTTCCAAACCCTAAAACTTCAGCTGCATCATAACGAATAATGTGTCTCTAAAGCCAATCATTTGCTTTCACAGCAACTTTGTATGCATCCCAAGCAAGCACTAAAGTTCTCTCATACATCATCATTTCCATAAAAACAATCTGATCTCATCTGAATCTCACAGCCCCTGGAAGTATTGAGTTTATAGCTTTTAGGGAGGGAATAAGTTGCTAACTCAATAATTTGACGTGTCTAATCTGGATGGACACCAAGTTGTGAAGGTGGATGAAACACATGGAAAGCAAAGTATGGCAGCAGACTTGAGTCCAGCAGTTTTTTTTCAGCGGGGAGCTAAAGTAATCACTGCTTAAGCATGGCTGTGATTTCCAAATCTCATGTCTCTTTGACTCTGCACCAGATACAATCCTGCTTTTGCTGAACTAAAAGCAATAAATTGTTTATTAACGGGCTTCTCCTATGAAATTGTCCCTCAAAAGGAGACGGGTAACAACCAGGCTAGAGTCAAAATGACTTAGGAGAAACATAAGAAACTACAAAGAGACACAAAAAGACCGTAAAGTGAGACAGAAAGACTACGAAAAGATGGAAAACAGCTTCATATGGCACAAAGACTCGCAATAACGATAACAGGGGGTGAAACAATCACTAACGGACAAAATTACTACAAAGAAATAAAAAGCAACTAAAGAGATGCTCAAAAAGACTACAGAGAGAAACAAAATGACAAAAAACAAACCAAAAAGCAACTAAAAAAGTACACAAAAGACAACAAAGAGAAACAAAATGACCACAAATTGACAGAAAACGACAAAAAATAAACAAAAAGCAGCTACGGAGAGACACGGAAGTCTACAAAGGGAAACAAAACAGCTGCAAAGAGACACAAAGAGACCCACAATGAACATGGACATGGACAGAACAACCAGACACAAAGAAACAAAAAACAGAGGTTAAACGACCATAAACTATGTTTGATTTGCTTCTTTGTAGGAGTGAGTCAGTGAAAGGAAAATAGTGACAGAGAACATTTCCTTATTAAGGCAATTATTTTTACGATTGTCTTGAAAACTAATCTTGTGCCATAACACTTAAAAAATGAGCACTGAAAGAGGATGGCCAGCTGTGGGCAGACAACAGGACATACTGTATAAGGGAGGTTAGAAATGAAAGTGGAGGAGATAGAGGAATAATAACATTTAAAGTTGACATTTAGACTGTGGGGAACTGGTAACAGAGAAGAAAACTTTGAAAGGAGGGCAGGAAAAAATTAAAGAACACTTTAAAGGTGAAGGCTGTAGCCTTGACTAATCGTCCATAAGGCCGGGTGGAAGCCAAACCACAGGGAGCCGCTCTGTGTGTGTGTGTGTGTGTGTGTGTGTGTGTGTGTGTCTGAGAGAGACATATGCATATGCATTGTTTTCTGTCAGACGTCAGGCTTGCCAGCAGGTAGCCAGCTTGGCCCATTATAGCCGGGGAAGACAGCTAACATGGATCATGCAGTCAGTCACACACACACACACACACACACACACACACACACACACACACACACACACACACACACACACACACACACACACACACACACACACACACACACACACACACACACACACACACACACACACACACACACACACACACACACACAAAGCCTAAATGTCCACACAAAGACACAAGCACGCTGACACATATGACTGCAGGTGCACATACCAGATTTACCTGAATGATGTTTGCACAGCCCATTACCCTCTCTCTTTCTTTAGTTCTTTTTGTTATAATTTTTTTGAAGTTTTTTTTTGCAGTAATACTTATTTCAGCCGCAAGAGGCTGAGTGCACCACTAACTTATAATATCAATAAAACCAGGTGAGTTTTTATTTCTCTGTGTATTCTAAAAATAAGGTCAAGATATTGGGGTTATGTGCCATTACTGAAGACATGGCAGTGGTGCATTTCGGTCACATATTGCCAAAAATTATACTATAACAAACGAATAACCCTGACAACCGCATTTCTAAAACGAGAAACTTGAAAGACAATCCCGGCAAAAAAAATGCTTTTCCAGCTAATCGGGAGAGATTAAAACTCAATTGGTCCTGATATTTTTATTCTCTTTTGCCTCTTAAGACAAGTGTGACCTGTATTAATGCATACAATTATCACAGTATTATTTCTCAAAAAGAAATATTAGACATTGTCTTGTAGTTTTAATTTGTGTTTTTGGTTGAAAAAGAAGATACTTTTGCCAGATCCCAACATTTTTCTAATTCAGGGGGCTCTGAAAGCTACTGAAAAAGAAAAACAGGACACTTAATTGTACCAAATGTACAGTTTTTCGTATCACAAAGGATATTGATATTCTTACTCTCAACACGACAAATCATACTCCTTATGCCTAATCGTAGGCGATTCAACCAACAAACTTAACAAGAACTAGCCAATCAGAGGCAGCGTAGGGCGGGTTCTGGCTTAGCCATAGTTGCAAAATGTGTACCTTTGAAGCAAATTCCCCCAAAAGAATAGGCGTTTGGTTTTCGGACTGTCGCACAACTTCCAATAGTCCGATATTATTATAGTACGTTGTCCGTTCCACTTATCGATTTCTTTAGTCGCTATACTACAGTATACACATATAAAAAAATCAGACTATGCTAGAATTACATTTTAATTAATAAATAAAACAAGTACTGCATCACGTGGAATTTGTCTTTCTTTGGCATCTCCTGGTAGCAATTTCCCAAAAGAAACTCCGGCCAAAAGCATTATAATGCTTCAAGATTTTAGGGCGCTACTTGTGTTCTTGTGTTGTGCCTTTAAAAATATTCAAGTAAAACCTCAGTGTATATTTTATTTCTGAATATTAACCAGTAGGTTTACTCTTCTATGGCTCAGAAAAAAATTTCAACAACAAAATAAATAAACAAAATGGGATTTGTGTTCCTCCGCAGCATCTGTCACGGTCCTGACAAGAAACCCACAGATTATGATGGCAATGAGTGACAGAAATGTTCCCAGTAGAGACAGGGGAAGGAAGGGAAATGTGTGCCTTGTCGTCTGAAGTAGTGCCCCCTCCCCCCCTCCCTCTTCTTCCAGGCTCCCAGCGGATAATGGATTTTACTGTACTATTAGGCGAGAATGAAAGGATGGTGTGACAGTTTCCGTTTCTCTCTGAGGAGAGTGTATAATCTCCCGGCATGTATTTACATTAGTCTGTCATCTGATAGAAAAGGCGTTTATGTTTGGGCAAGTCTATATAATAAGGCTTATAATGGGATGTTTAGGTCTGACAACCAAGTCATCTTTCATGTGATTTACAGTGAGGATAACTCTTTATCACCTACTTTTTCTTCATTGTTACGTTCCCTCCTGGACTAGGGGTACAAAGGGAAGTAACAAAATATCAAATAACCGGGAGAGAGAAAAAAGAGAGGAAACTGATTTCCGAAGCCACAAGGTGATGTTTTAATTAACCAAAAAGTAAAGGGCTCACCAGCCAATTTGCAAAGTAATCTAATGATAAACAAAAAACAACGTTCCTATTAAAGAAAGTGACTAAAGTACACAAGATACAAAGGTACACTGGAGCACATCTCCTAATAATTAACAAAGCACAGGTTCAACTCCAAGGTCTCACACAGAGACACCACACATGCTGCCCTGGTCACACATGCAGCCCAGAGGAGAAGGGGGGGGAGACTGCAGCCTTCCTCAGGTCCTTTATTGAGGCCCTGATTGGGGATTGGGAGCACCTGAGGGAGAGGCTGCACCTGCAGGGAGACAATCAGGGGGATAGGGGGAGAGAGACAAACACAACACGGCACGTAACTGAAGTTGCATACTGTAACTCCAGCTTCTATGAGTATAGGCGTAGCCCTCTAAGGCTAACGCTATTGGGTAATCCCCTGCGCACTGAAAACACGGCCCCACCTACGGACTCACTTCCGGTATAAATAGGAAGGAGGCCCGACAATCTGCTCCCACACAAACAACTTTTCTTCAGCTATTCGTGGAGCCAGTGGGGCCCAGAACTTAGAGGGCTACGCCTATACTCATATAAACTGGAGTTACAGTACGTAACTTCAGTTCTATTTCGTATATACTTCGCCCTCTAAGGCTATCGCTATTGGGTTAAGGGCGAAGCAAGATGTAGTCTGCGCCCCACTGGATCCGTCCGGTACCACTAGCACAGACACACCTACTCAATTAATAACCCATGCCTATTGCGTCATGCATAATGGCGCATCACAGTCCCTGGAAATATAGCATAAAACATGGATATTCTCCATGGGGGGACGAAGGCTGGGAATAATAAAAACCTGCTGCTGTGAAAAAGTAGAGACGAAGGTCACACTTTGTCCAGCGATAAAAGAGGGGGAACAAAAAGGGCAGCTCTCTGCGTGCCGACAGGCAGGAGAGAGGCACACAGCTGGATCCCTGACATCACTCACTCTGACAAAACACTCCGTACAAAGTGTGTCAGAGAGGAATGGGAGATATCCCTCAAATAAAATCCGTACAAAGCCGTAGAGGATGAAATTCCTCTGGTGGAGTGCGCTCTGATGTTCTCTGGGGGATCCGCCCCAGAGGAGACATACGCCTGCGACACAGCCTCACACAGCCAGTGTGACAGGCGTTGTGCAGACAGAGGCTGCCCTTGTGAGCGCTCTCTGTAATGCACAAACAGGCGCTGGGAACGGCGCAAAGCAGCGGGAAAGATGTGGCTTCCTCCTCCGACCTGTGAGGAGGAAAGAAGCCATCCAAGTTGATTACTCTTGACCTAAAAGAGCTCGTTATGACCTTTGGCATAAAAGCCGGGTTAGGGCGCAAAACAGCTGAACTGCCATCTCCTTGGATCCGGAGACATGACGGAGCCACAGAGAGGCAGACAAGTCACTCACCCTTTTTGCTGATGTTAGAGCCAAAAGTAGTACTACTTTGGCTGATAACAGTTTAAGGGGAACCTGATCCAAAGGTTCAAATGGGGCTTTGCTCAGTGCATGTAACACCAAAGCCAAATCCCACTGAGGCGCCTGTGCGCGTGACACAGGTCTGAGTCTCCGTACTCCTCGCAGAAAGCGTTTTGTCAGAGGGTGACTAAACACCGTACCGACCCCGAAACCCACATGACAAGACGATATGGCAGCAGCATATGTCTTGATCGTGCTGAAGGCCAAATTCCTGTCCAACAACAGCTGGAGGAACGACAGCACGTGAGGCAGGGGGCACGTAATGGGGTCCAGGCTTTTTCCTACACACCAACGCTGGAACGCTGTCCACTTGGCTGTGTAGCCAATCCGTACTAAGGGACCCCATACCATAGGACCACCACCACCATTATGAATTGTTTATAAAAGCCAGGATAGACCCATACTTTCATGTTGTTTATGCCAACATCTGACCCTACCATCTTAATGCCGCAGAAGAAATTTAAAACAACTAAAATGTAAAACAAAGGCAAAGTCTTTTCAAACGTTTTTATTCCAAATGTTGGCAGCTCACTAGATATTTTCTCTCTTTGGGATGATTCTCTGTATAAACTCTGCAGATGGTAATAAAACCAACATTCATGCCACAAGAAACAAATGTCCCAAAAAACTTTCAATTACAAGTTTATATCCGGATTTACAAATACAATATATGTGAATTCCGATGAATTCATTTTTCGGCCAATGCATTCATCTTTGACGTTTTAAATGCACTGTTAAACAAGTCGTCACTACTCGGAATACAAGACACCAGAAAGCTTCAGGTACCAAAATCTAGTCCTATTGTCCACTGAGTCTGCTGATATAGATATTCAAATACATTAGTAATATTAATAGTTAATATCTGTTTACAGACACGTTTTGACCCAATTCACCTAAATACCAAGGACTGTATCTGCGCTGCCTCATTTAAATGAACACTTTCTGTGTATCTCCACACACCTGTGCACTGAGAACTCTGCATTGGGGACCAAATACCACATCAACCGGCAAAGCCAATTTCAAGGTCAGGGAATACCTAATGGCCTGAGCAATTTTCTTGCAGTGGTGGTTGCACTGCCTTGAAAAAAAAATAAAAATGTTTGTCTCTGTCATGCTTGCCTATTAGCAATCTCTCTACATGTCTTATCATACAACGACTTGGCAAAAACAATCCTCAGTCCTAATCAGTAATTGGTTTTATTTATATATTTCTGTCACATGAAGTCATTTACTAAATTCTTAACCCTCATTTGAACCCACAGCTCCACAATGTATCTGTACAGCTTTTCTGACAATAACACAGACTTCCGAACAGATAAATTATGCAAAATGTATTGAGTATCGTACTGAGACTTGAGTTAAGAGAATGAATATTCTATAGGATTAGAATTGTATTCACTATGTAAATTAACACCTCTGAGTTTTAAAACAACTTCTGCTTTATCTAAGTGGGAAGGAAGGAAGGAATGAAGGGCTTATGGGAAAAATGTCGGATTTTAACCCACAGAATTGCAAGAAGACAGTTCACATATTCGCCCAGCGAGCCACTGGGTTGTCTCTACATCAGGGGTGCCCACACTTTTTCAGCTTGGGAGCTACTTTTAAAATGACCAAGCCCAAATGATCTACCTACAGGGCCACCCCTGCCCAATCTGTGTCGCGAGCGCGGGGGGGGGGGGGGATCTACCCACACTACCTTTGCGATCGACGTATTGGGCACCCCTACTCTACATAATACGATTTGACTGCGGAAATCCATATGAGGGGAAGGAATATAAAGAGGGTGAATGGGGGATTGTAGCAGGCAGTTTTTGTGCAAGGAGAATGGATAATCTATACCAGGGGTGGGGAACCTCCGGCCTCCGGGCCGTATATGGACCGCGAGACCATTTGGTACGGCCCTCTAGGTAATTTATAAACACAGGCAAAAAAGAAAAAAAATTAACGAAATCTAGTCCGCAAAAGAATTAAACAAGCGAGTGCCTGTTTTTCCTGGCCAAGGTCAGGGTCATTGAACAAAACACGAGCCTAATGTGTCATCACATGGTATATGTCTCGTCTGACAGGGGTGTAGTGCTGACGGAGAGCAACAGAACGCCGCTCCGGCACTTCAGACATTGCAGTAGCCATAAGGAGCCGTGCACATGCACACAAAACACAGTTTTTACGTGGCTGTCTTAGTTGTAAGCCCAGTGGCGATCTGTTCATCTGTCATACTGATCATACAGTCAATAACTTTGTTGTTATTAGCATCTGGTTAGCTAGCTATGCTAACGAATATAAGAAGCTGTTTCTCCAACCAGTGAGGTAAAGGCACATCTTTATATGATCATTATAGTTATAAAAAAATAAGAGAATAAAGTAAACAGGTATAAAATACTATATGACAGTAAAAAGAAGTTGTTATTGTTGGGGTGAAGCAGCCTTCAGTGGTTGAAGGTTCGAGCCCCCTCCGCTCCGTTCGTTTGATGAGTGGTCTGCTGTAAAAAGGAACGGCTCAGACGCAGAGATATGAGGTTTAACAATAAGCTGATTTAATGGTAAAAACAACAGTACAATATAACGAAGTACTTCGGGCCTTGGCTCTTACTACCGTGCGATGTATGTATCAGACAGTCAGACAGAACAAAGGCCCCGAGCGTACAGAATTCATAATATTTATGCCCACAAACGGAGAGGAGTTGTGTGGGAGGAGTTGTGTCGGTTGCTCCTTCCTAGCTGTTCATCCATTGGTGGACTCACTCCTGGGCGGGCCCTAGGCAGTGAATCAGAGTGAGTTAGCCATCGACGAGGTCTAAACAGCGAATCAGAGTGAGTCAGCCATAAGTGTGGGAACTTTGGATCTCCTGCGCCGCCGATCAGTCCCAGGTCATCTTTTATGGCAGCCATAAAATAAACAATTCTGGGTCGCACGGGGGTGAGATACCAATCCTTATCTTCGTTTATCCTCAGCACCTGGCCGTACCACTCCGCATCCCAATCTTTCTCTCAGAACAATCTCTGCATAGACTCAATGGTGTCAGTTTTATTACCTTTCTCCTACAACCCCCCCCATGCTCCTATCCGGGCCATTAAAACCCCGGGGGGGCCGACTGGATCCTCTACATTCCTAAGTCAACGCACACACAATTGACCACAGCAAACAAAGGAAAATAAGAACACTTGGTCTAGTTTCATAAGTATACATTTTACACAGACAAAGTTATAATTATTAAAACAGGTTATAATTATTGGAACAGGTTTTATAGGATATACAGGTTACTTTATTATTAATAAACAAGAATACAGTTTGAAAGGGGAGTGATTTGTAAAATATCCATAAAGCAAAAGAAAATCTGCTTACTGTTCTGTTTCATATGGGTGTTGAGAGATGTATCCATAGATCTCCTAATGCTGCTCTCAAAGTGCACCAGATTGATGCTTTTAACTTCAACATTTAAAAAAAAATCTTCCCGTGGGAGCATGCCCCCCGGAGCCCCCTAGAGGAGGTTAGGTCCCCCCCCCCCACTTAAATCATGTTCACATGGATAGGAAACTAAATACATTTGCACACATCTTGTGTCCATATATTTCTGTTTTGGTGGTAATGCCACAACCGTGCACGTGAATGCATGCGCGAGTCATGGTAACCCCTCGATTCCACCGGGTCCGTCTGCGTCGCGTCACGGCTGCGCCGCGGTTTTGGTCCGGCCTCCTCCGGCGTCATACCCTACCGGGCGCGTTTCAGGAGCATTTCAGAAGCGGAGCGTCTTGCGTGCCGGCTTGCAGTTTTTGTTGATTTAGGCATATTTCCTGGACAGGCTACTTTGTACAGACAAAGTTAATAATAATTGTAATATTCCAGTTATAAACGACATGAATCAAAGATGTGTTGCTGTATTTTAGTGGTAAAAAAATGCATTCATCATCATAATTATTCTATATATATAATTTACAAAGTGCCTGTAAACCGGAGGAGAACGCTGGCATTTCTCTTCCTACTTGAAAGACTACGGCGGGATAGGGTCTGCAAAATTAGTTTATTTTGGGGATTGACTGGATGCTCTGACCGGTCCACCTACTGCCCGGCGCTATGCAACGCGTCGCGGCGAAAAATAGACTTGCATCCTATTTTGTGCAGAGCCCAGCACCGAGACGCTTCTGAGCCGTAACGCGGCGCGTCTGGTGGAATAGTACCCATTGACTAGAGTGGCCGCGATCTTTGCGAACGCCGCAGCGCAGCCGTAACGCGGCCGTAACGTGGCCGTAACGCGACACAGACGGACCCGGTGGAATCTAGGGGTTAGATATCTGGATTAAGAGGTTGCTTTTTCTTTGCACAGCATGAAAGAAAGGCGAAATGAATGGGCTGTTATTTTAGTATTTTTAAGCAGAGGTCAATCATTTGTACGGCCCTCGGAGGATGTTGAAAAAATTGAAATGGCCCTTGAGAGGAAAAAGGTTCCCCACCCCTGATCTATAGGCATGGATTTACATTCATCTCCTCTTCTGTGGAGCTGGCTTGGCACAGAAAATAAGACTTATGAAGACATCAGCTATTCGGCTCTCTGTCAAACTGTATGCACATGAAACTCAGTATGTGTGTGTGTGTGTGGAGAAAAAAAATGAAGACATCAATCATGATTTGGTTCTTGAAGGTCCATGAAGATTAAACAGCGGGAACAGACTATACTGAGTGTGTGTGTGCTAGGGTTACTGGGCTCTCATTTACAGTTACATTAAAAGTGTTGGAGCACCACCCTTTGGAGTGGTTGAAGGTTCGAGCCTGCTCCGCGCTGTTCGTTGATGAGTGGTCTGCTATAAGAGGAAGGACTCAGACACAGAGATATGAGGTTAACAATAAGCTGATTTAATGGTAAAAGCAACAGTACAATATAACGAAGTACTTCGGGCCCCGGTTCTACTACCGTGCGATATACGTATCGGGACAGTCAGACAGAACAGGGGCCCGGAGTATAAGGAAGTTACAATATTTATACACACAAACGGGGAGGAGTTGTGTGGGAGGAGTTGTGTCGGTTGCTCCTCCCTAGGTGTTATCTACTGGTGGATTCACTCCTGGGCGAGCCCTAGGCAGCGAATCAGAGTGAGTCAGCCATTGCTGCCCTGGAGACCGTCTTCCACTCCTGGACAGAGCGTGGGAGATTTGGATCTACTGCGCCCGCTGATAAGTCCAAGGCTGTCTTCATGGCAGCCATGGGGTGAACAATTCATGGGGTCAACATGGGGTGAACATAACAATCTTTATCTTCGCACCTGGCGGTACTCCCTCTTCCTAGGGGTCAACATTGGGTGAACATAACAATCTTTATCTTGCAAAAGCCGGTGCGATGTGCTGTTCTGACTACCTCTTTGTATTCTCTAAGTCTCTGCACATGACCTTGCTACTTTCAATGTTGCAAGTTAAACACTTTCCCATGCAACCCCTCCCCACGCTCCTGTCCACCCCATCAAAACCCGGGGGGGGCGACTGGGTCCATCCATTCCCAAGTCACGGCACACACAATGAGCACAGCAAGCAAATAATGCAACAATAAGAATATTGCCCTAGTTTCATAAGCAGTTTCACAAGCATACATTTTACACAGACTATTGGCGCCTAAGATATGTCGGGCCAAGGTTATAGTTATTGAAACAGGTTATACAGGTTACTTTAAAAGCAACAACACATTCTAAGGGAAGTTTACAGTACATATCATAGCATTCACATGCATCACATTTGAATGTCACTATGTGTTTGGAAATGTCAGTAAGGCTGAGCTTTGCATACTGATGAGCATGCTTCGACAGAATACAGTATATGCTTACTTAGCTCCACGCCAAGAAAGCTAATTTCACTCTAAAGATTAAGGCAACAATTTGCATCTTAATCCCCCGTAACATGTAGTCAGAAGGACACGAGCAGTGGAACAGTGAGCGGGTCAGGGGTCTTCAAATGCTTAGAAAGTGCTTACATGGCTTGTTTGAATATGAATTGCTCTTTGCGGAATTTTTGATAATAAATTGGAATATTCTTTGTTTCCTATCAACCAAAGCACGGCCCTATCATATCTGACCGTGCCATACCAGAATAAAGAAAGCATCAACGGAGAGCTTAAGATAACATGTCTTATAGTTTCCACCAATCTGCGAAAAATAACGCCTTCCAGGAATGCTTTTGTCAAGGAGTTTAAATGTACAAATAGTTTTACAGAAGTGTTTGACAGCACATGTTCTGCATACTGTAGGAATCAAAGCAGCATGTCAAAGATTCAACAAAGAGAGCAATCAAACCCCCAGGGACATACAGAAGGGAAGCAGCAGGCCCTAATCAATGGGATATTTAAATACATTATTTGAAGAGACAGGCCTACACAAACATATGGCATTGTATCATTCACGTGTATACGTATGGATTAATAAACTGACAGCAAGAGGCTGAAGACGTGGAAAGAGGAAACAACAAGAAGGTTATTAGCATGTAGCAAGGCTGACATCTCTGGTGAGTCAATTTTTTTATTTATGGGTTTTTGATTAGTTTAAAATTAGGGATTCAACCATTGTATTTTGGCTTACGGATGCCAAAATCAATCGCATTGATTTGTCATTGCACACCGCTGGAAATTGTCGCAGGGGACAATGTGAAAAGCTCCAATTATTTCCACTTTGACCTCGTTATTCAACTGAACTTTCGACGCGTAACCAATCAGATGACAGCTGTATTTAGCGGCACAAGCTAGCAGGGGTGGTATTGGCAGATACTCAAGGTTGCATTTACCGTGTTCAACATGAAGAAGTGTTACCAAGCTGAGGTTTTGTTTTGTCAAAAAATCAATGAAATCCATCAAAATATGTGCATCTTTATGTTTTTAAACTCTCAGACCCACTGACCTTTCAACGTGCAACCAATCAGATGACAGCTGTATGTAGCGGTGCAAACAAGCAGGGGTAACCAAATTAAATTAAAAACATTGACTATCATGTGAATGATTTTTCGAGTTGTATTTAAGCTAGAATTATAATTCCTTTGTTATGTAAATACTGTTGTGTCCCCTAAAGCCAAAAATGTTTCAATTTCTGGATATCTCAACAATAAGACTGGAGACAGGAGCGTACAATTTTGAGTGTTTTATTATGGTCAACCAGTAATCTCTTCATATACATAATTCCCTAATTGGCTCTGATTCTGCTCTTTGGACAGTATGTCTTCTAATGTATTTATTTTGGTTATATGAGCATACTTCTTTGCTCTCTGTAGATGGGGTCATTGTGATTTTGGGTGACCATGTTTTTGCAGTTCTTGGAAACCCAACCGTGGTTTCAAAGTACACAACGGTTTACTTGTTTACGCAACACATTCTCACTCCCAACTCGTCCTATAGTGACGTTATGTCAGGATCCTTTGGCGTCACTATCAAACGCAGTGGGGGGCCCTTTAGCGTCAATTTCCAACTATCAGGGAGTCCCATTGACTTGCATAGAGCTCCCTGAACGTTGGTAATAGACGAGTTGCGATCGCGGAGAAATGCTCACTGCAGACCCATTCTCACAGCGTTTATCAACCTTTTTCTTACTCAATATCAAGCCACACTTATTGTTTTTACTTCTTTATTTTAATTGTATAATGTCGGACTTTTGTTGCCATCAGTTAGGGAGAGTAGGGGCTCTGAATACTGAAATCTGTATTGTTTCATCGTTCTTTCCTTCTAATTTTGTATTCTTTTCTAAACCACACACTGTTATTTACTCAACAATAAGACACCATTATCCTTGTGTTTATGTATTTGTTTGACTGTATAATGTCGGACTTTTTGAGTCCGTCAGGACCGAGGGAGCAGCTCATTCGAACCATAGACTGTATATATAAATGGACGTAGTATCCGTGACGTCACCCATAGGTTTCTGCTGAGTTGCTGAGAAGCCCTTAGTAGGCGGAGTCGGCCGCTGCTGTCTCGACAGTGACGTCTGCTCCAGCCTGATCCAAATAAGGGCAAAGAGGCGGAGCCGAGGCAGGACCTGCTGCCACCGAGCTGGAAGCTCCAGAGCTAGCTGAGGCTAACAAGCTAAGCTAACATGCTCAGCAGCGCTGCATTGTGATGCTAGCCGGCGGGCTAACCTACGTCTGTTGCTCCCGGTCTTCACATTTTACATTGCTTAAGGTAAGTGAACATGAAACTATTCAGCAAAACTTTCAATAATAATCTAAGGTATTGAGTTTTGGGATATTACTTGCATACAAATCTTAAAATGTCTTCAGGTTTCTACAATATATAATATGTGGTAAATTCAACAGTGGACCCAGCAAAGATTCACATTTTTGCATGATTTTAGTTATTGATTTTTTGCTGTTATTTAATTATACTTTTAATAAATTCAACCTCAAACCTCAGTGTGACGGATGTCCTGTCTGTGGGTTTGGCTGGAGAGGACTGAGGTGGAGATGTCTTTCTCTGGGAGGAGAACCAGGCCTGATGAAGAAAACCACCAAACTGCATCTGTGAGCCTATACTGGGCACAGCTGTCACAAACAAATGATGGTCCTGTTTGACTATACAATATTCAGCAGAGGTGGGACCAAGTCATTGTTTTGCAAGTCCGAGTCAAGTCTCAAGTCTTTGCGCTCAAGTCCCGAGTCAAGTCTCAAGTCTTTGCGCTCAAGTCCAAGTCAAGTCTCAAGTCAGGATGGGCAAGTTCAAGTCCAAGTCCTAAACTTTGACAAAACGAGTCTTAAACAAGTCATTATGTGCTTTTCACCAAATGTAATGACATCGATCAACAGAATAATACTTAATAATTAAACTGCTCTTTATTAGTCACATTAATAATTTAATAATCAATTTTCTCTCTGCTGGTAAAGTAACGTGTTTTCTTCTATTTTAAGAGGGATAAGTAAGGTAAGGCTACCGTGACGGTTTGATTCAGAAGGAGTTTAATGTATAAGATCCCTGATGTTTGAGGTAACCAGAATGTTTATTTCCACTGTGTAGGCTACAACATGTTATAAGGGACCCACAATCTATCTTTATGCAAGGGATAATGTGCAGCGAGGCGGTCTCTATGGGGAAAAGAACACCTGAATCTAGATCCCTCTGCAGGTGGTACTTTAAGTATATTTTGATGCTAATACTTTTGTACTTTTACTTGTAACATTTTGAATGCAGGACTTTTTATTGTAACCGAGTATTCCTACACTCTGGTACTTTTACTCAAGTACAAGATCTGAACTTCTCCCACCTCTGACAATAAATCCTGAGTGGTTACCAAAAAAAAACCCTGCTCTGAAGGTTATTTTCATTTTACAAATCCTGCACTCAGCTCTGCTTTCTCCAATATCATTGAAATGCAGCCAGAGGCTGCTTCTTTTTTCGGTTTTCGCTAATTTCTTGACTTTTTCCGACGCGCTTGCATTTAAATCCGTCTCCCCGTCGCTCTGTCTAGCTGGCCTGTACCACTACACCTGCTGTCTTTGGAGCGTCTGCCCCCCACCCTTCTTTCACATAATGGTATGATCCTAGTGTGTCTTCGGATATGATTGGCCGCATGGTGGCCCAGCTAAATAAAGACCCGCCCCTGCCTGCAAGGATTCTCAGCAAGAGTAGAAGCGGCTGAAGATTCTGCTCTCCCCGACGGGAGAGTCTGCTCTTCTAGCGGCATCTCGCGATCGGCGTGTTATAGACCTCTGAATTAATTGATCAAGTCACCTCAAGTCAGAAGGCTCAAGTCCATGTCAAGTCCCGAGTCATTGGTGTTCAAGTCCAAGTCGTGTCGCAAGTGTGTTGTGATTTTGTCAAGTCCAAAGTCATCAAATTGGTGACTCGAGTCCACACCTCTGCTATTCAGTGTGCAGATCTTTGTGTTCACAATAAAAGTGTAGTTTCCTAGTGAATGTCTTGTATTGGTCTTTAATCTCGTATCAGCTTTTCATTTTCTTCTTGCCCCTCGGAGAAAACGGTGAGGTAGTTGTGTCCTTCAGGTATGTCCTTTCCTAACAGAAATGACAAGAAACATAAAACATATGACATTATTTCAGAGTAAGTGTGTTATTTATGAAAGAGGTGCGTTAGAGGGCTGTAGAAATACAAAATTATTTGAATGTGTTTGTGATGCCCCTGCGGGTTCATCATTAGAGAGGGTGTGGCTGTCCTCTCTGTGCTGTGGTGAGTGCATTGATTGCAGTAACTCAGGGCACCTGGGTCTGGTGCCCTGCAGCTATTTAAAGCCTCTCTGCTCCCGCTCTGCTTTCTCATACAGGCACCCGGTTCGGTTGAGTATGTTGTTGGTTGTTTCAGTTGTTTTACTTTGTGCACCTCAACACCCTCACACATACATGTCCATGCAACCCTCACCCTGCATTTACACTACTGATACCACTGACGTTCACACCTCATGCTTTACTTGTTTTCCACTTGATTTGAATTGTTTGTCACAGCAAAATCAGCAGTGCTAATTGAACTCTTATAGAGTCAAATACAACACTTTTAAAGTGTCTATATTGGTCCACACTGTTTTGAGTTAAAACTACACTTTTGAAAGTGTTAAAAAGTTTACACTAGGACAGAGTTCCAGCAACTCTCTCTATAGTTAAAATGTAACTCTGGTCAACACCGGTCAGTGTTAGATTTACGCAACACTAGCTTGCATAGTCAAAAGTTAACACCACAAGTGTACATTTTTTTAACACTAAATAGAGTTAAAGTCATATTAACACTATTAAGGATATAAAAAGTAACTCAATATTTAACTCTTTAGAGTTGATTCATAAGCACTGTAGGGTGTCAATTTATAATTTCACCTATACACACAATGCAACATTATTAATAAAAACGATATAAAAGAAAGACACAAGCCAAGTTTCAAAGTTTGCAGTTAACATCTAACTGTATTTGTGTAAAAACAACACATACAGCATTGGCTTACATTAACATTCCACAGTACATCCATTCAGTCCTTAACAGCACAGGTTACACAATATGACAATGTGGCACTATGTATGTTTTTCCATCCATCTCATTAGAAAACTGTTTGTCATAGGGTCTATAATAACGTGAATCATCAATAGAAATAACAGAAAATGAATCACTCGTCTCCTCGATACAGTATGAACTATAGTGTTCATCAAAATACAGTGTGTCCACTTTGCAAATCAAAAAGAAAGCTCGATCTTCATTTAGAATGATATTATTGATGTTTCTTTATCAGTTCTTATGAAAACAAACATTCCAATTTGATAATCAGTTCCATAGTTCTTTACCCAGTTAGTAGTTGACACGTCGCAGTATGCATTCACCTTAAATGCAGCACTTAAAGCCTCACCACCCTCCAAACTGTCAATCATTTCCTTCCTGACTGGACCAAACTCGAACCTCTGAAAATTAAAATTCTCCCAGTGATAAGCCAACTGTCTTTGGTGTTGTTTTACTAAACTTTTTGTAATGTTTTTGAAATTCTTCACTGATCTTTTAAAAAAATTATGTTTGGCCTCAAATCTCATGCACCATACATGGAGGAGTGGACCTATTTTTCGAATACACCTTGGGTAATGTATCATAAAATGATGCTTTGGAATAAGTCTTCTGTCAGGAAACAAAGATTTGAACAGCTTGTGGTGATCAATGATTAAATGCTTCAAATAATATATGTCATACCATTTGTAATAATTGGTGAAAAAACAATATTCACAATCTGAATCAAGAGGAGCAGATTCCAACAATTGTTGTTTCTTTCAACAACATCACCAAGAATAAGGGGAGCATTTCGCAAGAGACACCATGACTGAATTGCATTCAATCCAAGATTTTTGCTCTCATCCATTTTTAAACCACTTGGCCTGTTCCGTCTCTCAGTATATCCATAGTTGAAACTTTGGATCCTCATTGACAGTGTTTCCAGAGATAGACACTTCTTATTGACAAGGTACTGAAATACAAGTTTCAGTTCGTACTGCACTACACCTTCAAGCAAATCGTGCATGATGTCCACCGCGTAGTTATCAGAGGTGTGGAAAAATGTTAGTGTATTGAGCAAGCATGTCTTCTTGACACCAAATGTTGACCCTAAAATAGGATTTTCCTGTAGAGCTGCACAATGTTCTGCATGGATTTCTTTAGTACGAAAAACCATACCAGGGTCATCTTCAGTGAAGACGGACTGTAAATCTTCTTTAGTAGTTAAACAAAATCTACAACAATATGTTGCGCTGAAACACTCAACAAAACCAAACAGCCCGTGTAAACCCAGATTATCACCTGTTACTTGAATAACAGATCCTAGCAATGGTGAGTCAGAGAAAGGCACCTCTATCCCTTGCATTTCCAGTATTTTAAGATCATCAGTGAGAGGCTTTAGTATTGCATCAAATCCATATTTTTTCAGGTCTTGTGCATGAAAAAGTGCCACGACATGAATATTCATCAGCACAGAATTACATTTTGGGGGTAGGTTCCTCAATATGAAGTAAATACAACCAAGTTTGTGTATACCCTTCTTTGAACCCAAGGGATTTGCTGTCTCAAAATCGTCATAGAGTTGAACCTGTAGAGCGTGTTTTTGCTTGGAAAACAAATCATTGCTTTTGAAATATGAACCATCACTTATGTCTTTATAAGTACCTTCTTCTTGCTGTTTTGCCTGCAGGAATAATTCACATAGTTCACTGTTCTTAAATATAGACTTAAGGGTTCCCAACAAGGGTACATACACAAATGTATCTGTTACAGGTATCTGATTGTAAACTCCTGTTGTTCGATCTCTGCGTAATCAAATCTGACCCCAAGAACATACTCAACAGGTTCAACAATCTCCCACTTTTCTTCAAAGAACCTTTGTCGTTTGGATCCTGTATTAAAGGATGTGAAAGGATTTTCTAGCAGATCAAAACTATTTTCCAACTTTTTACCCAAATCAGTGCCTTGGACCTCTGAACTGCAGTTGAGAACTGCATCTCTTGCTTGTCTATGAATATCATTTACAAGCTCTTCCATGGACCCCACATTGCTTGGACAGTGCTCTCAGCAACACCAGATGCTTGTAACTGGGCTACAACAGAACCACACATGTTTAACACGTGCTGTTTATCAAAAGTAACCTGGGAGGTTACGGAAGTGTCAGTACAAACTGCCTGAGAACTTGAAGATTCATCAGTTTCTCGTTGAGTGTCCACATTGTCCATAGTAATAGTTGAACCAGTGTCCCTGTGCAGACTGAAGAGGTGCTTTTTGAACCCTGAATAAGTACAAAAGGATAAAGAACATCCCGGCTGGCCACATTTCAAACGTAATGACTTTCCGGGATATAAACCATGGTGAAATTTCAAATGCTGACGAAGCAATGCAGAACTTTTGTGGTGTCCCTTACAGATAAAACAAATCAGCATATTTGCATCCAGTGATGTATATAACTTCAGATATCAGTGTGCAGAAGCCTTGCTCTGAGTTCTTTGACTCTGGGACTTTCCTTGGCACTTCCAATATCAATGTTAAATACCGTGGTTTGGATGAAAGTGTAGAAGCTGTTGAGGGATTCATGGTAGTTGACACTGAAGATGAAGTGAGCTTTGAAGAGTTCATCGAAGGCTGCCATGGATGTCTGCCCCTTGCAAGGGATGGCCTTGTGGTCAACGATGACGTAGAACCGTTGAATGTTGTTCTTCTGTTCACCAACACACAGCAGGAAGGGCTGCCCTGGTTCCAAACTCGAAAGGAAGGTCTCAACACTGGCTCCAATCTGCAAAAACGTAGAGACAGAGAAGTTTTAATGGCAGACTAAGCTACTTAAAACAAAATTGTCCCAACTCAAGGAGTGTCAGTGATATAACAACTGCATAAAAAAACTAAAATAATTCCTACCTTAAGATATCTCACAACATGGCTGACAGCTTGATACGAGCTAATTTTAGCACTCTTCTTATGGCCTTTTGAGGTTGGGGGGAGTAGATGAACCAAGAGTAGAATGCTTGACAGGTCACTGTCCCATCCTAGGGGCAAAAAAGATGCAAATTTAACAGTCAGTCGTTTAAAGCTGAAAATAGTCTTAAATCAAGGTTATGCAACCGATAACATTGAAAGGTCTCAAGATTTTCAGTAAACAAAATCTGCAAGACAAAATACTTGCCTGACTCATTTGAGTTTTGTTGTGCAGACAAGAGGTCATCAACCCCTCAGACCATCCAAATCATTTACAAATAAGAAACTAAATATGACATGTTGTTCTTACCAAGCCAGGGATGTCGAGGAAACGAGGAAACACATCCAGGACTGTTGAAGAGGCTTGCTGGTCCCGAGTCATTGCTTGCCGACACTGAAATGTTGCCTTCATCTTCTCTTTGACAACTGATTCGTCAGCTGAATGCTTCATGAAGGATATTGCCTCTCTGCATTCCTCGCCAGTCAGTTGCTCACAAGTCAAGAGAAAATCCCTCTTGCTCTTTGGACCATCTTGATAGGTAGTGCTGGGGTAGCACCTCCGGGACTGAACTGCAGTGTTGCGCTGAACCGTCTTTATCCTCCATGCCAAGTAGCCAGATCCACCATCTGCATCATAGTAGTGTTCCTGTAACATCCAAAAATAAATCAAAACTGAGAACACAGAAGTGATAGCATTACAGGAAGGTTGTTCAAAAAGTTAAGAATGAACACACTTCCTTTTCACAAATTCGAATACAGGTCATTCATTCATAGACTTACGTATCCATTCTTTGAGTATGGATCTCTTAGACATGGAAATAGAGTGATGATGCCAAGAGCACACTTTTCTCGCACATGTGTTGGCGGGATCCTCCTTTAAAAAAAAAATATATATTTTATCTTAAAAGTATAAATGCCTTACAGCTTTAGATTGTTTTAGCATGTGAGCAGCTGTTTCCAAAATGTACATAGCACTATCTGTGAAAACATGATTAACACCAAAGGGAATATTCAGTCCTTACCCATGAACTTCGATCATGTCAGCCACCAGTAGGTTTACCATCTGTCGTCGTGTACCATCCGTCAATGTTTTAGTTGTTGCATACTCTTGCAAGATTTTTTCTCCCCCTAGCTTAGACTGGAGAACATCTCTGACCATCTAGAAGATAAAGAAGAATCATATGGGAAGTCATTATCTTGGGCATTCCTGCATACAATTCATAGCTTATCTGCACAATATATCCATGTTTAATGATTAATAAAGAACTGAGTAAATTGCAAAAGTGTAGGCCCCTGTACCTCTTTGGCTGATTCCCGATCAGCGTGGACTCTTTTCACTCCACTGTCTCTCTCAAGAACTATTCTTGATTCTGATGAATCAGACACCTCAGAGGATGAAGCACTGGTCACGGAGAATGAGGTGTCTGAAACGTCCGACTCCAGCAAAGTGTGCGATACATTTTGAAGCACAACTGCAAGATAGATAAAAGAATGACATACTCAATGAAAGAAAAGAAAAAATATACTTTCAGCCCTCCAAACGATGTACAGGGTCATCTCCCAACGGCAAAAACTCAGTATGATCCCTGATTTTTCATTGCGAGTCTGAATCTTACCTGAAGATCGTCCTGTGGACACTTTGACTGTAAGGTTCCCTGCTTGTAAAAGCTCCTCAAAGACATCTGCATCCACCTCTGTCCCTGATTCATCAGTCAAGTGCAGCTCACTCTGTAGTGGTAAACCTAACTTTTCTATGACTGAGAGAGAATATTAAAATGTACCACCTGACAACCATGGTACGTTTAACTAAAACAAGATTCATTTTTTTGACTGTTGGAGGGGGCACCCTTTTTAGTGGTTGAAGGTTCGAGCCCGCTCCGCGCCGTTCGTTTGATGAGTGGTCTGCTATAAAAGGAAGGACTCAGACACAGAGATATGAGGTTAACAATAAGCTGATTTAATGGTAAAAGCAACAGTACAATATAACGAAGTACTTCGGGCCCTGGTTCTGCTACCGTGCGATATACGTATCGGGACAGTCAGACAGAACAGGGGCCCCGAGTATACAGAACTCACAATATTTATACACACAAACGGGGAGGAGTTGTGTGGGAGGAGTTGTGTCGGTTGCTCCTCCCTAGGTGTTTATCTACTGGTGGATTCACTCCTGGGCGAGCCCTAGGCAGCGAATCAGAGTGAGTCAGCCATAGCGTGGGAGGTTTGGATCTACTGCGCCGCTGATAAGTCCCAGGCCATCTTCATGGCAGCCATGGGGTAAACAATTCATGGGGTCAACATGGGGTGAACATACCGATCTTTATCTTCGTTTATCTTCGCACCTGGCAGTACCGTCTCTGTATAGTCTCAATGTTGTCAGTTTAAACACTTTCCCATGCAACCCCTCCCCACGCTCCTGTCCAGCCCATTAAAACCCGGGGGGGCGACTGGGTCCTATACATTCCTAAGTCACGCACACACAATGAGCACAGCAAGCAAATAATACCTACCTAGTTTCATAAGCATACATTTTACACAGACTATTGGCGCCTAAGATATGTCGGGCCAAGGTTATAATTATTGAAACAGGTTATGCAGGTTACTTTAATCCCCCTTTTGATCTCACCTCAAGAGATCAACTTACACAAAGCATTCGAAACATAACCACTGTCATTCTTTTCTACTGCGTCTGTCCCCAAACATTATATAAATCCATCAGAAGCGGGGATTTAGAGTACTTTAAACCTTCGGGAACTGCCCACCATAACAACCTCTTATGACAGTGGAGGGAGACCAAAGTATGTTAAAACTGCGTCCTTGTCTGCTGAGTCATCATACTGTCCTCTCCCTCCGATGCATAAGCCAACAAGGGCATTTGGTACGGAGGGGGAGGGGCAGCTTTTCCTTCAATGGTGGAACTGATGAATCTAACACACAATGAGCGGATACAAGGCACACAACAACAACCACATGTTACTAAAATGGCAATGAAAGTAGCTATAGAAATCAAGAGACATTATTAAACCTTTCCATTGACCAAACATGTTTGTAAACCATTCCTCCAAGGGGTTGTGTATCCCTGATTGTTCATGCATAGTTATGGATAGTGTGCGAAGGCCTTCTAAAGCCTTTGTCCATACCTTTCTGAAGAAATGTACTGTAGCTTTCATAGCCTTCTTCAGTCTCAGCCACTTTCACATATTTCTGTCTTTCGCCATATCTTACTTTCACCAACATGGTGTCCTATAAGAATACAAATTCGTTAGCAAACATATTACAGAAATGTCTAACAGACCTGTTGCTACAAAAATATAATTATGCATTTAAGTGTCGTTGAAATAATTTAGCAAAAATGCTAACAGTGGAGCTCAACACCAGTGGCTAACGATAGCAGCTAGTATTAAGATAAGATGGACCTTTATTAATCCCCGTGGGGAAATTCAGATGTACAAAGCAGCAACAGGGTAAGTGTGAAAAACAGGACAGCAAAGATTCACACAGATTAATAAAATCAAGAAAAAAAATAAAAATGATAATAATAATAATAACAGACTATGAAATAGGAGATGAGTAAAAATAAGAGTAAAATAACTGTCAGCATATATACATATTTGGTCATCTAAGTTATGAAGTACTAAATATTACTGACATGTGGAGCTAAACACGTGGCTACCGATAACAGCGAGTAGGCCTATTGCTAACGATAGCAGCTAATATGACTGACAAGTTGAGCTATTAGCTGCTATCGTTAGCCTCGGGTGTTTAGCTTCACATGTTAGTAATATATTAAAGTAGCATATATTAGCCTCACATCTTATTAATATTACAGGAGCTACTATTGTTGGTCACGGGTGTTTACCTCCACGTGTTTACCTCCACGTGTTAGTAATATTAGCTACTATGGCGTTTAGCTCCACCTGTTAATATTAGTTGCTATCGTTAGCCGCAGGTGTTTAGCTTTAATTATAGCAGCTAAACTTACTAACACTTGAAGCTAAAGTAACCTGTATATCCTATATAACCTGTTTCAATAATTATAACCTGTTTTAATAATTATAACTTTGTCTGTGTAAAATGTATACTTATGAAACTATACCAAGTGTTCTTATTTTGTTTTGTTTGATGTGGTCAATTGTGTGTGCGTTGACTTAGGAATGTAGAGGATCCAGTCGCCCCCCCCGGGTTTTTAATGGGCCGGATAGGAGCATGGGGGGGTTGCAGGAGAAAGGTAATAAAACTGACACCATTGAGTCTATGCAGAGATTGTACTGAGAGAAAGATTGGGATGCGGAGTGGTACGGCCAGGTGCTGAGGATAAACGAAGATAAGGATTGGTACCTCACCCCCGTTCAACCCAGAATTGTTTATTTTATGGCTGCCATAAAAGATGACCTGGGACTGATCGGCGGCGCAGGAGATCCAAACTTCCCACGACTATGGCTGACTCACTCTGATTCGCTGTTTAGACCTCGTCAATGGCTGACTCACTCTGATTCACTGCCTAGGGCTCGCCCAGGAGTGAGTCCACCAATGGATGAACACCTAGGGAGGAGCAACCGACACAACTCCTCTCCGTTTGTGGGAATAAATATTGTGAATTCTGTACACTCGCGGCCTCTGTTCGGTCTGACTGTCTGATACGTACATCGCACGGTGGAAGAGCTGAGGCCCGAAGTACTTCGTTATATAAGTACTTCGTTATATTGTACTGTTGTTTCTACCATTAAATCAGCTTATTGTTTAATCTCATATCTCTGTCTGAGCCGTTCCTTTTTACAGCAGACCACTCATCAAACGAACAGCGCGGAGCGGGCTCGAACCTTCAACAACTGAAGGGTGCTTAAAGTGCCAGTGAAGTGCATTTTTTTGCGCCAAAGTGAAATGGCAGTTTCATTTCTTACATATAATTGTACCTGTTCATGGCTAAAATAATTTTTTAGGAAGTGCGAGGGACGAGATAAACATCGCAAATTTTTCAGAGTCTGAGCATACCGCTGCTGCAGACGATAGCGGCTGTGACGTCACAAGATGGGCCCAGTTGTGATTGTAAACATGGCGGAGCCTTCGGAAAGTGATACTGGTGCGAGAGAAATGAGTGATTTTGACAGCTTTTCGGACAGGATAGATGAGGAAAGTGGCCATGGAAGTCAATTTAGTTGAGGACAATATTTTGTCATAGATCTAGAGTAGATCTACACACAGGATTGGCCATCACCTGATCATACATTCATCTGTTCATAGCATGATGCAACATTCATGTTCACATGCAGTGTTGTGCTAGTTACTGAAAACCAGTAAGTAGTTACAATTACTAGTTACTTCACTACTTACACCAAAAAGTAATGCGTTACTGTGAAAAGTAACTTCTTAGTTACTTAGAAAAGGGCACCCATTAATGCCCTTATACTGTAGCCTTCATTTCAGTACTGTTATTGCATCGGAGAATAATACAACCTGTTGATCAACTTGACATGCATTTGCATCACTGAACTCTGCTAAGCAATGTGGTCTATACAAACACAAACACAAAGATATGTTTCAAAGTGCCAATCCAGCCGCTGTTGCTTAGGTGGAGGTGGAATGGCGTCGGATGAGTCTGGGTCTGTGGTCTTAGCTACTAGCTTCGCTACTAGCTTCGTCCCAGCATGTTTTTTCTGCAGATGTTTCAACAGATTTTAATTGCTGTTTTGGGCAGTCGATAGGATCTTTGACCCGCCAAGACACAACTTACATTTAACTAAAACTTCTTTTCTTTGTGCTCGACAAAAGTGAAATAGTGAGAATATCTCCAGGCGGAGAAACTCGACTTGAGCTCTGCCGCCGCCATGATAGTCTTGTTAGTTAACACAAACACAGTGGCGTTTATTTTTCATAAACAATCTACGAATCTACGAAACAATGACACCAGCCACTCACCTTCATCTTTTGGGAACAGAAACATCGCCACTTCGGCAGACTTCACATTACCACAGCCAGCGGCAATGCATCGCTTCCCGTGTGTTTTTCCTCCCTTTTTCGTCACTGTCGCCTCCATTGTCAGCTTTTCTCGATTGGCAATCACTTCCAGTCGACTGCGAAACACTTTCCAATCAAATACTCGCTCAAAAACGTTGGTAAATTCGACTTTGAAATAGAGACAAAATGAATGGTGGTGAATGTAAACACTTCGGCTTGGCCCATCTTGTGACGTCACGCAGTAGATCGCAAGCCACGCCCACGAAGGCGGAGGTCGACTGCGAATTTCCCAGCGGAAAATTCAAACTCGTCAAATTCGTTGCTATTCCAACATCTTTGATATGGGTTCCAATGGACAATTTTGGTCATTACTATACGTATTAGCATAAAAGATCATGCACCGTCGCACACTTCAGTGGGTCTTTAAATCCAACAAAGCTTAACACCCGCGGCTAACAATAGCAGCTAATATTACTAACACATGGAGCTAAACGCCCCAATGACAGACTTTGTAATGATATTACAAAGAGGTTAGGCTAAACAACCCTGGCTAATGATAGCAGCACATATTACTAGCATGTGGAGCGAAGACAGCAGCCAATGTAAAAGCATTAGTATTTATGTAGCTGAAGGTAAGCGCTGGTTTATTAATCAGCTAAATAAATAAATACCTGTACTAGGCTACTGGGTCGAAACTTTGACTTACAATTTTGTCAGTTTATCCTCCAAATAGAATGTGGTGGTATGCTCCTCCGACTTGGTCTCCCGCCTCGACTGCACACACACATTCACAGTCACGCCCACACCCAACAGAGCAACAGCCAGTGATCCACAGAAAGAGAGATTGTAACACGGGCTATGTAATTAAATCAACACTCTAGAGTTGTTTGGAGAATTCAACAATTGACTCCCTGTTTCAACACCAACTCGTTTTGAATAATAACTATCTTGGAGTTGAATGACACTTAAAATTAGTTGAAACAACTCTATATTTAAATTCCCAACTCCAACACTGAAAATATAACACTTTTGATTTTGCTGTGTAAATAAACATCTTTTGTTAACCGTTGACATGGTGTGTCTCCTCTTTGTTGTGGCCTTTTGAGCCAGGTCATAACAAATGGGGGCTCGTCCGGAGGGTTATTTGTGGAAAGTTTGTTTAAAAGTTTGTGTAGTGCTCAGAGCACATGGTGTCATTGAGCAGCTGATCAGTTGTTGTGGTCCAACTCTGTGCTGGCTTGGCGCTGCTATTTGGGGGACACATCATGTCTTTTGTGTTTCAGGAAGCTTTAGTGTTTGACATGGCATCAGGTTTGGTGTGCCAATCAGAGGGTAAGATGTTGCTGTTTGTTACGCTTTTGTAAAGGGATTTCCCCGCTAGGCTTAAGTGGCGTTTCCCCATGGGTTGTGTCTGTTTGGTTTTTTTCATAGTGTTGTGGCGACGTGGTTAGTGACAGCTGTCTCGGGGGCACGTCCGCGTGATTTTGTGGTGTTGCCTGCGTGCAGGTCGCTCCACAACTCCGCTGGGTTCCAGTGCGTAATTACCCGCCGCAAGCCACATGAAGACTAGGTGAGATTAGTAAGATTTTGGTTAGGCAGTTAGGGGGAAATTCTCTGTTGGGTTTGTCTTTTGCCCATGCTTATTGGCAGTTTTACATTTTGCTTTCTGATTGGTTATAGGTAATATATTATGGCTTCTTTGTCGGCGTTTGTGGATGCGCCCTCAGTGTCTTTCTTAGATGATTGCAAGAAGGCGCAGTTGGTCGATATAGCAGAGCATTATAAAATTGCTGTTGTAGGGAGCAAGCGGAAAGATGAGATTAAGGCTGTCATCGTGTCATCTTTGTTTGAGCAGGGGGTGTTGCAGAAGAGTGAGTTTGGTGTGGCAGGGGTCGTGCCGGTAGTGGTTCAGACAGCTGGTTTGACGTTCGAGCAGCAAAAAGAGCTTTTGGCCATGCAGTTTGAGCAGGAGAAGTTGCAGTTGGAGTTGAGGTTTCGGCAGCAGGAGGTAGAGAAGCGTTTAGAGGTGGAGAAGGTGCTGGAGGTGGAAAAGATGAAATGTGAGGTGGAACATGCTAGATTACGGCTGATTGGAGAGGGCAAGCTTTCTTCTGATGGTTCGGCATCAGGTAGTGGCGATGTTATTTCTAACTTGCGGTTGGTGCCAAAGTTTAATGAGCGTGACCCTGACATTTTTTTCACCCTATTTGAACGCGTAGCTGCGGCAAGAAACTGGTCAGATTCGGACAGAGTGCTGTTACTTCAGTGTGTACTCACTGGGCGAGCACAAGAGGCCTATTCAGCTATTTGTGGCGAAAATGCTTTGGACTATGCTAGAGTAAAATCAGTGGTGTTAAAATCATACGAACTGGTTCCTGAAGCGTATCGTCAAAAGTTCAGAAGTTGGGTCAAGGGGGATAAGCAGACAAATGTGGAGTTTATCCGTGATTTGACTTCTCATTTTCAGCGGTGGTGCACGGCAGCAAAGGTTGCCAGTTTTGACGGTCTTTGTGAACTGATTGTATTGGAACAGTTTAAAGATGTTATCCCTCAGCGTGTGGCCACTTATGTAAATGAGCAGAAGCCTTCCACCGCGCTTAGAGCTGCCGAATTAGCGGATGATTTTGTGTTGACGCATAAGGGCAGTTTTACAGAGAAGTGTTCTAGGGGTGATTGGAGACGTGGAGAAGATGGTGGCTATTCCCGCGGTGGTGCAAAGTTTTCACCAGGCTCCTCCCGTAGATTTGCAGGTCCGGGGCGACCCGAGGGCGCCAGAGTGGGCCAATGTAATTATTGCCGAGGAGAGGGTCATTGGAAGGATCAGTGTCCGTTGCTGGAACCTGAGGGGAAGTCTCGTTTTTCATCACATGCTCCAGCCATGTGTTGTTCTGCCATTTTGGTTAAAAAGCCGTTGGGTGTAGGATCGGGCATGGTGCCTGATAAGAAGCTGGTTTGTGCCGACTTGGATGTGGGTTCTGGTTTTGAGCCGTTCATAACGGAAGCCGTTGTGTCAGTAGTCGGTAGTGACAAGTATGTTCCGATTAAGGTGTTGCGTGACACAGCAGCTAGATACTCATTTATTGTTGAGTCAGTGTTGCCTTTTTCGTCAGGGACAGAGACTGGGGATTTTGTGCTGATGAGGGGCATGGAGATGGGCTTGATTCCTGTGCGACGTCATACGATAGTGCTGGATTGTGAGCTGGTGCGGGGAGTTGTGTCTATCGGCGTGCGTCCCGTGTTGCCAATTGATGGGGTACATATGATTTTGGGCAACGATCTCGCTGGTAGTGCTGTGTGGGCTGGTGTGCCTCCGCCTGTGGTGGTTTCCATGCCGTTGGCATCTGGGGAGCCAGATGAGAGCGGTTGGTAGTTTCCGAGTGTTTGTGCTGTGACGCATGCGCAGAGCCGTAAAATGTCTGCTGACCTGCCTGTTTTGGGGGGTAGCAAAAGTGGTGTTGAACATGTGGTCTCACAGCCTGATCTCCCCTTGTCTGTGTCAAAGGAGGAGATTAGTCGTCAGTGCAGATTAGTGGATACCGTCTTGAAGCCTCAGTTAAAGCTGCACAGAACAGAGTTACCTTTGCAACTTGTCTGTAAGGAGGAGGAGGTTGTCTCTGAGCAGCAGCTCTGTATTCAGGAGAAGAACTACAGTGTGAACCAAGAGAATCCAGAGCCTCCACAGATTAAAGAGGAACAAGAGAAGCTGTGCAGCAGTGAGGAGCAAAACTACAATGTTAACAGCACAACTGAGTCAATATTTCATACATTTAAATGTGAGATATGTGACAAAGGTTTTAAGTACAAATCTGGATTGCATTGTCACATGAAGGTCCACATACGAATCCACAAAGATGAGAAGCCGTTAATTTGCACAACATGTGGGAGAGTATTCAGACGCAACAGTGGTCTGTTAAGACACATGAAAAAAGTCCACACTGGACATACACCTGATGGTCAATATACACAGGAGGATGTTGGTTTGTCGTGGATCCCTTTGGGGCTCCGTCTTAAGGGGGGGGCTGTGATGCCCCTGCGGGTTCATCATTAGAGACGGTGTGGCTGTCCTGTCTGTGCTGTGGTGAGTGCATTGATTGCAGTAACTCAGGGCACCTGGGTCTGGTGCCCTGCAGCTATTTAAAACCTCTCTGCTCCTCTCTGTTCCCGCTCTGCTTTCTCATACAGGCACCCGGTTCGGTTGAGTATGTTGTTGGTTGTTTCAATAGAAACTGAGGTACGCGCTTTAATACTCGCAAAATGACTTTCTTAACCACATATGATGGTTAAACATCGTGTTTAAAAAGCAAAATCTGCTTCAGGTACCATAAACTTCCTTACAGTAGAACAATAGGCTACATCTGGTCAATGTCCATCCTTCTGAAGGCATCATAAACATGGAGTTATAATAATAATATAATAATAAGGCCCTTCTGTAAGCTTAACTGGGCGTTTTAAAAACAATAAAACATCGACAGTCCCTTCCATTCCTTAACATTCCTCAATGAGCAGCTCTTCAGAACAACACAGTTTCTTCTTGATCACCCGGAAACCAGTGCTAAGTTTAATAGCTCGTCTCACTACTGGAGTGGAAGGAGACTTTGTGCTAAAAAGTCCTTGGATCTTAGGCCACAGCCCACCTGACTCAAGCCTCAACACCAGAGTCAGCTGAACGGTGGGGACAAGGTAAGGGTCCACAGATAACTGAGCCACACTCCACACAAAGGTCGATGAGAGCCCCTCTTAAGCCGCAGGGCTCACTAGCTGCCAGGTGAAGGAGCTCTTGTCCGATGTGTTCCAGAAGTTTCTCAGGGATCAGCAGTTTGGAGCACCTCAAGGAACAGTCTTTGGCTTCTTTCAGGCTTCCTGCAATAAGGTCCACTACTTCTTTCAGAATGGTCTCCTCCATTGGATCATAAAACAGGTCTTCATTGCAAGGAGACAGGTCACCGCATACATCTGACCCTGATTCTGAGAGATCACTCCTGCTGCCATTGTTGGACCCAGACTCAATACTGCTGTTGTTGGCAGATGTGCTGAAATCAGCCAATCTTTGCACAAGTTTGCCCCAGGACAGCCTCCTAGGACTGCTGTCCACTGGGGACGGGGGTGAGCTGCCGATATCAGTGGATGAAGAGAGAGCAGGCATCTTTACAGAATTCAGTATCAGCTGCTTCTGTGGTCAGAGGTTATTTGACAACGGTGCCGTTGAAGTCCGTTGTCGATGTTTTAGGAAGGTATTTGAAGGCTTATTGTCTGCAAAAACAACCATCTGGTAGCTTCTATACCCTACACTTCCTCATTTTAAATTCATCACTTTGTACTACAAAGATAATCAGATTATGAATGAAGTAAGTAAAACTTTATTTATATAGCACCCTTCACAACACGAATGTACAAAGTGCTTTACAGTATACAGTACACAATACACAATTCAAAGTACAACTATAAAATGAACAGTCTGCAGTTAATCAACATTAAAATATATGTTATCAAAATAATATTCAACTGTTATCAGAACTTAGTGCAACTGTAGTGTCATGCTGTTCGGTTGTCTCACTGCAAGAACCACTTTTACTACGTTTTTACAGACAATATGTAGTAATTTTTAGAAAGTAAAATAATAATTGCCTTAAATACATTGAAATGTGAAAGCTGACAAAAAAATCATGTTGCTTGTTCAAATCTAAATGTAACGTTTTGCATGGAAGGAACACTCAACTTCCCTGATGTGTCAGTATTTAGCCATGTTTAATGGAATGTATATCAGTGTATTATAGTTGTTACTTTATCTATTTAAACCAGAACGTTTCTCGATTCTTTGTAAAGTATGAAAGGGGTCTTTGTACCTTTGAGTCCATGCTGAAGTTCACTGATGTTAGGAATAGGTCTGTCTCTCGTGTTCAGCATCCTCTGGTCTGTCTGCATCACCTGGAAACTTAAAAAAAACAGATAGTAAAGTAACAATGTGTTGGTCACAGACTTTTTTACATGCAAACGTTATGTCATAATCTTTTTGATTATCATTAAAAAAAAGTGCTGGATATCACAGTCCTTACTGTATCTTATCAGTTGGATTGTGTATTATTGTATAGTTGGGGTCCTTTTTATTTTACTGTTACTTTGGAATAGTTTTTCATGAGACAGTCAAATTAAATGTCCTATGCCATATTCACATTCATTTGTAACACACACGTGTGACACATCTTTAACAAATGCTAATTTTATAGCAGAGAGATGGTGTAAGTATTAATGATTGACAATGAGGGACAATAGTACGTACCGCTTTCTTTTTAACAAGTCTCGTTACTGTCTTTGCTTTTTTTGGCGCAGGGCTTTCAGACGGCTTTGCTTTTTTTGCAACCACCTGCGGAGCGGACTTGAAGGGAGAGCTACGTTTTGCCTAGGAATAAAGAATATAACACATTAGACATAAGCACAAGTGAAATTAAAAAATAATCACACATACAGTAGGTCTAAAGGGCAGAGTATAGGTTATTTAAAATCTGTCAGCTCACCTGTGCAAGACGCGGTCTCCGGGACTGGTAAAAATTGGGAGCTTCCATTCTTCCTTGATTCTCACAACAAAAAAAACGTTGTGCGTTGTGTCAAAAGTAGAGATGGGTGAGTCCTGATTCATCCGGATCATTAACCCGGATCCTAGTAATGAGCTGGTCGTGACGAGTCTCCCCTCTCGATTAACCCGAGTCCTTCGAGTCCTACACCTGGTGACGTACAAATTAAAACTATAAATTGCGTCACTCGCTACTCTCCTTATGACATGTAAAATCACATTACAACGTACCCCAGTCCATCTGCCTAGCCTTTAGCAAGTAGGATAGCTGCCAGAAGTTATCGTTTGGCTCAGGGGAGTGGACGCGGATCAGTGAAACTTCCTGCAGACTCGTGCGGACTCAGAGCCGTAACCGTAGCAGATCCAGAGATCCAGGCAGACTCATCATGCACGAGTCAACAGCAGACTCAGATTCGCAAATCCTGACTCACTGAATCATGGGAACTTCCTTCACTTCCTGCAGACTCGTGGGGACTCAGAGCCGTAACCGTATAGCAGATCCAGAGATCCAGACTCGTCATGCACGAGCATAGCCGCGGGAACTGGGAAGTCATTTTACTTAGGGGTGCGGACAAAAGTGGTAACAGTAACATGAAGTTTTTCAAATGTACACCATTCGCAGCCCCGCCTCCAGCACCCCTACTTCCCGCGGCTATTGTGCACGAGTCAACAGCAGACTCAGAGATTCGCAAATCCTGACTCACTGTGCAAAACATAGCAGACTCGTGCAGACTCAGAGCCGTACCGGTATAGCAGCAGATCCAGAGATCCAGCAGACTCAGATTCGCCAAATCGCAAAATAACCCTTTTTTTTTGTGATCAACATTTTTTATTAAAGCAAAAGACACTGTGTAGCGGAGGTTAATGTAACGTTAGTTTAATATGGTGGTGAAATGCAACAACTTTTCGGTTTCACCGGTAGGATTTCTACGCTCTTGGTGATGCTGACTCATTTGACTCAAAGGACTCGTATGATCCGGATCTCTTCAATGACTGACTCAGAAGACTCCGAGTCCGTAAAAGGATCCGGATTTGCCATCTCTAGTCAAAAGCAAGTTATGCACTCTATTTATCTGTGAATCGTACATGGTGTTCGTTTCACCTGGAATGCTATTGGTTCGTCTAGTTTGGGCATACAGCCACACCCACTTTTGTGCGCTATTCATTTGCGTAACCGGCACCTGGAATCCACCGATTGCCTATTACAGCAAGGATGATGCGCATCAACAGAGAGAGTTCCCAGCAGGTTCGTCTCATGCGGGAAAATGGAAAATCAACAAGAGAAATCCAAGAACTTTTTGCAAGCCTTGGCATCGAAGTTTCACCAAGCACTCTGCAAAATCACTTTCAGGAGAAACAGCCCCGCCGCTCAGGTCCAAGGAAACTCCAACAGTAAGTACCTTATTTAATAGTATAGCACGTATCGTAAACAGCTGACATGTCACAGTTCTGCATTTCCCTGATGGCTTTTGTCTTTTTCTTTTACAGCAATATCGTGACTGCGATCGAAAATGCGACAAAGGCTGACGACGAACTCACGGCTCATGGCTTAAAGGTGAAAATTCAGGCGGACTTTGGGGTTTCACTAGGACTGAGCAGCATACGCAAGGCCAGGAGAAAACTTGGGTGGAAATATGGCAGGACCCGCTTCACTCCCATGATAAGAGACCACAACAAAGAGGCAAGGCTGAGACAAGCCCTTCAGTGGATCGAGTCTGGGGAAACGTGGCATGATGTGCTTTTTACGGATGAATCCACAGAAGCTCTGGAACACTTTGCAAGGTATAGTTTTAAAAAAAAAAGGACCATTCTGTTGCAAAGCCTCAGCCGAATCATCCAATAAAGTTGCATGTCTGGGGATTGATTTCGGGCCATGGTCCAGGCCCTTTGGTTATCTTTGTAGTGTCCCGTCAAATATGTTAAGTTTTGTCATGTTTGTGATTGTCATGTTCATGTTAGTTTAGTTTATGTTCCACTTCCTGTTTTATTTTGTACTCACCATGTCTCATTCCAGGTCCCTTTACTTCCTGCCTTGGTTCTTTTTCCCGCCATCGTCAGCATCTGCCCCGCCCCTGATTGTTTCCACCTGTGCCCACTTACCTCATGTATTGTCCTGTCTCCCCTTGTTAGTTGTCGGTTCGTATTGTTCGTTCGTTCCATGAAGCCAGATCCAAGCCATCATTTAAAGGACTCAGTGTTTTGCCTTTTATCCTCCATTGTGAGGGCTTTACTTTGACAGTTTGTTATATCCTCTGGAAGAGTGATATTGTTTTTGCAAAGTAAAGATTATTTTCTTCAAACCTTTTTTGTCTCTGGCATTTGAGTCCTCATACTATTGAGTCAAGATTCCTAACAATCTTTGAAGGAATCATGGATAGAATCGACTTTGAAAACAGCATAATCAAGGAAGCTGTAGGTCCCTACATCAGTGAACATTTTGGGTCGGATCACCGCTTCTTTCAGGACAATGACCCGAAGCACAGCGCGGCTGCAGCTGGAATTGCGGTGAGGGAATCAACTGGGTTAAGACTCCACCAGAATCTCCGGATTTGAATCCCATCGAGCTGGTCTGGCACTTGATGAAACGCTACATTCGGAAGGAGGCTAAACCAGGCTCAAAGCAGGAGCTAATGCAAGCGATAGAGGATTTTTGGAAGACAAGACTGACCCAAGACACCTGTAGTCGACTAATTACAGGCCTCAATAAAGTCCTGCCATTGGTTGTGCAAAATAAAGGTGGACATAGTGGAAAGTAAAATTGACCTTGTCATCAGGTTCTATAAAGTACTTCAATAACAATACAAAATAATTTACCTGTGTACGTGTTTTACTGAACGAGCATACTGTACTGTGATCTGCATGCACTTATCAAACATTTAATTAAAGTTTTAAGAAAATAGTGAGGGGTCCAAAATCAGCCAAAGTGCTTTGTTTTAACGTTCATCACTATAATAATCAAAAGGAGAAATATGAACGTTAGTTTTTACTGAAATGATCAAATAAAGTAAACATTTCACATTCTATTTCCGGAAAGAGCCCCGAACGTCGTGCGACAATACATTTTATTACACAGGGCGTTGCCCGTACATTATGATTTATGCCCCGTATTCTTTTCCTATGTTATTTCATGCATGGCTGAGTGTTTCTTTACATTTTAAAATCTATTTATTTAGTAATTAATATTCAAAGTATTAATTACATATCTTGTTTTTGATTACCACAAATCATTATTTTCATTCTCCTGTTCTCAATTGATGAACTAAAATAGTTTATGCCAAGTGTAATAAAAATGCGAAAAAATTACATTTCTCATTTCAAAACTCCTACTTCTCCTGCCAGATTAACGGCGCTCTGAACTACATTACATAGTTAGCAGAAACAACCAATACACTGTGACATTAGCTAGTAATATATAGAGCAGAGCTAACTAGCAAGTTAGCCAAACGTTAGCGGTTTATGCTATGCTAGCTGCTGGCTAGTGAACATAAACAAAATGAACTCTGCTGTGAAGCTGGGAAACTTTACAATAAGCTTGGTGACAACAATGTGACACTCCGCTGCATGTTTATGTGTTATTCTCCCGTGTTGAAGACGAGAGGGTGGGGGCAGCACTGTAAGCTAACGTTAGCAGCCACCTTGTTAAAACAGGCAAATGTGCTGCACCGCTTCATATGAAGCATGATATACATAAATATACATTTTTAACTCCATTACAGTTGCATGACTCACCTGATCTCAAGTCTTCTGTTCTCTGTTGACGTCCCGCTGCTCATATTAAACGGGTAGATGTAAAACATTACTTCATAAAGCCCTGAAGCAGACATACAGACAGAGAGAGCAGCTGCGCAGGGAGACCCGCTCAAAACTGACCTGGATTGATGTTTCAAATTTGAACTACAGGCGCGGACAGTTCTCATTGGCAGGTTTCTTCTATGACGTTTATATTAACCAATCAGATTCAAAGCAAGTTCAGTGAATGCAATTATTATGTAAAAGATTATTTCCAAGGCACACCTTGATATGATCATTATAGTTATACAAAAAAATAAGAGAATAAATGAAAAAGAGTTATGAAATACTATATGACAGTAAAACAAGAATACAGTTTAAAAGGGGAGTGATTTGTAAAATATCCATAAAGAAGAAGTAAATCGGTTTACCGTTCTGTTTCATATGGGTGTTGAAAGATGTATCCATAGATAATTTTAGATTAAAAATAGATTAATTTTGCTCTCAAAGTGCACCAGATTGATGCATTTAACTTCAATATTTTAAAAAAAATCTTCCCGCGGGAGCATGCCACCGGACCCCCCTAGAAGAGGTGAGGACCCCCCTAGAAGATGTTCGTTCCACTCCCCACTTATAAAAATAGCACTTCACCCCTGCTTACACCTATATGCCGTGAGCTGATTATCGAGCCTTCATTGTAACAGTCGCAGGTGTACTGTGTGTGTGCGGAGTGTTGCAGTAGAAAATTCCACTGTAGCGCCCGGTACCTTAATAGGAAACCCTAAATGTTTGAGCACCCTCTATGAAACGTCAAACTACCCCACAGCACCCCAGAAGAAAATCTCTGGCGCCGCCACTGTGGGCTAAGCCCCGAATGTATCCAGGTCCAGGAAACCCCCCTGGCCTGACCCTAAACATTGATGAACTTGCATCCAAGATGGTATCTGGCTTAAACTAATGTGCATCACAGAGCAGCAAACTGAGTTTAAATGGATGTTTACTTTTTGCACTTTTTTTGGCCTGTGGAAAAATGTAATCATAATAAATGACTCCGGAAAAGCTGCAGATAGAGCCATAAGAAATTAATGCAACTGATTATTTAATGTTTAATGCTGTTTTTATAGGCAATCATTTAAGCTTTGTTAGTTCCAGGTTTAATATGTGCAATAAGTTCATTTCAATAAGTTTTGCAATAAAAATTGAACCAGTCCGGCCCTCGACTAGTACCCATTTTTTTATTTTTGCCCACTGTGTATTTGAGTTTCCCTTACGAAAAGGAACTATAGTATTACTATAGTATACTATAAGAGTTGCATAGTATCCTATAGTAAGTTTGTAGTGTTCTATAGTATTTTTCACCAGCTATCGTATTACTATAGTTTTTTCTGTAGTGCCATTTTATTAGCTATAGTAGCCCTATAATAATTCTATAGTAATACTATGTATCTATTCTAGATCTTTGTAGTATTGCTATTTCATTTTAAATAGTATAACTATAGTATAATATATAGTGTTTCTGTGTTTGTAAAAGTATTACACTCTTAGAAGTAATGTGTAATTGTTTTAACACACTGCGGTGTCAAAGGCAATTCAACACATTCAGTGTAATTTCTGAACCATTTTACACACACGTGTGCACATAGAAAAATAAAAATGCACATAGTCAACAGTTAGTGTGTCCCCGGTCCTGCCCAATCACGGTTGAGTTATTTCAAATGTATCATTTTTCAACTGTCCATCAAATATCCAAACTGCCCATTTCACCTTTGGCTGCTGTGGAGGATGGATGTGTCAGCGGAGGAGAGTCTAACACAAAGTAAGTTATACAGAAACAAAACGTTTTTAACAAAGTGAGCAGATATATTGTCGTAATCTGAGCAAGCTAGGGGTCTAAATAAATATGTGTTGCCAATGTTGAACAGCTAACTATTGTTTGAGTTTAGCTGCCTGGATGACAATTATTTTCCTTTAGGCCGTTCTTATTTTGTATTATATTTTTAACTTAATGTAGCTTACACTCTTTTCTGTAACCATCATTCTTCAATCGGCATTATATTGATAGCATTAGCAGCTATATGTTTAATGCTATCTAGCTATTTGGCTAGGTTTCATTGTTCTGCCAGATGTGGCGGGAAAGTGCGAGTGAGAAGACTGACAGAGGCTGCGTTAATATACAGTCTCTTACAGTGCAAATAAGTAACTCAGCACTAAAGTTATTTATTAGTAGTAAGTGTACACTACAGTTTACCTGTTTCTGACTAAAAACATCAGCCAATACTCTATACTTGCAAATATTATATTGTGTAGAAGGGAGATTTCATATCTGCCTCTTGTCAAAGCAGTTGTGTGTGAGATGTGAGGGTCGCTAATACAGATGAAGCCACTCATTTAGGACGCTTTTTCTATCGAGGAGCGTGGTCGGTCCTCGATAAAGAGACCGCCTCCAGTTTCCGTTGAGACCGCCCCGTGTGATAAATTAATGTTTTTATATGAAGCCAGCTGCAATGGATCATTGATCCACCAGGGGGTGCCTGCCTCCAGTTCCAAACTGGAGCTCATGTGAATACTGTGTAGCGATCTTATATCGATAATATAATATCCATATGTCACGGATAGGATCATACTCTGTGCTAAATAAGAGACATGTAATCATTACAAATTTACAAAACATCACCATGTTGTTATTTAACAAAAATGTTTAATCCACGTTGGCGTAAGTACAAAACCATCGCAACAGTAGGTTTTTTCATTTTTTCATCAGGTGATTATTGCAGAAATGCAGACCGGCTCAAACAAACGACATTTAATCATCATTCTTAAGGTCATTTAATGTATCATATGTTCGCCGAATTGGCATGAAAGCACTAATAAATGTAGTTTAATTCACGTGAGTTTACAACTATAAAAATAATCGGTTTGTTTTCAGGAAAGCAGGAAATGCACCACGGCTCTCACGAATCCTTATTTAATCATCATTTTCACCACGATCATTTATGTTTATGTTCGCCGAATTTACATGAAATCACTGAAAAATATGAATATATATATATAATACACTGTAGCCTATTCAATTCAATATACTGTATTCAACTTCATTAAAACGTTATTAACGTGCCTAAACTCGCTGCACATTAATCCGCTTATTACATGGCCACATTCTCATCAAAGTAACGACATGACTCCCAATATTAATTGAAATGCTTTTTATGGATTTAGAAAATGTTTTTATTGATTAAAAAAATAGTTGTATTGATTTTCATCCGCTAGAAAGTTTTCTTGAGAGTCACATCTCTCAGTTTAATCAAGCTGCGACAGAACCAAAGCATAGGCTACATACACCAAACCTTCCATTTATATTCCTATCAATATTATGAAGGCGTTCGCCGAATTGACATGAAAGCACTGACAAATATGAATATAGGCTACCGTAGTCAACTTCATTAAAGCGCTATTATCGTTATTATCGTAGGAAAATGCCGGCTCACACAAAACTCTGATTTTAATCATCATCATCATCACGATCATTTAATGCAGGGGTATTCAATTAAAATTCAACGAGGTCCAGTTAGCCTGGAACGATATTTTGTTTTAATAATGTTCATTGTGGAGAAAGCTTCGCAGCCTCGCGGCTGTATGTGGAGCCAAAACACTCCTCTCTTTGCCGCTACTCGCTGTCTCCAATAACGTCCGCTGTCTTCACCTAGGTCCGCTGTGTGTGTGTGGGGGGGGGTTGTTTACCTCCTGCAGCTGGGTACAGTATCCATGGAAACACAGCATGTGACCTCACAGCGTTATCAGAGACTAGTTAGCCTACTGGTTAAAATAACTTTCATGCACAGGTGGATTTTTAAGTCCTTTCAAACAAATAAAAAGAGATGATATTGATATAGGCTGCCATTTATTTATTTTTTGATACATTTACGAAACAATATGACAAATCACAATATGCCTATCTGCGGAGGTAACCAGGACGAGGTGTTTCTGGATCCGTTTTCCTTGGGCTCCTCTGTCTCTCGTTCACTCTGTTTCTAATTTTATGCCACTGGTCCATGGTCAGGCCTGGGAACCGACGGGAGACACTGGACTCAAGTGTCTGCCTCACATTGAGGGGAAGAGGCCTTTTCCCTTTGCTCCCACTCCAGTTGGTTATTTTGACCATGTTCTCATATGTTTCAAATGGCAACATGGCCATGAACATATAACCCGCAAACTTCTCAGGGCTATGCTGTCCCTTTAGAAAACAGTCCTGGAAGAATATGTCCTCGCGATCTGAGGAAACTGCCCTCATGGTGGTGGGCGCACCAGGTGTGGCTGACGGCTGCAGAGGATGTGGTTCTGCGTCTCCCACATCAGACAGGTCAAATAGTCTTCGTCTGGGTCTGGATTGGGAGGCGCTCGGGTACGGCTGTGTGTCCAGTTGCTGCTGCCGTTCCAACCTTATAATAGCCAGCTCCGAGTCTGCAGTCTTCTGGGCCGTCTTCATGCTCTCCCGTTCCGAGTCTGCAGTCTGCTGTGCCAACCTCATAATAGCACGCTCCGAGTCTGCAGTCTTCTGGGCCGTCTTCATGCTCTCCCGTTCCGAGTCTGCAGTCTGCTGGACCCTCTGCAAGGCAGCCCGCTCTACAGTCAGCTCCAACAGTCGGGCCTCCATGGCGGTCAAACGGATTTTCAGTGCCCGGATTTCTGCGTCACCCAATCCAGCCGTGCATGTAGCAGACGCCGGGAGCTCCTTAACTGTGATGGCCTGATAGGAAACAGAAACAAAATATGAATACCAGTAGTAGCCTATCTAATTACCTATTTATTTAGACTTATTATGTACTTATACACACACACACAGACATACACACAATAGTACGTACCGCTTTCTTTTTAACAAGTCTGACTTTGCTTGTTGCTTGTTTTTTTGCCGCAGGAGGTTTAGACGACTTGACCTTCTTTGCTGCGACCTGCGGGGCTGTCTACCGGAATTGGGAATAAAGAATATGACATAAGCACAAGTGAAATTAACAAATAATCACACATAGGCCTACAGTACAGTAGGTCTAAAGGGCAGAGTATAGTACAGTAGGTTATTTACAATCTGTCAGCTTACCTGTGCAAGACGTTTTCTCCGGGTCTCATAGAAATTGCTCGAATCCATTCTCTGACAAAAAAAAGAGCTTACGTGCGTTCTTCCTTCACAAAAGAGTCTGAGACGCTGTGCCAAAAGAAAGTTATGCGCTCTATTTATCTGTGAATCGTACATTGTGTCAAGCACCTTGATGGCCACCTATTTTTCCTATTGGTGCGTCTACAGACAGCCAGCCACACCCACATTTTTTCGGCTACTTAAAACCGGTTTGTGGAATGCAGCCGGCTCGAGGAATGCTGCATTGCCTATTACGCATTACTATGACGCGCATCAACAGAGAGAGGTCCGAGGAGATTCGTGTCATGCGAGCAAATGGAAAATCAACAAGAGAAATCCAAGAAACGTTTGCAAGCATTGGCATCGCAGTTTCACAGAGCGCTCTGCGAAATCACTTTCAGGAGAAACCACCCCGCCGCTCAGGTCCAAGAAAACTCCAACAGTAAGTGGCCTATATTATTTAATAGTATAGCACGTATCGTAAACAGCTGACATGCGACACTTCTGCATTTTCCTGATGGCTTTTGTCTTTTCTTTTACAGCAATATCGTGGCAGCGATTGAGAACGCGACACAGGCTGACGACGAACTCACGGCTCATGGTGTGAAGGGGAAAATTCAGGCAGACTTTGGGGTTTCGCTAGGACTCACCACCATACGCAGGGCCAGGAGAAAACTTGGCTGGAAATATGGCAGGACCCGTTTCACTCCAATGATCAGAGATCACAACAAAGAAGCAAGGCTGAGACAAGCCCTCCAGTGGATCGAGTCTGGGGAAACGTGGCATGATGTGCTTTTTACGGATGAATCCACAATAGCTCTTGAACACTTTGCACGGTTAAGTTTCAACAGAAAGGACCATTCTGTTGCAAAGCCTCAGCCGAAACATCCAATAAAGTTGCACGTCTGGGGATTGATTTCGCGCCACGGTCCAGGCCCTTTGGTTATCTTTGAGGGGATCATGGATAGAATCTACTTTGAGAACAGTATCATCAAGGCATCTGCAGGTCCATACATCAGGGAACATTTTGGGTCGGATCACCGCTTCTTCCAAGACAATGACCCGAAACACAGCGCGGCTGCAGCTGCAATTGCGGCTGAGGGAATAAACTGGATTAAAACTCCAGCAGAATCTCCGGATTTGAATCCCATCGAGTTGGTCTGGCATCTGATGAAAGACTACATTCGGAAGGAGGCTAAACCAGGCTCGAAGCAGGAGCTGGTGCAAGCGATACATGACTTTTGGAAGACAAGACTGACCCAAGAGACCTGTAGTCGACTAATTACAGGCCTCAATAAAGTGCTGCCGTTGGTTGTGCAAAATAAAGGTGGACATAGTGGAAAGTGAAATTGACATTGTCAAATTTAATAAAAATACAAAATAATCCTATCTGTGAACGTGTTTTTTTGGCTATTCTTCCTGGGGTCCTCAATCACACCAAACATACATAAACAAACATACAACAAAATTAAAACAAAACAGCTTATAATTTCATGCAATTTTGTATGAAGTGAAAACTAAAATGCTCATTTACTCTATATTTTCTATTTCAATCAAATGTTCCATCGTCCCACTTTAGGAAACATGTTTCGCAAAGTGGGACAGTATGATTTGGTATGACAAAGTCAGGGATAATGTGAGATATAAATGTCAGAGTTTAAAAGATGGCAATTAATTTAGGCCCAAATATTCATAGTAATTTAATAAATCCTTCCAACACACGTTGTCAAAATATAAGTTAAGAAATCATTCCAATATGTGCTATACAGTAGGTCAATTAAAAAATTCAAAAACACAGTTTAAAAGGGGAGTGATTTGTCGAATATGCATAAATAAAAAAGAAAGTAGAAAGAATGCAGACTAGGTAAGATAAAGATAGGAGAAAGGCGTTTATCAAATATTTGTTATTGGATATTGGTTATTCTAATGGTTTTTGATTATTATTATTTCATATGTTGAGAGCTGTATCCATAAATCTCTTAATGTTGCCCTCAAAGTGCACCAGATTGATGCATTTAAATTCAATTTAAAGAAAAACATTCTGTTGTAACAACAATAACTTTATAAAGAGTAACATAGCTGAACATGGTATTCCACATTTAGCTTTGAGTGTTACTGACCTGAGATGTTTTTATTACATGAATTAAGGTGACTGAGGCTTTTTAACATAGACTTTTCAGTGTCCCACATTTTGCACAGAACTGTCCCACATTAGGACATGCAGATTGTCTGAGACAACTTGGCACTAAGAGTTTCAGAATGGTACTGGATTTTGAGTTATTGTATTGGCTTCATATCGCAATATATTCCCGAAGTCTGAAATGCAAAACATGTCCCACATTAGGGCAATTCACCCTGCATGAAACTATGTCTATTTGTGTGTTTACCAAGCGCAACCCCCCCGCGGTAATCCGCGGTAAACTCTTTGTTTAAACTGACCATCGGAATGTCGGGAGGTTTGCACACATGCAAATATCCTCCCATCCCCCGCTCATAGCGGTCTTGCTGTTGAAAGAAGAATGACAACACCTACTGTAGATCACCAACACTGGTTTATTTTGTATTCACAGGCAAGTCAACGTTGTTGCAGTAAAAGTCCCAAGATAGGTGTAGCTTTGTCTCTGTCCTTGAGAACCACGTATCTTTCAAAAGTAAACTTTTCAAGATAATATCATCATATATGTGTAGCTTTGTCTCTGTCCTGTGAGAACCACGTATCTTTCAAACGTAAACTTTTCAAGAGTTCCTCAGAAAAACAGCTGTTTTCAGCTTTGTGGCGGTGCATTTTACAGCTAATCCAAGAGGCTTTTTACACACCTTACTTGGTTTAAGAAGGAGGGGATTTTTCTCAACACATAAAGGAACACTTTATCCTTCAGTTTATCACAAACATTCAACATCAACACATTTGGAGATCCTAATTTGAATCCAGTCTGTAATTTGATTTATATCCCGCGTCCCGCCCACCCCGACCCTTTCCGAGCGCTTCCGAGCCGCGCCGATTACAACGAGAGTTAGAACGAGAACGTGACGTCACATTTACACAATACGTATGCTTTCTAGCTGTCACTACCATAGGTCACTACCGGTCACTACCCGATCTGCCCCCCTGCCCGATCTGTCCTGCGCATGTGCGAGATGGTCAACTACATACGGCAACTCTGATAGGACACTTGACACAGTGGCGTTTGGCAAAGCAGAAAAAGAACCGAGAGAGATGAGTTATTGTTATTACAACGTGACTGCACTATTATTTAACAACTCGGGCAGGGGGGCAGATCCGGTAGTGACAGCCATAACCGAGGTCCCGGAGGTCCGCTGTCTCGTCTCTTCTTCTCTGTTTCTTTCCTTGTATCGCTCACTCGTCTCTTTCGCCCCCTGTCGGCGGGGCGGTCAAAATAGAATCGCCCCGTCAAAATTGAAATCAAATCAAGGTTTATTTATATAGCACATTTTAAAAACGATTTTTATCTCTACCACAGTGAGATGATACACATGTGTGTGTCAGTAAATGTGTACTGAGGCTCACAGAGGCTGCAGGGGGTGTGTGTGAACCGGTGTGAACACAACGAGGGCTGCTGTCAGACGATCAGCTGTGAAGCGTCGCTTCACGTGACGCTCCGGAGGAAAGGATGTCGCATTGCTCTTAAAACTCATTTCAAACTCATTTAAAAAATGTCTATATTATGAATTTGAGATGTGTCTAAACTGCTAAGAAGCTGACAGCTGAGTTAGAACTGTGCTTAACCACCACACTTAAAGCAATAACCGCAACCACACACTTTTAATGCACTTAATGTACTATTTTTATATCAATATTTTAAATATTTGTAACTATTTATTCCCCCGTATGATTGTCTATGTTGTCTGTCCTATTGCTGTGTTATTTTTTAAGTGTTATGTATGTGCACACCGTGACAGAGTTGCACTCTGAAATCTCGTTATACTTGTTTATAATGACAATGGCGTCAGCTAAATGCAATGTAATAATAATAATAAAAGGCTTTAACTTTAACTTACCTTAATAATAATAATAAAATAAAAATACAAAGTTTGCCACATATTTATAAATGCATCAACTGTCTAAAGGGTGGATCTTCCTGGTTCTGTTGCATAAAATATTTAAAATAAGTCTTTTCCACGTCCTGCAGCCTACAGTAAAGCTTGAAATGCAATGTATGTAATGAATGAAGCGCCCTCTCCTGGTTTGACCCTGTAAATGAAAATCTGGCCACCCCCACTTGCTGAGAAGTGGGAGGAGTTAACATTCCTTAATGCTGGTCTTTGGCTGGGAGCTGTATGCTGGAGTCCTAAATGAGTGGCTCATCTGTACATTACCAACAACCATTATTGTAATCACAAATAATGCATGTGTCAATGTAATGAGTATTATCTACGTTAACGAGGTAAATAGGCTAAAGAAAAACACGTTTTCCAAAAGAACTATGCATCTCTTCAATGACAATATGCCTGCACTGCACCTCCAAGGTGCGCAATACATTATTGCGCAATCTATGCCTGTGAGCGTGCTGCGCGAGCCGAGATGATGTGTGTGTGTGTGCATAGTTGAACCTTTTCATATTTAAGTTTGTAGCAAGTAGAGGGCCGCTGCTGTGGGTGTGTTTGAGTGTGTGTGCGCACGCACGCGTTAGTTTTAAAGACCCCCATAGAGCTCAGTTTATAACTCGAACCCTGAGTATATGTTATGCTGTTGTTAGAAATGGATGTTGGTCAAGCTCACACACTATAAATTAACTGCAAGCAGACATGCAAACAGCAAAATGTATCCACCCTGTCATGGACAAATTAAAAGTAGAGCAAATATATTGTAATTACATAGTGATTATAAAATGTACATTTTCAGAAAGCTATAGTCCCTTTCTCAACAATATATTTCAGTTAATGGAAAAAGTTTTTAATTCTTTTTTTTTCTTGTTACAGGTGCATGAGATATTAAAAGCTAATTGCCACAGCTGGCCTCCATGCAGCAACTCTGGCCTTTGGTAAGTGGCACCTCACTACAGCAGCATTGAGCTTAACGCTTCTCATAAGTGTGTACATTGGTGCTCTTTATAGAGTTTAAAGTGGAGAATGTAGTGATTGCTTGCAGAGTAAATAGGCCTGTGATAGTTTTTTTTTCCATTGGCTCTATGTAGAATAACTGAGTGTTCCAGCAGTGGGCTACAGTGGAACATGTTATGTTGAACTGTATTTTATGCTCATGTGGTATGAAAAGTGTTAAGAGCTATGTTGATCATCAGATTTAGCATACAAAGCTAGAAGTGTTTTTTCTCACGTGGGTCTATTAAGCATATGGTAGCTACAAACCAAGCTAACATTATGACCATGTGCTCATTAAGTTAGAGAGCATAAAAACTTATTAGTTTTGTGTTGTATTCAGGGTTCCCGCGGGGTCTTAAAAAGTCTTAAACAGTCTTACATTTGATAATCAGAATTTAAGGCCTTTAAAAGGTTTGACAATTCACCGAGACAATTCACTAGCACACCCCCCCCTCTCTATTTGGACTGGTAGATCTCGGCAGACTAGCAACTTCAAAATTAGCTCTTGGTTAAAAAAAGGTCCCACCCATCGTACAACAGCATGAAGACAGCAGAGCTCTGAATATAGCTCTTGTCACTCACAAACACACACACACATACATAGGCCTGTCGCGATAATCGATAAATTGACTTATCATACGATAAATAAAAATGGACTCGATAACTTTTCTGAGCTCGATAAATTGCAGTTTACATGCGTGTTTTTTTACATAATGATGTGACCGGCATTTTAGCCAGGCGCGCTGTGTCTGCCAGGCGCGCTGTGTCTGCCAGGCGCGCGCGCTCGCGTTGTGTCTGCCGGCAAGGCGCGCTGTGAGGGGTGGAGCTCACACACACTCACACAGCCAGGTCAGGAGTCAGACACTCCGTGTGCACGTGCAGCAGTGTAGCATCCAAATTAATAATATAGCGACAAGCAGGAGACAATTCTTAGCTGGCCCCACACAGCTGCCGGCAAGAACCAAGAACCAATACTTCACGCTTACGTCGGAGGGGGCGAGATTAATCTGAGCAATAACAGTTAGTGGCGAGTACGGCAAATAAAAGTTGTAACAAGCAGTAGCGCTGAGCAAAGTGACTAGAACGCAACCACACACTTTATAAAGTCAGGCAACACTAACCAGGCTTAATGTGATTGTTTATTTTTTACCTTACTTTGACCATCCGTTCACTGTCATTGATCATTGTGGAGAGCAGGCAGACGTTTTCCTGTTGTTTTGTATTAGGCTATAGTATGGAAGCAATTAATACTGAAACACATTCACTTATGGGGAATTGGGGATATGTATTAGCTGCTTGTGTGACAGTCAGAAAGTGAAGACTTTACAGCGGCCGCTGCCGTGTGAGTTAATGGGAGAATAAACTCCGGTGGACGAGCAGCACTGCAGCGGTCGGTAAATGCTGCTGAAACACATTAATAAACAATGAACCACGGCACTCTGGAGAAAAGTACAAGGGTTGAGAAGTAGTTATTTAATTTAATCTGGCTTCGTATGATTAAAAGAAACACGATCATCGACCCGACGCCGTCCCCCATTGTTGTTGTGTGAGAGGCGTTTGGGAGAAACGTAAACCGACGTAAAAAATGCAATTGCGTGTTTTGGCCCCAAGAGAGCTCTGTTTTCCAGCCTGAGTCTATTTAATTTATTGTTTTGGTTGTGTGTGATTTATTTAATAAATGTTTTATAATTTAATTAATTGGTTTTATTTATTATATATAATTGATATATTTCAATATTATTTCACATTTAATTTGCATTGTTGAATGTTCAATCAAAAGTTCTGTTTGAAAGGATGTACTTGAATTATTATGTCAGTGGTCTAAAATGGTCTTACAACGGTGCCAACAATATTATCGTTTATCACAATAATTTCCGGGAAAATGTATCGTCCAACAAAATTAATTATCGTGTAGTCCTACACATACATACAGAGACACATACACACTTTTTGTCTAACACGCTAACACAGTTCTGTGTACTGTCATGCTGTCATGTTCAGTTATCGTTCTTATGTTGAACATGAATACATTTACTTTGTAAGTAATTATGGGACGTATTTCTTCTTTCATAGCAATTTTCCTTCATCCTTTCTTGCCGTGAAATAGGTCTTAAATTCTATTCAAAGTGGTCTTAAAAAGTCTTAAATTTGAGTTGGTGAAACCTGCAGGAACTCTGTGTTTTTCACCGATGATGATTTGGAACCTCTTGTTTTGCAGACTCTTTTTCTGAAACTTTGAATGCTTTTTTTTTCTTGTTACAGGTGCATGCAGATATTAAAAGCGAATTGCCACAGCGGGCCTCCGTGAAGCAGGTATAGCTGAGTGTTCCAGCAGTGGGCTACAATGGAACATGTTACATCAAACTTTAATTGCCGCTCATGTGGTATCACTCTGAAAACTGTTAAGAGCTATGTAGATCATCAGATTTTGCATAGACATGAAGCAAACACGTACTACCCATGTTGCTTTATAGACTGCAAACAAAAATTCATGAAGTACACTGCCTTAAAATCTCATGTATATCGTTCTCATAACAGCCGTGTTTCACAGGTAGATGATTCACATAGATCATTTGTATGTGAGGATGTGAATTGTAAGAAGCAATGCACAGATTTACAAGATCTTCTTGCACACCTTAAAGTACATATGAGTAAGAATGAGTTAGTACATTGCCCATTCAACAATAGTAACAAGGCCTTCAAAGTGAAGTCATCATTTACAGCCCATGTTTCAAGAAGTAACATACTCTGAGCCATCTGCGTCATCTCAGATTGTGCCCAATGAAACTGAAACTGGAATGGCCCAAAGTGAAAGTCAGTCTCAGGTTACAGAGGATACTGATTTAAAGTCTTTGTATATGAGATCTCTGTGCCTGTTTTATATGCATCTACAGGCAAAGTATCTTGTTCCATCCTCAACTATCCAAATCATTGTTGAGGAGATCAATAGTTTAAATGGCATTTGTCATCAGCACACAAAAGACAGGATTAAAGAGACACTTCGACTGAGTACTAACATGTCAGATATTGACATCGAGTCCGTTTTTGACAGTATTCAGGATATAGATTTGCATGCCAGGTGTAGCATTCCCCTTTCCACTGAATACACCAGAAGGCAGTATTTTAAAGTGTTTATGACACGTGTTTTCATGGAGCTAACAAGTCCCAACATACAAAGATAACATAGAACTAAAACAAATGAATTGATTAAAATATAAGTTTATTGTGTATAAGTTCAAAAAAACGGCTCCCGAAATGCCGATTTAAGGTTCTGATGTCAGCTCTTCCACTAATCCGTCGCCATCTTGCGTGACGTCATCGCCAGAACCAGATGGCTCGCGAGAGTACATAGAGGCTAAACAACCATGGCGACTGCTACAAACTATCCAGAATTAGAGGTGGAAGAAATCAACAGTTTTAGCGACTCTGATTCAAGTGTAGACCTTTTTCTGAAGTCGGTGATGTAAATTATACGGCCGATACATCAGAGCAGCATCAGCAAATTCAACCGTATCGTTTCGAGCCGTACTTGGATGAACTCTCCGACACGGCAGAGACTGCCTCAGGCTCAGAGTCTGACTCGGAAGGTCCGGAGGGTTTACCGCAAGCTGATGCGGGAGTCGTCATAGAACAAGATATAGGCAGACTTCAGAATACTGAGTGGTAAGTAATTCCCGTTATATTTTAGAATTTATCTGTAGATCTTTCTGGCTTTTCTGGCTAGTCCTTGAGAGCGGTCTGTCTGTTCTGGAATAACAACGTGTCACGTGTTCTGAATTGACCAATCAGAATAGAGTATTCAACTAAACCATGTAATAACTTTGGATAATAACACGGCAGAAACGGATCCTCTCTTTTCCTCTCTCCCTCTCTCTCTCTCTCTCTCTATAAATGTTACCAGCTAAAAATCGGTAATTACCGGCTAACGGAAACCCTGATATTCAAGTAGGGACAACAACAATTGACAACAAATCAATAGCACAAACAAGACAAACGTAAACACCTACCTCAAGCCGCTGTCTTTTAGCTATAGCTAATGTCTTTCTTTTGACCGGGGATTTCTGTTTGGGTCTCTTGAACAGTGAAGGGATAGCGTCTGGCAACAGAATAACTTTATGCTGAACATTAAATCCTAAAGACTCTTTCAACAACGGTTTGTTGTCAAAACATGACTCGGTGAAATGAGCGCTGCACAGCACAGACGATGTTGATGGACTCCAGCCCTGGCGAGTTCGCTTTACTTGAGCGGTCCACTGGCTTCTCAAACTAAGTTCTTTCGGAAATTTAAACAAACTCACTCCATCTTTGTTCGTATTTGAGCAATTTGCCGTAACACAGCGAGAAAGCATGTTGATTTAAAGACGAAAACGGAGACAGAATACACACAAGAGCCTTCACCTTTTTCACGCGCTGGCAAGTTCTGGCGCAGACGTCACTAACGGTTTTTTCATGGTCTGCTCAGATGATGTATGTTTTTAGCGACAATATACAAAATAACGTGAAATAAAGACTATTGGTTTATATTTAGGGGAAATTGATTATATTTTATGAATATTTAAGCCTTTCAGAACATATTAATGCCAAATACCAGCAATCGTGTCATAAACACTTTAAAAAGAACTGTGGCTATGTTCGCCCAGTTGATATTTACCTGGGAAAAGATGAACATAGAAGAGACTGTCATGCCCAATACATACCTGTGTCAAACACGATAACGACAATCCTGAAAGATCCTATTGTGTTGAAAGAATGTGTTGATTCTCAAACTCGTCCAGTTTCTGATGGCATCTTGAGTGATATTTCTGATGGTTCAGTCTTCAAATCCAAAGAGCTGTTTTTTGAAACAGGTGGCACAATCTTAAAACTGATCTTATATCAGGATGCATTTGAGGTTGTCAACCCACTTGGGTCATCCAGAAAGAAACATAACATTTTGGGAGTCTACTTTACACTTGCTGACTTTGAGCCATTCCATCGTTCTAGCATTGAAAACATGCAATTAGTACTATTGTGCAAAGAGACAGACTTTAAATACTTTGGTCAGGAAAAAGTGTTCTTTAAAATGTTGTCGAACATGGACTTGTCACCACCTCTGGTCATGTTGTTCGAGCTACAGTAATATCTATTGTAGGTGACAATTTGGGTTCACGCTGCATTGGTGGCTACACACAGAATTTCAGCACTTCCAAGTATTTCTGCAGGTATTGTGAGGTACATAGAAACCAGCTTGAGAATGAGCCAGAGCTTTCCTGCCCGAACAGTGGATGGCTACAAACAAGCAGTGCAGATATTGCAGGAGAGTGATGTGAATGATGTCAAAGGCATATATCGTGATTCAATCTTCAACTCTCTGAAACATTTCCATGTATGTCAGCCAGGTCTTCCCCCATGTATAGGCCATGACTTGTTTGAGGGGGTTGTAAATTATGACTTGGCTATTTACCTGCGCTACTTTATAAAAGTAAAGCATTGGTTCACATACTCTCAGCTGAACAGACGAATCACACAATTTGCTTACAAGGACTCAGATTCCAGCTCATCTCCTTGTCGGGTGAATGAAAAGGCCAACACATTAGGTGGTCAAGCTGCAGAGAACTGGTGTCTCCTTAGACTTCTGCCTGTCATTATTGGTGAAAAAGTTGATCCTTGTGACCCTGCATGGCAACTGGTGATCACATTGAAAGAACTTGTGGAACTAGTGTGTGCACCCAAGATCACCACTGCCCAAGTCGCATACCTTAATATTGTTGTGGCTGAATATCTTGAAACAAGAAAAGCATTGTTTCCCTCTGAACGTCTTAAACCAAAACATCACTATATTCTCCATTATCCATCATTGATCCTCAAACTTGGCCCCCTAATACGGCTATGGACAATGAGATTTGAGAGTAAACACTCATATTTCAAGAGGTGTGTGAGGAAGACACAAAACTTTAAGAATGTGTGCCAGTCCCTTGCAAACCAGCACCAACTCCTCCAAACAACCCTCAGCACAAATTTTTCTGTCTGTCATTGTTGGTTCATTGTTTGTCTTTGACTGTGTCACGGGGTAGTGTTCTGTTTTTTGACATTTTTGCCGTGGAATAAAGGATTTTTCTTTGAAATCTGCATTTGGGTCCTGCCTGCCAGTGTTAATTTTGGCAGCTGATTTAGTCTTAGTCTTTAGACGAAAATGGTTATTAGTTTTAGTCACATTTTAATCATTTCTATCCTTCATAGTTTTAGTCTAGTTTTAGTCGACGAAAACTCAAAACATTTTAGTCTAGTTTTAGTCGATGAAAAATTACATTTTAGTCAACTTTTAGTCAAAAATGTTTTCTCTCTTTAAACCAATTCAGTTAGGCAAATACAGGTTTCTGAAATCGGAATCAATGGGACAGTGCAAATGTTGAGGTACTTGTACTTTACTGGAGTATTTAAATGTGTTGCTACTGTGTACTTCTACTCCTCTACAGTTCAGAGGTACATGGTGTACTTTTACTCCACTACATGTATTTAATACCTTTAGTTACTTTACAGATCTGGATGAATGATGTGAAATATAATCAAGTGTTAAATCAGACTTTAGTTCCACCTGGAGTAAATTCACAAGCTACCCTGCAGTATACAAAGTCATTCAAACTAGCTCAGGGTTCCCACGGTACCTGGAAAACATGGAATTAATTTTTTCATTTTCCAGGTATGGAAAAGTCATGGAAACTGAGCAAAAGTGAACACTTACATGGAAATAGAAACAGTTGTCCTGGAAATTTTTATTGGATGAGGTGTAAAATAGTAATAAAATGAAACTATTGAGCACAGAATTAAGATGAGTTTATATAAACCCTTTACATGTGAACAGCTTTTACTGTAGATAGAAATGGATGATCCCATGTTGTAGAGCATGCTCTTGGCATCCTATATGGTATATTGGATGTTGGAATTTGATGCAGGCAACTTGGTGATATGGACTTTAAAAGTATAGTTTCGGATTAGTGGACTTCAGGAATAATAACGTTACTCGCGATCTCAATAGAAGGGTCAAATACATGCATTTCCCAGCCAACACGGGAGCCTTGACATCTACAGTGAAACTTCTTATGCAAGTTTATCCTCAAATGTAAGTAGTTGTGTTTTAACTGTGGTAAACTTGGGTTTATCAACGTTAGTTAGTAAGCAGTGCAATCTTGCTATCTAGCTAGCAACTTGAGTTTGAGTTTGTTTTGAATTTGGATTTGTTAATGATGGTTAGCAAGCACATGGAGTGCAATCTTGCTAGCCAACATTCAGTTTGCTAACTAACTAGCTAGTGTTGGCTAGCTTGCATTGCTAGCTAACTACCAATACATTTTCACATTAGGCTGTGACATTACTTCTATACTAGTTGACATGAATAGTCTAGTCTTGATCAATTTTGTAACATTCATTCTTATATTTACTTTTAGCTATTTTGTGATTTTTCATTTTTTTCTTTAAAAAAAATGATACTACTAAATAGGAACATTTGGGGTGAGACATTTTTGAAAAATCATTGATCATGCCTAGACTGATTCTATACATATATACTGTTAAGCTAAGCTTACTAGTGGGGTTGCTGTACTGAGGAACCACAGGGGAACCAGCCTTATGTTTTCCCTTTTAGGTTCATTAGTTTGATTTACAAAAGCTTTTACAGAGTAAGAGTAGGCATACTACCCCTTCTACGTAAGACTCATAATCTCAAATGTGTGATGCATTACAGGAGTGAGTGACAATGACACGCGGCAGATTCAAGTCACATTGGAAAAATGACTCAATACAAGGACTGGATTGGAGAGGTACCAGGAGATGTCCACAAGGCTTATTGCAAGTTTTGCCGCAAGTCATTTGACATCAGCAATATGGGGGTCGCTTCCCTCAAGAGCCATTCAAAAGGACAAACCCACACCAAGTTAGCTGGACAGCTAAATAAAGAAAGAAGAATGACAGATTTCTTGACTACAAAAACAGGAGAGGGAAGAAGCGGCCCAACAAGCCAGGATATCGAAAGTGACAGTCAGGTGCCCAGTACCAGCAGTGAACAGCCTACGGAAAAAGGCTCTGGAGCTCAGGGGAAAACATTTTTTCAAGCCAAGCTGTATTTGAAGCAGAGATTCGCTGGGTCATGAAGATGGTCAGGTCACACTTCTCGTTCAACTCCAACTCTGACATTTCAAACACTTTTGCTCAGATGTTCCCAGACAGCGAGATTGCCAAACAATTTACATGTGGCGCAACAAAATCGGCTTACCTTATATGTTTTGGCTTGTATCCTCATTTTAAAGAGCAGCTGATCGAAGATGTAAGAAAAGCAAAGTGTCATGTAGTGTCTTTTGACGAATGCCTTAACAAAGTGACACAAACAGAACAGATGGATATCATTCTGCGCTACTGGAGTGAACGCGAAGGGAAAGTAGCTGTGCGTTACTTCACTTCAGAGTTCCTAGGACACACTCAGGCAGAGAAGCTCTTGGAGAGTATCAATAGATCCCTGTCACCTCTGGACCCCAAGAAGCTCCTGCAAATATCGATGGACGGCCCTACAGTGAATTGGAAGTTCTTAAGAATATTCCAAGAGCAAAGAGGACCCAGATGCACCAAAGCTCATCAACCTGGGAAGTTGTGGTCTGCATGTTGTGCATGGAAGTTTCCAGACCGGAGAGAGGGAAACAGGTTGGAAAATCGGAGATGCGCTGAGAGCGCTTTGGCAGGTGTTCCATGACTCGCCAGCAAGGCGAGAGGATTTCAGTGAGCTGACTAAAACGGCAAGATTTCCTCTGAAGTTCTGTGCCACTCGATGGGTTGAAGACTTGCAAGTTGCTGAGCGGGCAATCGAAGTGTGGCCAGCTGTGATGGCGTACATCCACAGCCACAAGAAACTTCCGAAGAGTAAAGTGCCAACATCTGCGTCCTACTTGACAGTCAAGAAGGCAACCGAAGACCCTCTTTTCCTGGCTAAACTTGAGTTTTTCGCTTTTGTTGCAAGACAGCTGAAGCCTTTTTTGGAGGTATTTCAGACAGATGCCCCAATGGTGCCATTCTTGGCAAAGGAGCTCCAAAGCACCCTGACAGGCCTGCTGTCATGCTTTATCAAGAGAGAAGAGCTGGCAAAGATCAAGACACCTCTCCAGCTCACTAAACTGGACCCCCAAGAGAAGCAAATCCATGTCCCACTCAAACACCTGGACATAGGATTTTCAACCAAGCAGGCTTTGCAGAAGGCATCTGAGAAGCTCCAGGAAAATCCAGTGAAAATCGTGGAGTTCAAAAAAGAATGTGTCTCCTTACTCGCAATGACCTGCAAGAAAATTATGGAGAGAAGTCCTCTCATGTATCCAGCTGTGCGGCATATGAGGTCCCTTGACCCTGTGATGATTGTGACAGAAACCGAAAGTACAACAGCAATGTTTGAGAAACTCCTTCAGGTTCTCCTCAATGCTGGATGGTGCCCTGCCACAGAGTGTGACAAAGTCCTTTCTCAGTATAAAGCATTCTCACTCGATGTCAACACAAACCACAAAGCAGAGTTCCAAGAATTTGTTTACAGCTGCAGACTTGATGAATTCTTCGGAAGATATCTCAGTGGCAAAGAAGAGTATGCAGAACTGTGGAACATCATGCAATGTCTCTTCACGCTGTCTCATGGACAAGCTGCAGTAGAAAGGGGGTACTCTGTTAACAAGGATATGCTTGTTGAAAACCTACAGGAGAAGACGCTAATAGCAATGCGCTTGGTCCACGATGCAATGGCTGGGCACACAGATGGAGCTCTTCCAAAAGACCTCAAGCAACACTGCAGAGGAGCAAGGACAAGATATGAGATGTATCTGGAAGACCAGAAGAAGTTGAGAGAGCAAACCACTAAAGAGAAGAAAAGAAAGGAGCTCTCCCAGGAAATCCAGAAAGTGAAAACAAAGCGGCAAAAAGTAATGACTAGCGCTGAAACAATGGAGAAAGAAGCACATGAAATGGCAGTCATGGCAGAGAAGAAGCACGATTTTACACTGCTGTCAAAATCAAATGCCTATCGGAAAGGGGTTGCTGATAAAAAGGAAGAGGTGGCAGCTCTAGACAAAGCCCTGAAAGAGCTGCAAGAGTCTGTCAATAAGTTAAAGCAATGAGGTATGCGCAATAGCCTTTATGGATGTATGAAAGATTGTAATATTTATTGGTCACCCTCCTAAAGACAAATATAACACCATTTTAGCTTATGGAGATGACCAATTTTAACTCAAAATAACATTCTGTTTCAGATCTTCAGACTGTAGAGAGGAGGAGGAAGAGGAGTGGAGAGGGGGAGGAGCCAGGAGGGCACAGAAGGAAAGAGGGAGGAGGAAGAGAAGAGGGGCGAAGATGAAAGAGGAGAAGAAGAGGAGGATAAGAGAGTAGAGGATGACAGAGGAAAAGGGAGAAGAGTGGAGAGGAGTTGAGAAGAGTAGGAAGAGAAGACAGGAGCGGACACAAGAGGGGAGTTGTGGAGAGAAGAGGACAGGATGAGATAGAGGAGTGGAAGAGAGAACATATATCAATCCCAGTGCTCATGTGTTTCAAGGTTCCAGTTCAATAAATTGTTGTTCATCTACAGCTTGTTGCATTATTTCATGCATTGATATTATCAATAAGACATAATATCTAAGCATTTACAATGTAGACTTGACTGGCACATCTTTTAAATCAAGTAAGTAGTCAGGTGTCCTAGGGGGTTGTGCGTGTGAGGGGAGGGGGGCGCGGATGGGGGCGGAAAGCTTCAGGGGCCTATAGATCATCACTTAATATGGTACCTGGAAAATCAGGAGGTAGCATGGAAAAAAATTTCAAGGCAAGCGTGGGAACCCTGTAGCTGCACCTTTACCAGCTTTGAGAACACTTTAATGATCAATCATTATAAAACATATATTATTCTGAAATGGACCAATCTGCACAATCACTACTTTTACTGTCGCTACTTTAACTATATTTTGATGATCATACTTTTATTTGAGGAACTCTTCCTACACTATGGTATTTTTTTACTTACCTACAAGATCTGAGTAGGCCTACTTCTCCCACCTCTGCGCACCTGATGTGATAATGTTACTCGTAATTGGGGCAACAGAGCTATGAGTTAAGGAAGTCGAAAATTGTGCATTTCTCCGACTGAATATGACGCCTTTTGGCCGGCTGTTTGGACAGACTACTCTACTCGTGTCAACGCGCTAACGCGAAAACACTAATGGCAAACGAGCTTTGTCCACATCGAGCCTTGTAGAGTGTCTCTATACTTTTGAATGCTCCGTCCCCGGCAGATCTCTGTGTGCCGCTGCAGCGTGTCTGTTAGGCCCCGCCCCCCGCACACAGAGAGACATAGGGAGATCGCTCTTCTGGAGTGAAGAGAGCGGAAATAATGATATTGCAAGTTAGAAACGTAAGATGCATTTTGACAGACAAGACGGACAATTGGGGGAAAATACCCTGCATTTTGAATGTCCGATAGTCCACCATTAACACCTTAGTCCCGTCTCGTCTCGTCAACGAAAACTAAATATACATTTCGTCAAAGTTTTCGTTATCAAGAATCTATTTTTAGCTCATCATCGTCTCGTCTAAAGGACTTAGTGTCTGTTTCAGGTGATGTTCTTCATCAATCATATCACAATAACTTGAGTCTGTCCTGAGCCTGACATTTGTTTCAGGATAAGTCATTTTCTTCCTCCACACACCATGTTGATCACACTTGTCGCACACTGAATAGCCATTATGTGACTTGATATTCTTAACGTAGGCTCTGGCTGGAGCATCACACACAAATGAGGAAACCAGTACTTTCAATCGGTTACCATTATGAACAACGCCATTAGCCAGTACATTTTTAAGGTCGCTAATAAATTGCTGCAGATACTCAACAACACACTTGGGCTTGCTTAAACCACAAAAGATACCGACAATAAATGGGGACTTAGTATAATCACATTTCAGAATTGCAAGTATAGGGCAGAATTGAAGTCTTGAACTCTTAAAGAGAGGGAGACCATCTATGTTGAACTGTAAAGTAAGAGTTCTGAGGCTCACTGGTAAACTCAAACATTTCAATCGTGAAAGTATCCCTTGCACCAATCCAAAATGGTAGTACTCGCCACCGTGCATTTGAGTGGTTGCAACATCATGTTGTGTTCTAAGCAGAGTTCTTCCATCCTTAGGGAGCATAGGGTGAAAAAGCTTTAAGATGAACAGCAGAGCAGACAAAGCAACCAGACTGATTGAGTAGGATGTTGCCCAATATCTTAGGCTCCTCATAAGCAGATCCTGACTAGGCTGATGCTCGTCATGGCTGTCGGAGTCAGAATCTGATTCAACATTCCCAGCCACACTACCATCAGTATGATCATTTCCCATTTGTACATGATCTGATTCAACTTCATCATCTCCAGCTACACTACCATCAGTATGATCATTTTCCATGTGTACATGGGAAGCTGGTGGTGTATCTAGTTGGGAAACGTGTGAGATTCTGAAGGGTGGTTCCCTATTCACACAGGGGTCTAAATGTGACTTTTTATTATAAAGAGTTTCCTCGTATTCCTTAAGGATATCTTTCTCCATGTCCCTTACAGTTCTGATGACTCTACGTCTTTTAGACCAATAAGAAGCCATCTTAGGTAAAGAGAGGTGGTGCTGCTATAATTACTTTACTTGGCCTTGTGTATTGCAGTGATCCCCTCGACTCGTCTTGTAGTATAATCCTGAAAATGGAGGAAAACAAAGCAGATTAAAAAAAAGTATGCATAAACTAACAGTAAAAATATATATCAGCCTCCTGGTGCAATGCAAATATAACTGTACTGACGAAATTCCCTAGAATTACATGTTTTATTCCATGGGTCTTCAACCGGGAGTCCAGGACCCCTAGGTCATACATTTTACCCAAATATCCTATATGATGCTTTAGCTTGACTGTGTCAGACCAACTTTGATGTAATTTCTGTAGGATGTAGGGATGCCAGAAACTGACCATGATCAAAATCGGCGGGGTCGGTGTGTAGCAAGCTGCAGCAGCAGTCTGCAGTCTGCACAGCCTGCGCTGCTGGCTTCCTCCAAGTTTACAGTAAAACAAACTGGTGGTGTGACCAATGGCCATTTACAATTATTAATACTATTACTATTATTAGCATTAGTCTATATTTTGGTTGAAACTAAGCCAGGAAAAAAAAAAAAAACATAAATAATAATAAAAAAAATATATAAATAAAATCGAATTTTAAAAATAATCTTCGATTATGGAGACTGTAACGAATATTCGAAAAATCGCTGGCATCCCTAGTAGGATGGTAGAGTTTAATGTCAGATTGTGTTAGCTAGCGTACCTGCTGCGTTAGCTAGGTGCTAGTCAGGGCAAGAAAATATCAACTGCGTCATGCGATGAACGGTTTAATTCATTTATGATATAGGCTATATTATAACAAAAAATATGCACAATTTCACCGAAATATCCTAAATAATGCTTTAGCTTGACTGTATCAGTGGACACTTTATGTAATTTCTGTAGGATGGTAGAGTTTAATGTCAGATTGTGTTAGCTAACGCAGTGGTTCCCAACCTTTTTTGAGTACTGTACCCCCAAAGCATTTCAAGCCAACCTAAAGTACCCCCACTACGCAATCAATCGTGGTGATCCCCAGGATATATTAAGTGTGTGTGTGTGTGTGTGTGTGTGTGTGTGTGTGTGTCCTGGATAAAGTCACATGGTCACACAGGTTAGCAGTTTATTGAAGTAAAGCTTTAGTTCTGAGGTCTGACATCATCACTTCATTCCCATTGTAACATTAAGTTAACAAAGCACTGAAGAATCTGCTACAAAACTAAGATAAGATAAGATGAGATACGATGCGATACGATACAATCAGATGAGATATTCCTTTATTGATCCCCTTGGGTAAATGTGGGTGTCATAGCAGCATGGGGGAGGGGGGTATAGGTATGGGCAGGGTAATAGCAGAAAGAAATATAGAATTAGATCTGAATATAAAAAGATGAGAAAAATGTGAGGGATATAATAACCATATACCGTAATAATCGTGTGTGTGTGTGTGTGTGTGTGTGTGTGTCTAAGGTGAAACCTGGGAGTGGAAGAAGGAGAGAAGTGACGAGGAGAGATAGAGAAGAGGAGGATATTTTGTCTGTGTGACCCAATGTGACAATTAAATCATATTCAATCATACTAATCATATACATTTTAATAGCCATTGTTTAAAGACTTAAAAAAAAAAGTAAGGTAACTCACCAATTAATGTGACACTTGAGCCTGTTTCTCCCTCATCAGTTTTGTGAGTCTGGGGGAGATTGTTGCAACAGCTGTGACCAGGTTATTCTCCAAGTTGAGTCTGTTCCTGTGTTTAGTCTTGATGTGGGTCATGGCGGAGAATGTCACCTCACACAGGTATGTGGACCCAAAAGGCAACAGTTCATTCAGGGCATGTTTCCCCAATTCAGGATACTCCTTCTCCACACCAGAACTGTTTCAGTGGTGTGCTTGAGTACCTCATCTTCAGGCTCCTATCTGAGGACACATCTATGAGGTCTTCTTGCAGTCTGGCGGGAATGCTGCTGTTAATGCACGTCACAAATGGATTACGCACCCAGTCCAGTGTGGATGACTTGTTGTCAATATCAGGGAAGTAGAAGTTGAACTCATTCTTGAGCTTGGACAAATGTGTGTGTACTATTTTCACAATTGGAGCTCTGTCACATTCACCAGTAGCAATGTATGCGTTCAGCTGCAGGAAACAACTTGTATCCCCTTTTTCACATTTGCTCTGCCAGAGCTTGATCTTCTCCATGAATCCACACACTTTGTCATACAAGCTAAGAACATTTGTTTTTTTACCTTGAAGAGAGAGATTCAGCTGGTAAAGTAACCTGTATATCCTATAAAACCTGTTCCAATAATTATAACCTGTTTTAATAATTATAACTTTGTCTGTGTAAAATGTATACTTATGAAACTAGACCAAGTGTTCTTATTTTCCTTTGTTTGCTGTGGTCAATTGTGTGTGCGTTGACTTAGGAATGTAGAGGATCCAGTCGGCCCCCCCGGGGTTTTAATGGCCCGGATAGGAGCATGGGGGGGGTTGTAGGAGAAAGGTAATAAAACTGACACCATTGAGTCTATGCAGAGATTGTTCTGAGAGAAAGATTGGGATGCGGAGTGGTACGGCCAGGTGCTGAGGATAAACGAAGATAAGGATTGGTATCTCACCCCCGTGCGACCCAGAATTGTTTATTTTATGGCTGCCATAAAAGATGACCTGGGACTGATCGGCGGCGCAGGAGATCCAAAGTTCCCACACTTATGGCTGACTCACTCTGATTCGCTGTTTAGACCTCGTCGATGGCTAACTCACTCTGATTCACTGCCTAGGCCCGCCCAGGAGTGAGTCCACCAATGGATGAACAGCTAGGAAGGAGCAACCGACACAACTCCTCCCACACAACTCCTCTCCGTTTGTGGGCATAAATATTATGAATTCTGTACGCTCGGGGCCTTTTTTCTGTCTGACTGTCTGATACGTACATCGCACGGTAGTAAGAGCAAAGGCCCGAAGTACTTCGTTATATTGTACTGTTGTTTTTACCATTAAATCAGCTTATTGTTAAACCTCATATCTCTGCGTCTGAGCCGTTCCTTTTTACAGCAGACCACTCATCAAACGAAGCGGAGGGGCTCGAACCTTCAACAACTGAAGGTGCTTAAACCCAACAATTTGGTGACCGACCGACGTGATGAGTAGGGTCTCATAGAAGGAACACCGGCAGCCAGCGGACGAACTGTCCAGGGAAGACACCTCGAATACCTCTGACAACTAAACAAGGGCCCTACAACTGAAAGGTGAGCAGATACCTGTTATTATCAAAATCTGTGATTGGCTATACTACAAAATTTTAGAGTTGTCAGCGGCATTTTCAGTGTTTTAGTCTTACGGTAGAAAGAACAGTACTACAGAATAACACTTTCCAGTCTCAAAGAGGAGCTGTAGTTGTGTTATATGTGGGGTATTTCAAGAGGAGAAACGCAACTTTCAAAATCAATTTGAAATGACCGGATCTCGCAAACTCTTGCTGTGGGGTTAATCTAGAAGACTAAACGTGACGATAAAGAGATTCTGTAGACTGGGTTTCGACTCCTTGCCAAAAGCCACATCGCCGAAAGGGGGTGTAGAAGCGCTTCTGGAAGTCTCTCCATCTGTTGAAATATACATCGCACTATAAAAGTCAACTAGACTGTACGGGGAATATATTAACTGTGTAACGAGATTGCAGTGGTTATAAAATTTAAAGGAAGTCCAGCTGCAATGGTCGTTCGAGATTTCAGTGGTTTTAAAATTTAAAGAAGTCCAGCTGAAATACTCTGAGAAATAAGGTGACACACACAGTAATTCTTAGACGAATTCTGGGGTTGGGGCTCATCGACTAATGTACACAGGCAATCCTTAGACGGATCTGGGGTTACATTAGGTTTATTTATTTTGAGTGTGATTAACTGTGTAACGAGATTGCAGTGGTTATAAAATTTAAAAGAAGTCCAGCTGCAATGGTCGTTCGAGATTTCAGTGGTTTTAAAATTTAAAGGAAGTCCAGCTGAAATACTCTGAGAAATAAGGTGACACACACAGTAATTCTTAGACGAATTCTGGGGTTGGGGCTCATCGACTAATGTACACAGGCAATCCTTAGACGGATCTGGGGTTACATTAGGTTTATTTATTTTGAGTGTGATTAACTGTGTAACGAGATTGCAGTGGTTATAAATTTAAAGAAGTCCAGCTGCAATGGTCGTTCGAGATTTCAGTGGTTTTAAAATTTAAAGAAGTCCAGCTGAAATACTCTGAGAAATAAGGTGACACACACAGTAATTCTTAGACGAATTCTGGGGTTGGGGCTCATCGACTAATGTACACAGGCAATCCTTAGACGGATCTGGGGTTACATTAGGTTTATTTATTTTGAGTGTGATTAACTGTGTAACGAGATTGCAGTGGTTATAAAATTTAAAAGAAGTCCAGCTGCAATGGTCGTTCGAGATTTCAGTGGTTTTAAAATTTAAAGAAGTCCAGCTGAAATACTCTGAGAAATAAGGTGACACACACAGTAATTCTTAGACGAATTCTGGGGTTGGGGCTCATCGACTAATGTACACAGGCAATCCTTAGACGGATCTGGGGTTACATTAGGTTTATTTATTTTGAGTGTGATTAACTGTGGTTGTATATTATAATATTTTCAACATCAATTTGAAAGGACCGTCCCTGAAAGTATTGTAGAATCTTATTTGTATCTGATAGCATATACGTGACGATCAAAGGTTATTGTAGACTGGGTTTCGACTCCATGCCTTGGGCCGCATCCTCCTTAAGGAGAGGCGCTCTTTTGCAGTCTCCGTAACTGGTTGAAATACACCTCGCAACGAAAACTATCAGACTGTATACCTGTGGGAATAAAACTACAATAATTAGTAAATTATAGTACGCAGGGATATCTGTTTTTTATAAGAAACTAAAACCGTTAGGAGAGGCGCTCTTTTGCAGTCTCCGTAACTGGTTGAAATACACCTCGCAACGAAAACTATCAGACTGTATACCTGTGGGAATAAAACTACAATAATTAGTAAATTATAGTACGCAGGGATATCTGGTGTTTTTTATAAGAAACTAAAACCGTTAGGAGAGGCGCTCTTTTGCAGTCTCCGTAACTGGTTGAAATACACCTCGCAACGAAAACTATCAGACTGTATACCTGTGGGAATAAAACTACAATAATTAGTAAATTATAGTACGCAGAGATATCTGGTGTTTTTTATAAAAAACTAAAACCTTTAGGAGAAGCAGATACGAACGAAGTCAAAAATGGAAGGAGAATTTGAACGTGAAGAGAGAGAATTAGGAGTCCCTGTTCCGGGGAGTTTAAGGGAACAGTGGGGACAAGCAGAGAGATTGATACTTAGCGGACTTAAGCCCGGAGATCATAAAAAGGCGAGCAGGGATCTCCGTTTCTTACACGATCAGATGATCGCAGAGAATAGAGTAGAGGGTGACGAGGCAATAAGTCTCCTAGCCACAGCACTCAATACATACGAGCGACAGTTGGTTCGGAAATTAGAAACTCTCAACAAGCAGAAGGCAGGTTTTATCAGGGCTTCTAAACTTAACAAAGAAAGGGAGCTAGTTGACAAGCTAAGGAGAATAGGCCATAACGCAGCTTTAGTTATGAATGGAGTGGCAGTAACCTGCTCTCTGAGCAAAATTCCCGCCAAAAATCTGCCCGCCATAGCAGCCCCACCAGTCCTGCACCAGCCCCTCCCACAGAAGTGATAGAGCCAGTCAGGAAGGAGAAGCCATATGGTGGGCCCCTCCCAGACATCCCAGAGGGCGGTCCCCTCCTCTATCCAGATTTATACAACCCCTTTAAGACCCGACCCCCTCCCTATACGCTTCCCTCCACCTCTAACCCCCCCTCACCCAGTTCCCCTCATGACATTAAAGAACACCTGTATCAACACATACACCTACAGATGAAGAAATACTTGACTTTGTTGCAAAACGCGTCAAATTTTTTAGGACTAAAAAAAAAAAGGATGAAACCTCTGCCTCTGACAGAGAAGACACGGCAAGTCAAGACGGCACAGGGGACTCCACCTTCCTCTGAAACAGGTTGATATAGCCGGTGTCGGACTTTGTTTATGAACACATTAACTGAGGGACAGGTTTCTCCCCATTTGAGCTGACCCACGGCCATCAGTTTCCGGGTCCTGGAGCATTAGCAGTAGGGAAAGAAGTAGAGGAAATTAGCTCAAAACCATATTACCAGCAACTTAAGGGCTTGGTATGAGATTTCTCCACCCAGGTGGCTGACGCCAAAGGGGGACCGGAGAAGCACGAGGCTAACACCGCAGAATTCATCTGGCTGAAGGTCATCCGTCCGAAGTGGCTCAACCCAAGGTTCACCGGCCCGCACAGAGTGACTCAGAGGACATCACATGCAGTTCGCCTCGAAGGAAAGGGGGAAACGTGGTATCATTGGAGCCAGTGCGCCGTTGGAAAACCTCCAGCAACGGTTAGACGACATCAGAACTGACATCGCTGCAGCAGGACGAGAGAACGACACATCTGACGACGACAGCCCAGCAGAAGCAACGACCCACAACAGATGACAAGGACAAAGACACAGAGGTAACAACAGGCGATCTTGGAAAGGAGATTACGGCCGGCGAGGAGGCGGACACGAGTCTACTCTGAAACACACGACTCCATATAGGACCCGACTTTTTTACTCCCACCTTTAGGGGCACTTTCCAATAAGTAGCAGCATTTTTATGCCCACCTATAGGGCCTCTTTCTAATAAGAGTAGTAGGTTATATATAACGACAGGTTAGCCCTATAGTTAAAGGGCAGTGAAAGTCTCCCCACTCACCAGACCTTATATTTAACAGGTTCTGGGAGCACAGTATTTACCATTACAGGGTACTATTTTACACCCTAGTTTTAAAAAATCTCCTTAGGAGATTTTAGCATTGTGTTCAACCTAATTACAATAGCACGGACCACTGATTAAAGGTACTCAACAATGACAGACTGTGGATTACACTTCCTTATTGTTTGTTGGTGTACTCTGCTAGTGGGAATCGTGGTTTTACTTGGGACACTGTTTGTATCTTGAACACCATTCTTAGTTATATGGCCCATTAGCGAATTGCCTTATTATTTGATTGGGTGTTAATTCCTTGTGTCCTAGTAAATCTCCTATTATTAATAACAGAAATAATGTGTGTTCACCCTTGCCTTTATTTTTGTTTTAATGATTCCATTGACCACCCAGACTCCATTCCCCCGCCAGAGGAGTCCGTAACTAGGGTAAACGGGCCATAACATGAGGTAGTTGTTACCAAAATGTCTCCTAAACAAACCTTCACTTTCCAAGCAGGTAGTGATGGAATAATGCAGACAGGATCAACTATGTACATTACAATGTGCTCCGTTTAGCTAATCTCACTAGGGACGCTGTAGAAGGACTCGCTGAACAGCTGGGGCCGACTTCCCTTATGGCTGAAACAGAATAGAATGGCCCTTGACATGCTGTTAGCTGAGAAAGGAGGTGTGTGTTCAATGTTTGGTGATATGTGTTGTACTTTCATTCCAAACAATACGGCTCCGGACGGTTCCGTCACAAAGGCTTTAGAAGGCTTTCGCACACTATCCATAACTATGCATGAACAATCAGGGATACACAACCCCTTGGGAATGGTTTACAAACATGTTTGGTCAATGGAAAGGTTTAATAATGTCTCTTTTGATTTCAATAGCTACTTGTATTGCCATTTTAGTAACATGTGGTTGTTGTGTGTGCCTTGTATCCGCTCATTGTGGGACAGACGCAGTAGAAAAGAATGACAGTGGTTATGTTTCGAATGCTTGTGTGAATTGATCTCTGGAGGTGAGATCAAAAGGGGGAAAGTAACCTGTTATCCTATAAACCTGTTCCAATAATTATAACCTGTTTTAATAATTATAACTTTGTCTGTGTAAAATGTATACTTATGAAACTAGACCAAGTGTTCTTATTTTCCTTTGTTTGCTGTGGTCAATTGTGTGTGCGTTGACTTAGGAATGTAGAGGATCCAGTCGGCCCCCCCGGGGTTTTAATGGCCCGGATAGGAGCATGGGGGGGTTGTAGGAGAAAGGTAATAAAACTGACACCATTGAGTCTATGCAGAGATTGTTCTGAGAGAAAGATTGGGATGCGAGTGGTACGGCCAGGTGCTGAGGATAAACGAAGATAAGGATTGGTACCTCACCCCCGTGCGACCCAGAATTGTTTATTTTATGGCTGCCATAAAAGATGACCTGGGACTGATCGGCGGCGCAGGAGATCCAAAGTTCCCACACTTATGGCTGACTCACTCTGATTCGCTGTTTAGACCTCGTCATGGCTACTCACTCTGATTCACTGCCTAGGGCTCGCCCAGGAGTGAGTCCACCAATGGATGAACACCTAGGAAGGAGCAACCGACACAACTCCTCCCACACAACTCCTCTCCGTTTGTGGGCATAAATATTATGAATTCTGTACGCTCGGGCCTTTTCTGTCTGACTGTCTGATACGTACATCGCACGGTAGTAAGAGCAAGGCCCGAAGTACTTCGTTATATTGTACTGTTGTTTTTACCATTAAATCAGCTTATTGTTAAACCTCATATCTCTGCGTCTGAGCCGTTCCTTTTTACAGCAGACCACTCATCAAACGAACGGAGCGGAGGGGGCTCGAACCTTCAACCACTGAAGGCTGCTTCACCCCAACACTGGTTGAGTTTGCTGAAAATATCAGAGAGGTATCCCAGCCGAGCTACCCAGTCAGCGTCGTCGAACATAGCCACAAGTGGGTGTGTGTGCTCCGAAAGAAATGCCCTCACTTCATTGCGTAGCTCGAACAGCCGCTGTAACGTCTTCCCTCGGGATAACCAGCGGACGTCAGTGTGAAGCAGGAGCTGTTTACGTTCTGACCCACCGTCTTCACAAAGTGACTGAAACAGTCTATGATTCAAAGGCCTGGACTGTATGAAGTTGATCACTTTTACGGCATCATTCAAAACATCGTTTAACTCTGGACTCATTCTCTTGCTAGCTAATTCTTCTCGGTGAATCATGCAGTGCGTCCATGTAACGTCAGGGTTTACCTTTTTTATGTGGGCCATTAATCCATTTACTCTGCCGATCATCGCCGCAGCGCCGTCTGTGCACACATGAGAGCAGGATTTCCAATCCAGCTTGTGTTGAGAGAAAAAATTGTCAATAACGTTAAAAACGTCCTGTCCGGTAGTTCTCCCCGTGAGTTTCTTGCAAAACAGAATGTGCTCGTTCATCTCCAAAGTGTCTTTGTAACGCACAAACGCAATCAGTTGTGCTTCCCCACTGACATCCGTTGATTCGTCCAACTGCAAAGCGAACGTACCAGACGCTTTACATTTTTCCACCACTTGGTCAATAATGTCAATTCCCATGTCGTCGATCCGATGGCACACAGTATTATTTGACAACGGCACTTTCTTCAGGACATCAGCTGCTTTCTTATCGAGCATAGTTTCTGCGAGAATTATAGCAGCAGGCAAGATTAGCTCTTCGGCTATGGTAAATGGCTTTTTCGATTTAGCAACGAGTAGCGACACGGCATAAGATGCCTCCGAGGCCTTGGTTGAGACCGATGTCGCTTTCTTTAGTTTTTCTTGGCTTCCCTTAAATTCAGCCAGCTTTTGGTGGAAAAACTCTGCAGGCTTACCCACACAGGCGGGATGTCTAGTACTAAGGTGCCGATGTAAATGGGATGGTTTCATGCTATTATTAGAAAGCACGTCGCCACAGATGAAACACATTGGCTGCGGTGGCTCTGTAGTTGTGACCGTAAACCCGGAGAGCACATAATGTTCACCAAACTGACGATTCTTCACCTTCTCTGTTTTCATTTTCTTGAGAACGGGTTCTCCTGATTCAGCAGTATCACCTGTGCTGTTGTTTCTGGATGAACCAGCTCGACTCAGCCATTGATCCATAATGATTATGTTAACAGAAATTTTGATCTCAATAAACACCAGCGCATTCACTTGATAGGATGTTGATATTTTGCTAGCTAGCAAGAAAACCAGCGCGCCACTACAATGATGATGATGATGTAACACCTGACAGTCCGGCAGGAAGCTGAACGCCGCGCCAATAATAATATATAGCCAGCAAATTATTACTTAATTTGAATGCCCCCAATTTTGGTTACATTATTACAGATTATGCATTATTCAGGTTCAGTTTTCCTGTAACATTTTTAATAAAAAAAAAATCTAATTTTTTTTTTTTTTTTTTTTTTTTTACTATTCAAAATCTTTTCACGTACCCCCTGGGGACCACCCACGTACCACTAGGGGTACGCGTACCCCCGGTTGGGAAACACTGAGCTAACGTATCTGCTGCGTTAGCTAGATGCTAGTCAAGAAAATATCCACTGCGTCATGCGATGAACGACGTTAAATTCGTTGATGATATATATTATTATAAGTAATTAGTTCCCTCTTTTGCGCTCTGGATAGCCTAAAAAAACATAACAGGGTGTAACTGAGGTAAACATATAGAGTAGGTATGCGCAACGGTCATGTTACATTTCTTACCGATTTGTGATATCTGTCTCTTCTCTTCAGGCGGCTTGGCGGCAACTGAACTGAAGCCTGCCTTCCTCCAAACCCTGAGGTGTACGCTCTTTCATGTGACCAACGTGCTTTCAAGATTAAGTGCAACGTGCAACAGTCACGTTTTGACGTTAGCCAACGGTTTGGAGAAGAGTCCATCGGGCTCGCAGGAGGATGAGATCGAGAGCTGCGCAAGGGTGATGGGAGCAGTTGGTCTCGCCCGAAAGCTGCACAGGGGGAGGGGAACCATTGGTCTCGCCCAAGCCCCCAGGAAATGCGAGGAAAATATTCACCGTGTCTCAATCTTTAGACTGTATATATATTCAAAGTGTGTTTATCAAGTTGTTTATTTGTATTATATGTGCAGCAAGTATATAGAAGCAGCTGTTTGGGGAATCAGACAGACTCAATCTATAATCATTCAATATATATTAAAAGAAAGGACACAGAAAATCGAGTTCTCAAACTAAGACAAAAAAGTGCAAGATAAAATATAGATAAATATAAACAAACACAATTTAGATTAAGTGATATAATCTTAATTGTTGATTAAATTTAGACAGTATTGCAAATAAATTAACTGTTAACAGCAATGTAATAAGTATATACAGTATATGCAAAATGAGATGTTATATATGGCACACAGATGAAATGTGTTAATTTGAAGTAAAAGTATGTAAGGCTGAAGTGACAGCAGTGATGATCTCTGGTTCTACACTAACTCATACGTCTGGAGGACAGTATACAGAGGTTTGGGTGGAGAATGTTCCTGATCTGACAGCCAGGCATGACGGGTAATCTGTGACGTTTCGCTCATTCAAAAGTTGGGCCATTTTGTCTTTATGCACAGCTCTCATAGGAAAGAACCAGACCCCGCCTCCGATGCTGTATCATGATCTCGCCCGAGAGGGGAGCGCCACACGTTGAAACAATGTCAATTCAATGTAGGGAATTTCAACGTTGAAAAACCAGCATCTATATTAAATTGATTCAACAACATTTTTTCAAACGTTGAAATGGTATCTGTAATAACACATCGAATCAACATTGATTTTTCAACCTCAACCAAAAATAACCAATTTAACCAAAATCCAATGTTGAATTAATATCTTTTGCTAAATATCTTTTAGCCCTGAATAATAAAAATGTATTCACGCACTGTGATGTCTATGACCTGATAGAGTCCTTGGCCAAGTGATATATATTTTTTGCTCTCTTTTAATAAATAGTTGAACTTAGAAGTTGTTTGTCTTTCCTGGAATAAAAGAACATGACACCTCCGACGTAAGCCTGAAGTATTGGTTCTTGCCGGGCAGCCGAGTGGGGTCAGCTAAGAACCGGTTTTCGGTACTGAGAGCCGGCTCCGCTTGTGGAGTCTATTTTTATATAAAATTAGAAAGACTGATTCTTATTATTACATTATAAGCTTATTGTGCTCATTTTATGTTGCTATGACTTGGGAATAAATAGACAAAATCACCAATCCCAAGGTTTGATGGGTTGGATAGGAAACGAAGGGAAAAGTCACAGAAGAAGGTTTTTAGCTTGCAATACTAAAGGAGCAAGGTCAAGTGCAGACACTGGAAGAATACAAAGAGGTAGTCAGAACAGGGCATCGCTCCGGCCATGAGGTGTATGTGAGATTCGCTCCCACGCATAATAAAATACAATACAGCTTTATTTATAGAGCACTTTAAACCTCCAGACCAAAGTGCTGTACAGGCAAATAAACAAAACAAAACATATAAAAAATAACACAGCACAGCTCACACACCATAAAACAAGTACAAGTAAAAACAATAGACAATTTAAAAGCAATGAAAGCAACGCTCTAAAAGATGTTAATACGCTAAGGAGAAGAGGTGGGTTTTAAGAAGCGATTTAAAAGCAGGCAGTGTGGCGGCCTGTCTGATGTGGAGCTGCTACAGAGAAGCAACGGCCCCCTCTGAGCTTTGACTTGGTTCTGGGCACATTCAGGAGCAGTTGATCAGCTGACCTGAGAGGGCGGTTGGGCGTGTAAGGGTGTAGCAGCTCAGAAAGATATGGTGGGGTCATGCCATTTAGGGATTTAAAAGTAACAAAAGGATTTTGAAATGAATCCTAAGATGTATTGGCAGCCAGTGGAGCGAAGCCAAAATGGGGGAAATGTGGTCATATTTATGAGCATAACTATGAACCAGTATAATGAAGGTTTTCCACTATATCTGTAGAGACTTTAGCGAAAACAAATCAATAGGATAGCGGATAGAGTAGGGAGGGACTTCGCCGGCCGGCCGAATGCTGATTGGAAGGTCGCGTTGCCAAGATACTTTGTCTAAGTCTTTGTCTAAGTCTGTTCACCAACAGACAGAGCCAAAGTCTAAACCAAGGTTACTCTCCATCTAGTCTCAACCAATCATAAATGTACGGGCAACGCCCTGTGTAATAAAATGTATTGTCGCACGAGGTCTGGGGCTCTTTACGGATATAGTGGTTACAGATAACAGCTTTGCTGCCTGTGATTTCTGTGACGTGATGAGTCCTTGGCCAAGTGAATATATATATTTTGCTCTCTTATAATAAATATTTAAACTTTAGAAGTTGTTTGTCTTTCCTGGAATTTTGAACATGACACGCTGCGGTGGCAACAGGAAGAACCAGAGCTTAATCAGGCCCTGGAACCGGTTTGGTGGAAAAGGGGCATTTCCGACTCTTGAGAGGAACTTTCTGATCATGTAACCATTAACTGTCTTATTTATTCCAATGTATGTCTTATCATAGCATAGTTGGAAGTCGGATTTGTTTGACTTTTCAAAAACAAAGTAAAATTAGAGTTATGGCTGTTTGATTTGCTCTACCACTGAATCCATCTTGTCTACATACGGTTCATTCAAGGTACAACCGGTACGTAGCCAAGTGCAAGGACATTAAACAGAGAGGACAATTGGACTCGCTGTAATCTCTGTGTCCAGGAGATAGACAGCAGTAAGCAGAGTGACCGCTCTGAGAGAGGAGGGGATTACTGATTAGTCTGTGTGTGTGTCTGAGAGAGAGAGACGTTTTATCTCTGTGCTGAGAATATGTTAGAATGCAGTAACTCACAATAGGATATTAATGAACGTGAATTATACAGTATAACAGCTAATATAATTGTAGCAACTATAATCGGTTATTGTTTATGGTGAAAAGTCAATACGATTAAAATGGCACCTGCCATAGTTGATTATGGAAGAAGAAAAAAGAGGCACCTGCAGGCTATGAGATCCTGTTTTTTTTCAGATGCCAGTGGAATAGTAAAATGTAAGATAGTCCAGTAACTAAAGCACCATCTGGAGTGTAATTCCACAAGGCCTTTATCTATGTCTTAGTGCCTAAATTCATATAAATGATGTGTATGTAATTGAAGATCAGGATTATTTAGGTGCCAATAATAGTTATTGAATCAGTAAGGTTCTTAATTGATGACAAAACGGGAGTGAAAGTTGTAGTAAATTACCAGAACCAGTTGAAACACAAGCAAGTAGCGGACCAATAATGTAACATAACCATAGTAATATAAGGTATATTAGTACATTTGTTGGCATGAAGAAAGTTCGTAAATTACAAAAAACATTCTCTTAGGACCAATGTTAACTCATTTATTTGTATAAACTATAATATGCTATGAAACAGACCCCTGCTTGTTTTATGGTTGCTAAAAATGACACATTAAACTTTGACGCTCTACAAACCCCTATAACAAAAAAAATTCACAAGCATGGCTGCCTATAGTGTCCCTAGTAATTATGATTTTAGTAAAAGGAAGTTAGATAACAACAACATTTTATTTAGGGAGAAAGTCAGAGTAGATGGTTCAAATAAACACGGTACTTTCAGCGTTTCGTATGAAACTTTTGTAAGAGATAAGATAAGATAAGATGGTACTTTATTGATCCCAATTTGGGAAATGTTTGCGTTGCAGCAGCATAAAAAGACATGGCATTGTACAATACAAATTCAAAGACTAGAAATAAACAAGAAAGTAGAAAATATACATGTTGAATTTAACAAGGTATTATATATACATACATATACATACATATATGACAGATAGAATATTAAATATTGAACAGATTATATAAATGTAAAATGTACAATGTGGTTTTATTCCAAGAGAAACTATGGAGCAGAGTTCTCTGCCAGCCAGAGGTGATTTGTTGTACAGAGTTATTGCAGTGGGCAGGAATGTTTTTCTGTATCGGTCCTTGTGACAGCGAAGGGGGGGGGGGGTATCCATGATGGACAACAGTAAGTGTATATTAAATCATACGATCATCTTTTCTTAACCAAGTTGTCCGTTATCATATGTAAATATGTAACTTTACTTTGGGTTATTTACATAAAACGCAATTATTTCTATTATTTTTAGTGAATCCTTTCTTCAGTTATCAGTTCATAAGTGTTTTTCATATATGTATGGTTTTACACTTAAATTGAAGATATAACAAATAGTCATTAACGCCTACTGTAGGTCAAATTCACTATTTGAAATATTATTCAAACATTTTGGTTTGAAATTAATGTTGTAAAAAAGTCAGTAACTTCATTATATGTTCTCATACATTAATATATAAAAATGTTCAAAATAATGTGCTTTGATATTTATTTTATTTAGACTTGAGTTGTATTTCACCAGTTTTGTATGTGTTGACTTTGTAGATTATGATTCAATTTTCTTGTTAGCCATGTCCTTGTGTTACTTTATGCAAGGGCACTCATTCTGTCTGCTTATTACTGTCTCACATTTTTAATTCTTATGCATTTTTAAACAGCCACGCCTTCTTACAAATTGTCCCCTTTTGATGGGTTTTACTGCAAATGACAATGTCAGTTTAGTTGTTGACTTCTCTGCATAACTTATTAATTAGAAAATGAGTGGCTCCGTTGACCTCTGGCATTTAAAATGAAGTCACACACACTTAAACACACACACAATGCCAGGCAGACATGCGCCAAAGCGTGTTTGTGCACACCCAGAAACAGGAACACAACTAACCTTTCTATAGTACAACTCGAGAGATGCCTACTTAGAAAGATAAAGTCTTGTTTGTTGAGGTTAGATAATTAGATTTCAGGTCAAAATGTCACCAACAAAATATATATATATTCTTTCAATATGTAAATGCCCAATATCTGGTTAAGGTGCTCGGGGGGCAAAATGAGATGTTACCGGTACATTTGTTTGGTACATTTTCAACAAATGCATTTTTTAATTACAGGTTGCCTTGTTTCTGACAAGGACTGCAAATAATTGGACAATGAATTCATCAATTATGTAATTGGGAAACAAAATGTCAGAAAAAGTCATGATGTGTAAATACCAAGCTGTCCTCTTTAAATAATTAGTTAGTTTAACATTTCAAAACCCATTACAATGTGCAACACATTAGATAAGACAAAGAAAAAAAAACTCCTCACATTTAACATAAATTATCAGATTTTATGCCGTATTTACAATTTCTTTCTGCTTTAAAAACTAAACGAAAAACATTTAGCATAACTTTATTCGAATATAGATTTAATAAGGTTGTGGTCTAGTTAAAGTGGATGTTTTGAACTTCACATCAGAGCAGCACTTGTAAGTTTACAAAAACTTAACGGCAGTTAAATGAACTAGATGTTTGTCAACTTGTTTTGCTAGTAAAAATGTAGTCTCTTTTCCTTAATATTTATGTTTTTTGATTGCATCATTTTCCTTTCTTTTTCCCTTTTAACCATCGGTCTGTCTCTCTAATGAAACAAGCTAAACCAAAGGCCTTTCACACACTATGGGCTATGAGTAAAGTTTAAATTGCAGGATTAAAGTTTAATAAGGGAAGACGTTTGAATTATTTATAAGTCAGGTGTGTGTGTGTGTGTGTGTGTGTGTGTGTGTGTGTGTGTGTGTGTGTGTGTGTGTGTGTGTGTGTGTGTGGATACAAGTGTACAGCCGTTCTCAATGAATGCCTGTTGAATGTTAAGATGCTCGGTAAATCAGTTGGTACATACTGACAGACATGTGTCAAACAGATATATAAAACATGTATGGGCACATATGTTAGCAACTTATAACTCCAAAAAGAAATATGGAAGTGCAATCAAAAGAATGATCTGCAATAACATATTAAAGTAGTTATTTTCTTTTAAAAGAAAAGTATTTTATTAAAATGTGAAAAAAGCCATGTTCTTTTAAAAACCCCTCCAGACCAGTTTGCCGCAAGGACTGTATTTTACTATCAGGCAGTCTAAAATATTTAGTATTTTACTTTCCTATTAACATAGGGCCAGACCTTGAAGCTTGAGTTGTACTTCTGGTAATTTTAGCGTTATCATTAAATGTAGGCCTCATTAAATAGATCAGGCCAGCAGGAAGCCTGTGGAAAGAACCCACCACCCCCTCACACTGTTAGTACTGAATAAAAAAAATACTTCCTAGCACACATTTGACTAATTTTAGTAGAGTTTTAAATGAATAGCTTATATAAATGACATTTACACTAACTGCATGTCTGTGTATTGCATATGGAGCTGTATTTCGCATGTTGCTAGCTTAGCTTAGCATAGAGACTGAGGGCAGTGGGAAACAGCTAGCATGGCACTGTCTAACATTTTAAACACACATGCCAGCACCCCTAAAACTCACAGAAAAAAGTATTTCTTGTTTGTTCATACATACATTGAAGTTAAAATATATTTTCAGAGTTTATAGGGTAGATATGTGCTTAGACTTAAACAATTGTGGCAAACAACATCTAGGGGCAGTTTCCTGAAGTGTTGTCATGGTGAGGTTGTTAGGATTAGTATCCTGGCTGTAACATGGATTTATAAAGAGAAGAGAGGAGTGGATACAGAGAAGGCTTCTCAATTCTCTAATTTCCCCTCCTCGACTCCCCTCCTCGACTCCTATCCTCATGTCTTAGTCCCGCCCACAGGAGATGCGAGCGGAGGAGTCGAGGAAGGGAACCGAGGAGAGAGGAGTGGAAGCAGCAGGCGTTTAGAGAAATTAGAAATCCTCTCCTCTGAGTGGTCATTTTAAAGAGACATCCATTAATGATGACAAGAGGCACAGCACTCTGTCTGATGGACAGAACTGTGTTCATGACGACTTATATATTGACTTTAATTCATTCACAGTGCGCGGTATAATGAGACAATAACAGGCTACAGATGCGGACATATACACACACATATATTTATATAAAATATATACAATTTCAGAATTAAACAAGTATGAGAGCACTCTCATAATAACGTAACACAATCAGAGACTGGATATATCCCCCCCCCTCTCTGTTCACTGAAATGGGGAATTGAAATTACGGGCCAAAAGTTTTATTTACAAGTATTAAAAGTAAGCATAGGACACCAAACCAACTGAGACCTGTCTGTCCGCCGCATCTACGCACTGTACAACACACACCTACAGCTCCTAAAGCATATAATATATATCAGGATACAGCCGTTGTGTATTTTATTATGTGAAGCACTAAATGGTTTTAGAAAAAATATCGACTTTTTGTTTGTAGATATCTACGAAACTAAAGCATACAAATACAGAGAGTAATGTAGGCCTGTTATACTGAGTGATATATATTATACACACTGCTCTGCCTTCTGCACGGACCTCACAGCTGTTCTCACTGGAAACATCGCGTTGCGATGAAAGCAGTTAATACATTAATATCCAAGGGATGCATGCAGAGCTGTCATTGGCTGAGATAAGTCCGGCCGTGTGTCACGACTCTTTGAAACATCACTGTTGCCGGAAATACATCCGCGGAGGAGCCGTGGAGGAACCATCAGTGTATCCTCGATTATAGCTCCTCCAGAGAGCCTCCTCGATGCTCGATGCTCGGTCCTCGATGTGCATTTAGAGAAATTAGATGTCCTTCAACATGGCGCACTGAAATCCATTTCCGGGTCACTACTGTTGGATTGGGCACCCTTTGGAGTGGTTGAAGGTTCGAGCCCGCTCCGCGCCGTTCGTTTGATGAGTGGTCTGCTATAAAAGGAAGGACTCAGGCACAGAGATATGAGGTTAACAATAAGCTTATTTAATGGTAAAAGCAACAGTACAATATAACGAAGTACTTCGGGCCTTGGCTCTGCTACCGTGCGATGTACGTATCAGACAGTCAGACAGAACAGAGGCCCCGAGTGTACAGAACTCACGATATTTATACACACAAACGGGGAGGAGTTGTGTCGGTTGCTCCTCCCTAGGTGTTTATCTACTGGTGGATTCACTCCTGGGCGAGCCCTAGGCAGCGAATCAGAGTGAGTCAGCCATAGCGTGGGAGGTTTGGATCTACTGCGCCGCTTATCTTTGTTTATTCTTCGACACCTGGCAGTCCCGTCCCTGTATACCAATCTTTATCTAAACACTTTCCCATGCTCCTGTCCAGCCCACCAAAACCCGGGGGGGGGCGACTGGGCCCCACACACTCCTAAGCCACGCACACACAATGAGCACAGCAAGCAAACAACACCAGAAATGAGAACACCTGCCCCAGTCCCACAAGCACACATTCCACACAGACCATTGGCGCCCAAGATATGTCGGGTATGACCTGTCTATTGAAACAGGTCATACAGGTTACTTTACTACCGGAGGACCGAGGAGTCGAGGAGGGGAAATTAGAGAATTGAGAAGACTTCAGAGTATGAGGCGGAGTCCCGTTAATTCCTATGAAAGTTGCTCAGTGGTTCATGTAGCCAAAATGGCCTGACTTTCAAGAGCAAACACTGTTTGGCCACTAGGAACATATGCTTTAACTCTTAGCCAACAACCATATATATGACCATATTGGATACAACGCGCTATAGCTAATGATGCTGCATAGAAGTAGTGCGGAGTGAATCAAGTAACAACTCACAAACTAAAATAAAAATATATATTAGGTTTGTTTTCCCTATGCTTCCAGTCCTATACTAATCTAACCACATCCTGACCAGTGTTGCCAACTATATTCAATAAAAACTAGTTAAAACGTGTTGAAAGTCGGTAGATGTAGCTATATTAAACTGCGTAATAATTTATATATTAATTATGTTGCTTTTTAAGAAATACATGAGATTTAAAAAAAAATGTTTTAAATAAACAAGCGACAGGATTTCTTTAAGTGAACATTTCAGAGGATGGATGGGGTACAATATGTGCAAAGGTGTTAACACAAACCATAAATATACTCTGAGGTTAATACATTATAATTGGGTGATGTGAACATAAATGACTCATGTGAAATTGACAAATATAGCCTTAACCAATTTTGTAAGCGCATTGTACACCAAGGCACTCCTAGTTGAAATTCAAACATTTTGGAGGTCAGTGATGCACTCTGTCTCTCAGATGTCCTCCTCCCTAATACCTTTAAGTCCCAGGCTGTCCCAGGTTGGGCATGTTTCCAGACAGTTACCCTGTCTGGCAGAGTGACAGTGATGGTTAACCTGTGTTACAGCAGGGGGTTGATTGCACTCTGCTGGAACAATGTAAAATGCCATCCTCTTGTCCAATTGTTGACATATTTAGTTTGGCTATTGAAAAATGTATCTATATAGGAAGAACAAAAAGTATTGGAAATTCTTAGAAATAGTGACATTCGAGAGGAATTACAAGTGGGAGGCCATGGTAAAGGACAAAAACAAATTGTATTGCAAGGATTGCTATTATCTCATCATTATGAATTTTGAATAGAGTGTTTAACTGAAGTGTCATAAAAAGAGAAGATCTAGACCTAAATTCAACTCTTTTACAACTGGAGTATTATGAAACTAAATATTCAAAAGTAAAGTTGAATAATTGAATAATACATTTCATGGTATGAGTTGACATCACGTTAGGGTTAGCTTCCGTAACTTACATAAGGTTTTTGCTTCAGCAGGAAACATAGCACCCAAGCCCATTTCCCAAACTGTCATTACACAAATTCAAGCATGACAATAGTGTCATTTTACACCACGCAACGGCTTTGTATAATTCCTTCCCTGAAGCAAAGGTGACTGAGCTCAGGTTACAGCGGCGGGGTGTGTAGGTGTGTGTTTATGTGCTATGTGATCTCTCTTTGCTAAGACAGGGTCAGTGGCATCAATAAATATGCTACACAGATCATAGAGCAAGAGAGGGACACACACACACATTGTGAATGTAGGTGGTAGAGGGAACATGAGAGACCATGTGAGTGGGATCAGTGTGCTGTGCACTTCCGCCACATGTGCTTAAGACCTATACAATGTCAACAGGGTTAATCATATAATGCATTAACCATATGCGGCATCTTTTAGAGTGGCGGTTGATGAGCTGCCTAATTGTTCGTACGAAGACACCGCGCCTGCTTCTGTGTATTACGTGCATTGACTTATTTAAAGATCTCCTATCATGCTATTTTTAGGCATATATTATGGTTATCAGATCTATAAAAATATATAAAAAACATATCTATGATGTGTTTTGCTCAAAATACCAAACAGATCATGCATTTTAGACATCCCCCATATCCCTCTATTTCAGCCCTGTTAGAGAATGGCTGATTTATCTGCTGGCCCCGCCCTCTTTTGAGCAGCAGGCAAACACACTGTGAGTTCTGTGACGAGCTGTCTGCTCTGCTCAGATGCAGCTAAATGCTGCCGTGATTAACGCCATATCCTGTTCCAAACCACTTCAAGAATTATTTCTGAAAAGTATGGAGCTCAAATACTTCTTTTCTTGAGGTGAGTTCCTTTTTTTATTTCCTGCTTTTTTACACATACTCTCTCCAGTACAGGTTAGCTCTGAGTGTTAGAGATGCTTGCTAAAGTAAACAAAGACCATATTACGTCCAAAACACGTCTGTTTTATTGTGTTGCACTGTTGGAGGAGCCTTTGACCTAAGATTTTAATCAACATAACTACACTGTAGATATGTACGAATGACAATTTCTGACAACGTTTCTGATAGGGCCGTCGGTGTAAAGCAGGGGTGGGGAACCTTTTTCCTCTCAAGGGCCATTTCAATTTTTACAACATCCTCCGAGGGCCGTAAAAATTATTGACCTCTGCAACAGCAACCTCTTAATCCAGATATGTTACCATGACTCACGCATGCATACGTGCACGCTTGTGGCATGACCACCAAAACAGAAAGATATGGACACAAGATGTGTGCAAATGTATTTAGTTTCCTATTCATGTGAAGATGATTTAAGTGGGGGGGGACCTAACCTCCTATAGGGGGTCCGGGGGCATGCTCCCCCGGGAAGATTTTTTTTTTAAATGTTGAAGTTAAAAGCATCAATCTGGTGCACTTTGAGAGCAAAATTAAGAGATCTATGGAAACATCTCAACATCCATATGAAACAGAACTGTAAGCAGATTTTTCTTTTTCTTTATGGATATTTTACAAATCTCTCCCCTTTCAAACTGTATTCTTGTTTATTAATAACAACTTTTTGTTACTGTCATATAGTATTTTATACCTGTTTTTCCTTTAGTCTCTTATTTTTTTATAACTATAATGATCATATAAAGATTTGCCTTTACCTCACTGGTTGGAGAAAAAGCTTCTTATATTTGTTAGCATAGCTAGCTAACCAGATGCTAATAACAACAAAGTTATTGACTGTATGATCAGTATGACAGATGAACAGATCGCCACTGGGCTTTCAACTAAAGACACAGCCACGCAAAAACTGCGGCATGTGTACGGCTCCTTATGGGTACTGCAATTTTTGAATTCCGGAGCGGCGTTCTTGTGCTCTCTGGCATAACTGCACCCGTCAGACGAGACATATACCATGTGATGACACGTTAGGCTCGTGTTGTGTTCAAGGACCCTGACCTTGGCCAGGAAAAACAGGCACTCGCTTTTTTAATTAGTTTGCGGTCTAGATTTCTTTAATTTTTTGCGTGTGTTTATAAATTACCTCGAGGGCCGTATCAAATGGTCTAAAACTGGTCTAAAGCCAGCCAACATTTCCGATATTACGTGATATCGGACGCAAATCTTGATCAGCTCCGTTGTACCCCCGTTTTTAGAGATGTGGGTACAGAGGAAAAGAGAGAGGGTTTTATTTTCTGACACTTTGTGAGTTCGCTGGCACACCGGGGACACATATTTATGTATAAAAGAAAACATTTTTCCTTGAGGAAACTTGTAAGTGTGTTTGTATATGTGTGTGTGACACCTTTTGTTATTCAAATTAAACTTTATTATGTTTATTTATATTATTTATTTAAAATAAGACATTAATTTAATTTGTCAAATTTTAAACGGATGTACAATTTTTTTTTTTTTAAAGAATCATATTCTATGATTTCCTTTTTCTTCAATTTAAACTTCTACAAATGGCCTGTTTGAAATTGTAAATGAGTTTGCGTTACCATGTTTTCCTTTCTGATCCAAATCAAGGTCCTCACTAGAATGGTAGTTTCATGTTGATAATAAAGTAATCGATGTGTGGGTAGTTGTGAAATAAATTTAGAGTTCAATAAATTAATTGTTCAGTGTCCCATGGATATAAACTGGTTCTCTAATCTTTGGACATAATAACACTTTTCAACTTGAACAGATCTTGCCATCGTTTAATTCCCGCAAATTTTAAAGGTTAAGCCATCTCTACTAAAAGATTTGAAACGGTGGTGCTCGTAGGTGCATTATGCCTTACACATTTACATTCCTCCATATAAACGAGCACATTTACATACATTAACACAGTAGCATTTATAAAGGTTGTCAAAATGTTTAGCTAATTATAGTAATTAACAGGGTGAGGTATAAATTAAATTACAAAATGAATAGGATTTAATAAGAGGATGTGTGATATATATTGTGTTTTGATATACATATCATCCTAATTGTTTTGTGGGAATCCTTCATTAGTGTCATGTCATTATGATAATGATGTCCCTGGTTAGTAATAGCTTTTGAGTACTGAAGACACACAGGAAGTCCATTTTATTTTGGAGTTTGTGGGTTTCAAATTGAGAAGCCCGAAAAGCAGTTCATCCAAATTAAAGGTGATTTTTGTCTCCAATACCATTTGTAATTCTGAATGAACCTAACCCAAAAAAATGAAGTACCTGCCTTGACTCTTCCATCCAAATACTCTTCATGAGTGAGCTTGAAATCCTACAAATGAAAATCATCACAATAATATGTCCAGACTTCTCAGGGATGCAACTCCTGTTTTGTTTTTTTTCGATTTTGGTATGGCAACTTGAGACGCAAGAATCGAGTATGGGTTGCGAGGCAAGGTCTATGATTGGATTGGTTACATTATAGTTTACAAGTTAATACAAAGCTAAATCATCGCCAGAAGATTGCGGACAGGTTCCAAGATTGCATTTCGGTCGAAGCTTCCCGAGTCTTTTGCTCTCCACACTGTCTATATACCATGGACATATAAAGGGAATTAAGCGAAAATGGCCTGACTATTGAGTAGAAAAATAACCACACTCAAAAAAATAACTCATTGGATGAACTCAATTCAATTGTGGGCAGGATTTCCATCCAATAAATATTCGTAGACCCAACTGAAACTAAGAACATCCATTTAATAAAATTGAATTGAGTTAGTCCAACTCATTTTTATCAAATACAGCTGAAATAAAATTATTACGTTACGTAAATTAAATGAATTTACATTTGTCCAACTCAAACTAATATAATTAATTGGTAAAGAAATAACGTAAAATATAATTATTTTTCACTTTATCCCCCCATTAAGACACTCATGAGACAAAACCTGGTTGAGATATTTTTATTGAAAATTCTCAGATAACAATTACACCTTGAGGTGGATAGCCAATCCTCCCCTTTACTTGTGTAAACAGAGTCACAGCTCTCTGTCAATTAGAGTTATTTGTCTGTCTGCATTTCTTTTTTTAGAAAACATATCAATAAACAGACTGAGCAGGAGATAAAAGCAACTGAGAAAAATAATAATAATAATGCCAATCATGGATGAGGAAGGTGACAGTAATCCTCAATTCAACATCAATATTTATATACACATCTCAATATTAACTTTACTTGAATACACAGAGCAAGATTTAAAAATATTTTTTTAAAAGAACAATTTAAGAGTGGTGTAAATAGCACTCTCGTAACAGTGCCGAGACTGGTGAAAAATGAACACCAAAGCTATTATAGATCTCCCAGTGCCACAAACAACAAAGACACTATAAAAGGTGGAGGCTTTGCACTGCTCTCCAAACAGGGAATATCATTGGGTGATTTTTGTATATAAAAGAGTGCACTGCGCAAAACCCTACAGTATATTTGGTAATTGAATAAGTGTAGTGTAGCCATTTGCTTTGAACCTACAATTACAAAAAAAAGCAAAATATTTGTTAAGGAAACTTGACACTTGTTCACATGTTGTTCACCTCTTATGCAAACAGCTTGATTTTCAGCTGCTGTATTTTTGCATTCAGCTTGTGCCCATCCAAGTTCATTACGACCTTCTGTAGAAACTCAAAGGTGTACTTCAGGTTGTCCGGGAAACTGAGATCAAGGGCATAAATGAGCCCCAAGAGCATGATGAGTCCCACAATGACGCTGCCTACGTTTTTCATGACTTTAATGCCTTCGATAACAATTCCCACGTCCTCTGGCCCCCCATCCCCGTTTCTTCGGATCGTGTAAATCCCCATGACTGTGTTGGAAATGTCCCTCTCTGCAGCGGCGGAGGCCTGAAAAACAACACAAACACACAACACTTATGTTAAGTAAAAAGCTGAACCCAACTAACAGAAAACTGTGTATGAAATATAAATAAGCATTCTTAAACCATCAACTGCAGTTTAGAGAAGCAGATTTGCTTCTGTCTGGCTCGCCTAATTGACCAATACTGCTTTAAACTGAGATAAGGACCTCCAACCTTATCAATACCTGAAATACAGAAATAAATAGTTGTACAAAAATGTAGAAATAAATTAAATCTAATAAAGATAGTTATCCATGTATGTCCTGTTTGCTTATCAACTTTTACTTATTTATTCATACATTTACCTATTTATTTCTATATTTATTATTTTATTCATGTATTTATTTATTTCAGAATCTATTTATTATTTTATTTATTTATTCCTGTAATAATTTAAACATGTATTTCTGTATTCATTAATCCATTTACCTACGTATTTCAACATTTATTTATTCTAGAATTTATTTATTTCAGCATTTATTTATTTATTTCTGTATTTATTCATTTCTGTATTAATTGATACGTTTATTTATTGCCATATTTATTTATTTATGCATTTACCTACTTATTTCTACATTTATTTATTCTTAAATGTATTTATTTCAGCATTTATTTATTATTTTATTTATTTATGTATATAATTATGTATCCCTGAATTAATGTATACATTTGTTTATTCATTAATATCCATATTTATTTATTTATTTCCTTATTTATTCCTGTATTTATTTATTGATACTTAAGTAATACACGCAAGCGAGAAGTTGACATTATAGACACCTAGCCTTGGGTATGGATCGTGGTGTGCCATAGGATTTTCTCATTATAAATACATGCCATGGTATTAATAAGTTAGGGTAACCCTGTTCAACGCTACATTGGAAAAACATTGTATAAACTTACCAGATACTCCTTGAAGAACGAGTCTGGATCTTCATTTAGGTATATTACAAGGCTTTTCAGGATGCACTCCCTCCTGGTGTTGATGTTGTCACACTAAAGCAGGGTCGACAAATGAAGACAACATTTAGTTAATGTGGGTGCGACAGAGCGGTTGTCTGAAGACCAGAAAGGTTGTATCAGTCCAAATGTCCCTAAGCAGGACATGGTATCTGAAGAAAAATGCATTTGTACTAACCAAATCTGTGATTGCAAGGGCTTCCTTTATCTTTTTCCCCTTCACTCCTCCTTTGCTGGTGAAGATTTGTAGCAGCTTGTCGGAAAAGTGGTCCAGCTGATACATGAACTTCGATTGCAGTGGCTTGGTGGTGATGCGCAAGAACTCTGCATTCACCTTAAAAATATTATTGACAAACAAAATACAACAATGTGTTACTTGTTTATCAGAATTACTACCAAATTGGGATGTAGGATTTTGGCAAATTGCGATTGTGGAGCCATTAATCATTATAGACAATAATAAAAACAGTCAACACATACAAACATACACATTTACTTACTTCACTCTGCTGGAACAGGGCAGGCCATCTGCTTTTGAAGTCTCCTATCATGGTCCTCTGCTCCACGATTTCCAATCGTCTTTGGGAGAAGGTTTTTTCCATTTTCGCCTTTATCACAACTTCATTGTCACGCTTTTTCAGTTCTGACAATAAAGCAATTCTCTCGTTCTCCAGCGTTTCTGAGGTTTCGCCTTTTGGGTGCAGAGGGCAAAAAGTATGCAGCATTAAAACTACTCTGAGAAGTAAAATGGAATCAGGTGGACAGACCTGGACAGACCTGCTTTATGATAGAAAATGGCGGTGCTTGCAGGGGCATGCAGGCTCTGCCCCCTACTGTTACCTCATGCACTTTAATTACTCTTTGCATTTTTTTGGTTGGATATAAACTGAATTTTGGTGTACTGTGTTCAATGACAATAACATTAAATCTAATATAATACAATCTACTGATCTCCATTATCCAGCAGGTATTCAATGCTACCCACATGTAGCAAGCTAGCTTCAAGCTACCAGTTATCTGGCTAGCTATAGCTAGCTTGCCGTTTAGACCCAACTAAAAACGGAGCAAAATATAAGACGGTGGTTTCAAATATTCTTGTCGATATTATGAAAAGGCATTACTTGGAAACAGGGTACGTTCTAAACTACTAAAAACTACTAAAAGAAATACTTACCAAAGAATAGACTGTCCACAGTCAGTTTCCACAGTCAGTGTCAGACGAAAGGCGGTAAAAGACAGAACGGATGTTGCGCATGTGCAAAGGGGCTGTGCAAAGGGGCGGTCCCCAGATGAAAACAATTCATTTTGAGTTGATCTGTCCTAAATACATTTAATAAGTGAATTGATTAAAGTAATTTGTGTTACACTAATGAACTATACTTAGGTTTATTTCTTAATTAAAAATATTTAATAAAGCGAACATTTGTTTATTGTGTCAAGTCTAAGAAGGGCTTGAATCGTTTTTATGAGTGCAGGTCTTCCAGGGACCTATATGTACTTGTATTTTTCCTAAGGCCTGGCCTGCAATTCGCTCTGTCACATCCAGTCTAGACTCAGTCAAATGAATAGGGAGGGACTATAAGTTCAGATTCAGATTTTTCAGCATTTGAAAACTTCTAGGACCTAATGATTTAAGGGCTATTAAGTGTTTGTACTGGTTAAGTGATTTAGCTGAAAAAAAACATCAAAGTCGATACTGGTGCCAATAACGTAACAGATTGACATCCAAGTTGTAGTACCACTATTTGGCCACTACGGAGGTTTACTTCAATGCCTGGCTCACTTCCTAGGGCAGGGGTCAGCAACGTTTTTGATATGAAGTGCCATTTAAAAAAAAAAATTCCACATTAAGATTATCATTAAGTGCAATTATGATATCACATCAACATTTCCAACGGGTCTGTAATTGTATTACATCAAAGTGCATAGCAACATTTAACCCTTTGTTACACAACATGTGTCAAAAGTGACCCGTATTGACCTGCAATGTTATTTCATGCATGGCTGAGTGTTTCTTAGCTATATTTTTGGAAATCAATTTATTTAATCATTTAATTTTCCAAGTATTCATTTAATATCTTGTTTTTGATCACCACACATCATTATTTTCATTCTCCATTTCTTAATTTAGGAACTAAAATAGTTTTTGTATTTCTACATCAAGTTTGCATACATGGGTCAAAAATGACCCATGTATGCAAGTATGATAAAAATGAAATAAAGACATACTACAATAATAATTTTGTTTTAAATAATAATTTTAGCAGTGATTTGGACCAAACATGTATTCACTATGGAATTTGATAGGAAGCTTTTATTTGTAAACAGTTAGGAACATGTTAACCGTAGACAACTTTTCACATGCCAAACTTGTCACAACTCAACAGGCTGCTTTTGCACTTCTGATTCATGTAAGTCTTATTTTACATTTCTTTTACCTAAGGAGATATTTGATATCTTGTGAAAGATAACTGTACATAATATTTTAACATTACCTGACCTTGTCATCCATTACTAGTGAGGAAGAGAGTTCATGTCTATGTCAAATTACACAGGAGGAACTGGCCAAATGCTGCTAGTGTACGATTATTATATATCGCAACATCACAATGGAAAACTTCTTCACCGGTATCCCCCTGGCTGAGAAGCTCCTTGAGAAGAACCTGACCATTGTGGGGACCGTTCCCCAGAACAAGCCGGACATACCACCTGTAATGAAGCCATCCAAATTGAGGGAGAAGCATAGCTGAGAATCTGGATTCATTGGCAAAATGACCATGGTGAGCTATGTGCCAAAGAAGTGGAAGGCTGCTGTCCTCCTGAGCACCATGCATGATGACAGAGCAGTGGAGGACAACAGTGTAAACAAGGAACCAGAAGGGATCCAGTACTATAACAAAACAAAATCAGGAGTGGACACAATGGATCAGATGGTTCGCACCTACACATGCAAGCGGAGAACACAGAGGTGGCCCATGGTGCTCTGGCACAATGTGCTCGATGTTGCCACCCTCAATGCCTACTCAGTCTTTACTGCACAACACCCTGATTACATGGGTGGTGTGTGTGGAGTCTATTTTTTTATCACATTACAAGACTGATTCTTATTATTACATTATATGCTTATTGTGCTAATGAGATTGCTATGACTATAAAATAAATAGACACAATCACTAATCCCAGGTTCTGATGGGTTAGATACGAAACGAAGGGAATAGTCATATGAGAGTTTTAGCTTGCAATAGAAAAGTAGCAAGGTCAGGTGCAGACACTGTAAGAAGACAAAGAGTTATTGAGGCTCTAGCTGTTATAGCTGCAAAGGGGGGACCAACTTCATATTAATGCTGAAGAATTTGGAATGGGATGTCATAAAAGCTCCTGTAGGTGTAATGTGTAGGTGGCCCAATACTTTTGTCTATATAGTGTATGCAGAGGCGCATGGAGGGCACGTCCCACCTCCAAAAGCACATTAAAGGGGCAATGGAAAGATGTGGGCTAAAAAGACCAAACACACACATCACCCATCCACATGTATTGTCTGGTACTACTCACTGCTAAAATAATTATTTATAACATAATTATTATTATTATTATAGTATGTTTTTTTTGTCATTTTTATCACACTTGCATACATGGGTAATTTTTTACCCATGTATGCAAACTTGATTTAGAAATACAAAAACTGTTTGTGAAAATAATGATGTTTGGTGATCAAAAACAAGATATTAAATGAATACTTGGAATAATAAATGATTAAATAAATTGATTTCCACAAATATAGCTAAGAAACACTCAGCCATGCATGAAATAACATTGTAAGTCAATACGGGTCATTTTTTACCCATGTTGTCCCTGGTTCTCATAGCTTGTGTATCAAAGGGTTTTAAAGGAAAGCAGCCATCCTTATGAAAACATTCACATCTGAGTTCAAATCACTAATCACTGAAGATCTGTTCTTTGTTTTCCAAGTCCAGGAGAAAGTTAAAAAGGAGACGAATGGAGTCTCGAAAAGTTCAAAAGAGTAATTTAATAAAATATCGTTGCATTGGATCAGACAGGCAGTAAACACAAGCTGTGTGCAGAGGTGAAGAGAGAGCGAGAAACCGCATGCAGCGCATGTATATCTGATTCCTTTCTCCTCTTCTCATTGGCTGCTTTGACGATGGGCGGGTCTTCCTCACGGCTTCGTTCCTGTGATTGATATCGCATCAAATAAGAGGATTTAGATGTTGTGTGTTTTTTGTATAACTCCACAAGCCTTTTCTCCTCATATTCTCATTCATGACTTTTTATTTGATACATTCTAACGTTCTTATACTACATTCAGTGTTAAGGCACTTGTTTTCACAAAGTATAAAAAGAAACAAACTATTTTAGAATAGCAAAAATAATAAAAGAATACACTCTATAAGAATAGTGAAACATACAATTAAATAAATTTACACTATATTAGAATAGTGAAACATAAAATTCTTCATTCAAATGATTTAATCATTTGAACAATCTCATCATTTGGACATTCTTTGAACAATCTCATCATTTGGACATTCTTTGAACAATCTCATCATTTGAACATCCTTTGCACAATCTCATCATTTGAACATCCTCATCATTTAAACCATCTCATCATTTAATACAAGATCTGCATATGGGGGTGGGTCCTCTTGTTCTGTTAGCATTTGAAACTGTTCCCTCATGAGAAATTGACCCTGAATGTGTTCTCTGGAAAGGGCCGTGGTGATCAATCGGTTTGCTAGGGACCTTTAATGACATTTGAATTATCCAGTAATAATAAAAAATGCTATTCCACTTAATTTATTTTTGCTTTTTATCTGCACATTCCCTTTGGTGTGGTTATGCTGTTAATTGTCCTACTATGGGACCAATTTCTAAATATTATGCTACAATAGTAAGTAGGGGAGACCAGGGACAGTTGTAACACTTTTGGGGTTTTCCCCAATAAGTAAAAAAACATTTACACTAGGATAGCCATTTTGCTATATTATACATTCTCAATGTGTCGACTACTGAAACAATGTATTTAAGTGTTTTTATGAAATAAGTACAGGTTGTAAAATGTATTTAAATACAGTCACTCAACTGTTACAACCATCCCAGTGTACAGGGACGGTTGTAACACATTAATAACGGTTACCATTTTTCACACTACATGACAAAACAGAGGGAAAGCTGTCAAATTCTAAGGCAACACGATTTTAATGGGGTTTCACACATCCTCCAACAAACAATGAACAATGAACAGAACTTAAAACAGAACACCAGATGGAATTAATCTGATTCACAGTTGTGGCAGGGTTAGTGGCATCCAAGGTTTCTTTTGCCACTATAGAGCGGGGTTGACGACACGCAATCCAAAGCAATTAGCAGCCGAAGGTTTTCAGTCAAAAAATGTAATTTATTAACAAAAAGGTATTGACTTAAATAGTCTAAAAATAACAAATCTAAATCAATATTTCGGCGATATACTTTCTTATATAAACTATACTTTGCAGTCCAATTTGCAACACTAATTTCTGTTTAGAATTTGCGGTCGAAAAACTGTTCCGCTCCCCGTCTCATCAGGTCTCAGAGAACCGCGGCTGTCCTCAATTGCCTCACTTAAATAAACACCATATTTATCATATTTACGATTTAAAATGAACAATCATTTCATCAAAAGATATTCACCATGGCAATATAAATCATTTTCCATCATTAATTCATTTATCAAATTATGAATCTAAATAATAACTTTGACTTCATTGTGGCTCTAACATACCGGCCCCTAATTGTTGGCGGATTAAAAAGTCCATTTTACTCCGTCCCTGAGTAATGCATTTTGAATCTTGTGTTGATTCAGGTCTTTAAGAGCAGCTCTTAGCTCTTTCTGTGCTCCCACAAAGTTTGTGCCGTTGTCTGTCCTGATGCTTGTCACTTGCCCTCTGCGACATATGAATCTGCGCAAAGCATTGATGCAGGAGTCAGTGTCCAATGAGCTCGAAACTTCCAGATGTATGGCACGACTCACAAGGCAGGTGAAGATCACTCCCCAACGTTTTACATTTGCTCTGCCTCGTTTAACCTCCAGGGGTCCAAAGAAGTCAATACCAACATGAGTAAAGGGTGGTAGATCTGGAGACACCTGATCCTCTGGGAGGTCAGCCATTTTCTGCTCTCCAACTGTGGCTAGCATTCTTCGGCAGAAAACACAGGCTTTGATTATTTTTCTGGCTGCCGAGTTAGCACGAGGCAACCAGAATCTTTGATTTAGTCTTGAGAGCATGTGGCTTCTCCCCGAGTGTCCAATCTGCTGATGGATGTGGCCCAGGATCAGTTTGGATATAGTAGAGTCTTTGGGCAGGATAATGGGGTTCTTCAGATCCATTGGCATTGCTGATTTGCTTATTCGTCCTCCCACTCTTAACATGCCTTCAACTAAGATTGGGTCCAGCTTCCTGATAGAGCTGCTTGCTCTTACTTGCCTTCCTTTCTCCAAAAGTGCAAGTTCCTGAGAGAAGTGACGTCTTTGCTCAGAGTGAATTATTGACTTCTCAGCTTCTCTAACGTCCTCCACAGACAGATGTTGTGATCCAAATGTCAACTTTAGCTTGTTCATTTTGTCCTTTAAGGATTTCAAAAGAGTCCAATCTCGGGCAAGGTCAGCTTTTGCAGATTTCCTTCTTTGATTTAGCAGAAGAAGAATTCCCCTTAATTTAAGTATCCAAGCAACCCCTCTCTGCAGTCTGCTCCATGATGAGTAATACTCAAACAGTTTGCTGGTTGGGTTGGTTTCGTGGACACTCAAACTGTTAACTGCTACGTCCTTTCTAACCTCTGGGTCCTCTGATGGAATAAGGCCCAGGTTCTTAGGTGTTTTTGGCCAATATTCCTTTTTTCTAAAAGGCAAGGGTAGGTGATAGTGTCCATCCTTGAGTTCTACTGAGCTTGATGCTATCTCCATGAACCTTTTGTCTTCACCTGACATTTCCTTCTTCTCTTCATAATCTTTATCCGAGAAGTCCTGATTGTATTGTGTGATGAGGAGATCATTCAGGTTGGCTACTGATATTCTGTTGACCATTGTGACCACAGGTCCGGATTCCACAGCAGTACAAGCGTTGAGTGGTCTATTTACCACCCATCCAAACACTGTCCTGACTGCATATGGTCCATTTCCTTGACTTCTTATTATGTCCCAAGGTTCCATTGCCTTAGGAACATCAACTCCTATTAGAAGCTCTATGTCAGCATCAATTTCTTCAGCTGTATCTCACTTAGATAAGGCCATCTTTCCAGATCCTTTTGGTTAGGTACATTTTCTTTTGAGACAGGAATCTTACTCTGTGTGTACACCTGAGGTAGGTCAAGGTAAGTACTGCCATCTAAATTTCCTATCTCCAATCCTTTGAGTTCGTAACTCTTTAAAAGTCTTTCCTGACCCATTTTTCGTAGAATGACTGTCGTTTTTCGTGATTTGGGATTCAGCTGTCTCATTAGATTCTCTGTGCAGAATGACGCTGAACTGCCGGGATCAAGAAAAGCATAGGTTGAGATAAACTTATCTCCTTTGTGAACCTTGACTCGAACAAGCACTATGGCTAGGGCACAATCCCTACCGGCCCCAGTAGCTTCACCAGCCGAGACAAGTGCACTGTTGACCCAAGCTCCTTTTGTTTCAGTAGGGGGAGGATTTTGTAGAAGTGGAGTGTCAATGTGAAGTATTGTTGGGTGACTCTTTTGACACTTTTGACATGTCAGCCTTTTCCTACAGTTCCTGCTCATATGACCCCTCATCAAACATCCAAAACAATAACCATTTATCTTCAAAAAGTCAACCTTTTCCTTGTGTGGATGATTTTTGAACTGATGGCAATCAGTCAGCACGTGCTTGCCTTTACAAAAGTAGCAAAAAGAGGCAGGACTGCCCCCTTGTGGCTGTTTGAAGGTGCAACGCTGCTCTGTGTTTGATGGTGCGGCGCTGCTCTCCTGATCACATGCTGCTGCGATGATGGTGGCGAAGCTGCTGCCTCTATTTTTAGGTGTTCTGTGGCTCATGGGTTGGCTCCTAGTGGCCATTCTTGGGCTAGAGATGTGGCGATCCTGTATATCCCCAAATAATGGGTCCAGGAGTATTTTAGCTTGTTTTTCCATAAGCTCCACAAGGTCACGAAATCTAGCTCTCCTCTTTGTTCTCTGTAATATATCATAAGCCACTGTCCGCCATTTTTCTCGCAGTTTGTAAGGGAGTTTAGATATTGTTGATCTTAGATTGGAAGGAATATCTAGTTCATCCATGTACTGTAAATCTTGCATAGCATTGCAGCATCCTCTTAATACATTGCATATGCCTGAAGCGCTTTGCCATCATCCGGTCTAATTGATGTCCAGTTCATTGCCTTTTCCAAATAAGCGCTGGTTACTTTGATCTCGTCCCCAAAGTGCTCCTTTAATAGCTGTTTGGCTTCTGTGTAACCTCTTTGGGTATCCATATGCAGGCAGCTGCGAACGAGATCTTTGGGCTGGCCGGAAGTGTACTGGTCGAGAAAGTAGAGCCTGTCATGACTGCTAGCTGTTTTATCCTCGATAAGGTGTTCGAAAGCTCACATAAAGGACTGATATTCAAGTGGATCACAATCAAACACTTTTATCTCCATTGTTGGTAACAAGGTAAGTTTTTGCTGCATAATGATGAGGTCAGCAATATCTCTCTGTCTCTGTATAACAGTGTCGAGGTTATCATGGGTTTTATTGCGTTGGGTGGAGCTATGCATTGTGGGCATTTTAAAAGGTCTAAACTGTGTTGTGGGTTGCTGAGGGCTGCGAAGATTAATGATAGTCCTCTGAAGTGGTGTTTTAGGCACTGCACCCAATGGCATGAACTCCATGGCTGAGATTTCAGGATCCAAAGTGTCTGTGCTGCCTTCTTTGCTTTCCTCCAGATAAGCATTCGTTCCATCTTGAATTTGATCATCAATTTTTTCCTCCACGCCAATGCTTTGCAGAACCTTTATTTTAGCAGCAGATGCTGCAATTTCTGTGTCCAGTTCCATTTGTTCCAGTTGTAATAGCAGTGCATGTTTGTCCTTTAATCCAGCTGCTCTGGCTAACAGGGCAGCCTTTTCAGCAGATGCTCTTATACATGCTGAGGAGACTGAAGAGGTTTTTGAGCTCTTTGACTTGTGTGAAATATTAGAGATGCTGTCATGGGGATGAATCTTTGATTGTGCAATTTTTTCTCTTTTCCACACATTCACATCTTTCATACAATATTCAAAATGTGTCATTCTTGGCTCAAACCAGTCCACATGATCCTCCTCTCTCTCTTCCTCTGATAAAAGCTGTTGTACGGATTCATGAACACTGCACAAGTCACTTATATTTTGTTTAAACATCTCCAAAGTTTCATTCACATGTTCCACATTCCCATCATCCACAAGCAAGGCCTTCATTTCGTTCATTTTCCTTGTGCATGCTCCTAATTTCCCACTGCGGGAGGCTTTGAGTGATTTTAACAATGTTTCTGCGTCAGCAGAAGTCCTGGGATTGTCCGACATGATTTATTTATTTGTTTTTAGGCCGTGCGTAAAAGACGTTGCGCTCCTTTAATGAGTCTCACAGAGCACGCCTACTGGCTTCCTTTGTTGCACAAACAAATTCAATCATATTCTTTTCACAGACGATCCACAGGTATTTACATTCCTCCTCCAATGTGTGCATCACCATTATGATTTCCTTTTAGACTTTAACACATCCGACATTCCATTCAATGCGTATACAGATTTATTCCATTTATTTACTCACGACCGGCCCAGTCTGTCAGCTACGGTGTGTCCCTCTTTTCCGGTGATCCAAACGGTGTGTGTCTCTTCCTTACGGAGTTTTTCGACTTGATGTAGTGGCATCCAAGGTTTCCTTTTGCCACTATAGAGCGGGGTTGACGACACGCAATCCAAAGCAATTAGCAGCCGAAGGTTTTCAGTCAAAAAATGTAATTTATTAACAAAAAAGTATTGACTTAAATAGTCTCAAAATAACAAATCTAAATCAATATTTCGGCAATATACTTTCTTATATAAACTATAGTTTGCAGTCCAATTTGCAACACTAATTTCTGTTTACAATTTGCGGTCGAAAAACTGTTCCGCTCCCCGTCTCATCAGGTCTCAGAGAACCGCGGCTGTCCTCAATTGCCTCACTTAAATAAACACCGGAAGGTACAAGGAAACAGATCATATTTACGATTTAAAATGAACAATCATTTCATCAAAAGATATTCACCATGGCAATATAACTCATTTTCCATCATTAATTCATTTATCAAATTCTGAATCTAAATAATAACTTTGACTTCATTGTGGCTCTAACAGCAGGTGTAAAACTCACTTCCATCTGTACACACTGCAGCCAGATCTCCTTGGACCTGGAGTAGCTCTCCAGGCACACAATGCAGTATTGAGCTTCATCTTCATCAGATGAGTCCTGAATCTTCTGCTTCTTGTTGGGTTTGGGTTTTTTGCAGAAATTCATTTTTCTCTTCGCTTTATACTTGTTTGCGTTAGACTTTTTTTTCTCATCCTCGAGTTGATTTTTTTATAGGAGTGTCTGTGAGGACTGTGGTTTCTCTTCTTTTTCTCCCCTTTGTGGTCCGTGTTACAACCGTCCCAGGACCACCAGTCTTGTTTTCACCCCCTGTGAACCTGCCTGATTGCTAGCTTGACCCATATTTAGCTAGTTATATTTTTAGCTTACAAAACAGTGATTCTAATAATACTGGTTTAGATTCCTAGACATTTGACCTCAAGACAGTATCCAAAAAATACATCATATAATTATTGTTAATTTTTTACCTCAGAAACAAACTTTTGCTGATATCTTTCGCGAGAGATTTAAACGTGGCTCCTTTTTTTCACAGCGATCTTTTGATCTAACTGAGCATCTGCAGAGTGAGTTTCATCACTCTAGCTTGTTTGTGATTGGAGATATTGAAGGTGTTACAACTGGCCCATGTTACAACTGTCCCTGGTCTCCCTATCATCAAATTCAGAGTGCTACACACCAAACAATGTGTTTGAAAGGGTTTCTTCGTGCCGGTAAAACTGTTGTTTAGTCCCAAAGAAGAGATAACTGCAAGAGAAAACAATTTTTGTTTGTTTTCAGACTAAGGTTGAGGTGCTTTTTTCATTTGAAACACGTTTACATGGTTACACGTTCCTTGTTGGTTTACATAGTCGTCTTTTTCTTTACCAAGTCCTTACTCCAAGTGAAGGAGTTCAAGTATCCCAAGTCTTGTTCTCGAGTGAGGGGACAATGCAGCGTGAGATGGGACTCAGAGGGGCAGAGGGAGCAATATTGCAGTCACTTCACCGCACTGTGATAAAGAGAAAGCTGAGTCAGAACGTAAAGCTCTCTATCTACGTTCTTACTCTCACCTATGGTCATGACCGAAAGAATGAGATTGTGAATACAAGCACCCGAAATGGGTTTCCTCTAGAGGGTGGTTTGAATCGCTCTTGGAAATATAGTGAGAAGTTCTTTCATCCGGAGGGACTGGGAGTAGAGCCACTGCTCCTTTGCGTAGATGGAGGTCAGTTGAGGCGGTTCGGACACCTGGTAAGAATGCCACCTGGCCCCTTACATAGGGAGGTGTTTAAGGCCGTCCAGCTGGGTGGAAACCAACAGATAGACCCAGGACCAGGTGGAAGGATTATATCTCCATGCAGGCCTGGGAGCGCCTTGGAATCCCCCAGTAAGAGATGGTTAATGTGGCCAGGGAAAAATAAGTGTGGGGCTCTCTAAAACAAGACTTTGGATAAGTGGATGACGATGGATGGATGGAAATGTATTTATTTGCAACTTAGGCTGTTATCTTGGCCTCTGGCATCGAGAAATAGTCTACCCGATAAGTTCAGGCTTAACATTTCAATTCCCAGAGTCCTCTGCACTACACTCGCCAAGTGTGAAATCGATCAAATAAATCGTTGAGAAATATGAAGGTCAGGGATATAGACAGAGAATCCATCCATTTTGGTTAATGCTGGTCCTGTTCAAAGGCATTTCGACCCTGCAGTCATGTTCTCACTGCAGTGATGATGTAACATCAAAGCGCTCTGAGAGCCTTTAAGGACACACCAACACATATAACATGACAGGTAGGGGTGTAACGGTTCACAAACATTTCGGTTCGGTACGTACCTCGGTTTTTAGGTCACGGTTCGGTACGTTTTCGGTACAGCAGAAAAAACTATCACAAAACATAAAATATTTTTTGGGGGTTTTTAATTATTATTAAACTGTGAATAATGTATTCACTCAAATAAATACAAAATATAATCAAATAAACATTAAGGTGCAGCATTTCGATGAACTGAAATAATCTGTATTTGAACTTTACTGTACTAGTACTCACAAAACATAAAATATTAGTTTTGGGTTTTTAATTATTATTAAACTGTGAATATTCACTCAAATAAATAAAATAAAATAAACATTAAGGTGCAGCATTTAGATGAACTGAAATAATCTGTATTTGAACTGTACTGTACCAGTACCTAAGCAGCCAGCTTGACATTAGGACTTGCTTGCTTGTCATTGTATTTTCATGTTTTTTTTTAAGAAAAATGTACTTGTCCACATTGCTTGCCGAAAGGGCAGATCTGCTGGCACTAACAATGTCTCCTGCTGTGGAGAACACCCTCTCGCTAGGGACAGAGGTAGCAGATACAGCCAGGTAGCGCTTTGCTAACATGGCAACATTAGGATATTTGGCGTTTATAATAGCTTTGGCTCGGTCTGAACTTTTTGCGAGTGTTGGAGGCTTAAATGCTAGTGGGAGTTGGGTTTGCACTTCAGTCTTTTTTCTTTTGGTACCGGTGATATTCACGTTCGGGTGATGCCTTTTCAAATGAGTGTGCAAGTTTGATGTATTGCCAGCCGCGTAACCAATTTTAGTTGAACAATGCCGACAAACAGCTTTGGTTCGGTCCACCTGCCTTTGTCCGTCATCCTTGTACGTAACTGCGAAACCAAAATGTTCCCAAACCGGAGACTTCAATGATGCTGGAGGATTTTCGAGCTCAACTTTATCTGCGTTCGCCATTTCGACAGTTCCTCAAATTACTGACTAAATTTGAACGCATCCCTGTGACCAGCTCTCATAGTATGCCTCTCGTCCAATGAAATGACTTGGTCGCTCTATGACGTGTTGAACCCAATGTGAGCAAATTACACTGAACGCTGCGACGCAGCACCTGAGATTACTTCCAAAAAGTTGTTCACGTTCTCAATTAACGTTATATTCGTTCGGTACACTTTGGTACACACGTGTACCGAACCGAAGGGCCCATACCGAATAATTTCGTTACGAATACGTATACCGTTACACCCCTAATGAATGGCAATCAAAGCCAAGGAATCATTTTTTCCCACAGAGGGAGACCTCATCGTCCTCATCATAAAAGGATATTGGTTTTGCATTACATACAGATTTGGACGTGACTCCCCTTCAAAGCGCAATCCAACCTTATATATCTTAGCCGAGACTCAGAAAGAAGGTGAATAATGAATGAAAACCTGAAAAACATCAAAGTTAACTGAATAAAATGGACAAATCTTACATAATCTTTTATTTTACATCTTTTAATATAAAACTATTACTGTTTTTATGTTTATTCAGGCTATCTTTCTTTATTTTAAAGCACTTGTTTTGCTTCACATCTTCTTTGAAAAATGCTTTACAAATAAAGTATAATACTATAGAGCAGTGCAGTGAAGATTTATTTTTGTATGCCAATCCGGAATTTAGCATTGGATTTTCGCCCACTGGATTTTGGGATATTGCAGACATATCTTTGTGTGGCGAACACACATTTATGACACTTTTTGATTTTTGAAGTGTAAATGCTATTGGCAGAAATAAAAAGCTAACTTTACGCTTTAAACTAACTACAGCATGGTCGAATGGCTGTCCATCACTAACACTAAGAGAAAGGCAGACTGGTGGTGGCGTGATGACGTATAGTAGTTTTTTTAACTTGTTAGCAACCGCACATTTTATGACACGTAGAAGCCACGGACATTCACAAGTGGGGTATTTATTGAAGTATTTTATGTCATAGAACAATACGTGAAAATCTCTCAAGTCTGTGTTAACCACAGACCATATATCATGCTTCTAACAACAAACTTCTTCATAACACCGTTGACTAAGAGAAAAGGGAACTGGAAGTGGTAAAATGCTAAGTCTTTCCCTGGTTTTATGACTCATTACTGCACCACTCTATTATTAGGTTTGGATAGTGAATTATGGAATGCCCTCAGAAATGTCTGTATTAATTCAAAACACAAGCCTTCATCTTATTACAACGAAATGCAACTATACATTTTCTTGATAAAAGCTGTTGATCTGATTTAGTGTTCAATGGTTTAAAATAATTATTCTGGGTTTTTAAAGAGACTATTGTGAAACATGAAATAAAGAGATATAGTTTAATATTAATGGGAGAATACCTCACCACTGAATTTACTTTTCACTAATAAATGTCCTTTAAAGACCATAAACTACTTTGGAATCAACCACCACAAAAAAATTAAGATTACAAGCCATTCATTTATCCATCAATTATCTCTAAATAATTATATTTAAAATACCTTGAATTCACTATTAATTGGTAAATTCATGTTTTTTTAAGGATAAAAAAGAAAAAGGGATTATGTTTAAAAGTGTTCACATTATTTTCACTTGACTATTTTGAACTCATGCAACATTTTTCCTTGGGTTGCAGTCATTCCTACAGTAGCTTTTATTTTATCCTGTAACCAGTTCAGATGCCAGTCCTGTGATCACAGAAGGTATGTGAACTCACCGCCAAATGCTTTCAATTTCCCTAAGGATTAGAAACCAATATACCATCATCATATCCAATATCCTGCCTGGATGCTCACACCCAACATACATAAGTAAATCACACACACACACACACACACACATTTTGCATAGCTACCTTTCGCCCCGATTATTTAAATATGTTAAAGTTAGTTTGATTGTAATTGATCATTTCAATAAATTCTGTGTTGAAAGATGGCCTCAAACACACATGCACAAGGTTACAATATTCATAAGGCATTACCTACAAACACATGTTTAATTCATCCATCAAAATGGTTGCCTTTAAAGCAGTGTTTGTCTTGTATATTAATAACCACTAATGTATTACTAACCGAAAGTTAGAATCTGGAACGTTCTTCCGTTAGCTAGGAGCGCATGGGTTTATGCTAGTTGGAAATGACATTCCTATAAACCATGAATGTTAATGGACACTCGCACAAAAATAGATACACCTGTACCCTGAAGCCTTCCTGAATCAATTCCATGACTCCTCATCTGTGCACTTTGGAAACATGTAAAAGAACAATTTGTAGAAAGCCATATTCAGAACTGTACAGTACACAGGCATAATTTGAAATGGAAGTTTCTGATGAACTGACTGAATGGACACCAAGACAGTGAAAGTAATATGTTGATTTAAGTGAGCCGAAGGGAACAGTAACACAGCTGGATCTGACTATAATGTGTTGCTTTGTATTAAAAATAAATTGTTTTTATTGCTAGAAAAACAGATAGACACATAAGAACAAAGAGTAAAATCTGGCTTACATAGAAAGAACAGCTTTAAATAAAATGTAACTTATTTATTATACATTTTAAAAGCCCCTTAAAGTATCTGAAAACCAACAACTTAAAAAAAAAATATATAAAGAAAAACCTGTATGAATCGTCTTTTACCTATGACAAAACCTTAACATTTTTGGATTATCTTTGTCTTGTCTTTTAGCCAAATTCCACTTCATATACCATGGCTTGTGCTGCGCAACAATGTATTTTATTGGGTTTCAACATGGTAGAAATTTGTGTTTTCTGGTTATCAAACTTCTCTCTTGACCCTAAAAAACCACATGCAACCACTTCTTCCTAACTTCTCACCAATAGGGCTAGATCTAGTGCAGGGGTTGGCAAAAGCAAGCGGTACCGTAACCAGTGGCACACTAGGAATAAGTGGAATAAGTGTGCAAAAATATTTAAATCGTATTTGCGCGAGTCATAGTGATCTCAATGTGGATTTGGCACACTGATCACATTTCTTTTTTTTTAAATGGCACTTCATATCAAAAAGGTTGCTGACCCCTGGTCTAGTGCATGCTTTTTGCCAAAGGACAGATGCATCTTTGTTTCTGGTAACAACAAAATTAGGTAGTGGGGTGTGTTGTAGTGGCACCCTCAGGCGGCCGTCAAGAGGGCCGGCCCTACTTCAGCGCATTTGTTGATGAGAAGAAGAGGTCGTTGAAAGCAGCACAAAAGAAAACTACAAAATAAAAGGCTATGTTAAATCAACTAGTTTATTAGCAAAACAGACAGTCCAATTCTCACAGAGTACTCTGGACTCAATTCTACCACCGTGGGATACAAGTTATCCGGACAGTCAGTCAGAAGAGAGTGCCCCAATATTCCAATGTTACAGTTTTATACATCCTGGACGACCTCCAAGCAGTGAGTCAGCTGATGTTGATTTCATCTGGTCCGTCCTCTCTCTTTACAGTGTGTGTGTGCAAGTATGAACTAAGAGCACCTCCTGTTCTGAGTGAAACAGTCTCTCAAGATAACATTTGATTAGGTCAGCTGTCTTCCTTGCACCATATATTCAAAAACTCACACACTAAACAGAACAGCAGATAAAAGATAACACCTTATTGATTCACATGACTAACAGAGTGAGAGACAATGGTCCTTCTAATTAGGTCAGCTGTCTTCGAGTTTAGAGGAAGTCCAGAGAAGGCTTTAGGCCAGGGGTGCCCACACTTTTTCAGCTTGGGAGCTACTTTTAAAAGGGCCAAGCCCAAATGATCTACCTACAGGGCCGCCCCTGCCCAATCTGTGTCGGGGGGGGGGGGGGTGCTAGTGGACTAAACGGATAAACTGTGGCTAATAGTGCGCCGCATTTGCGCTTCAGATGAGGAGGTGAGGCCCCCTCATATCTGCATGAACCGTATGGCACAATACAACTCAGACTGACTTACCTGTACGTCAATCAAGTGGCAAATGCCATAGTAAGGATGGATGATAGGCTAACTTTAAAAAAAAATAATAATTAAATGTTTTTTTTTTTTTTTTTTTTTCCTTCTTTTTTTTTTATGCCATGCGATCTACCCACACTACCCTTGCGATCGACCGGTCGATCGCGATCGACGTATTGGGCACCCCTGCTTTAGGCTATAAGAACAGTCAACCTTTGTTAGTTAACTGCTCCTAAATATGTCATGGGATGATGATGTTTAAACCTACACAAGTATAGCTTTCAGAGAGAAAAACATGTGACATTTGTGTGGTAGGCTACATGATAAAATGTGCGTGCGTTATATCAAGAATCCTAATGTTAATACATTTGATCTCAACACAGGTACATTAGGTGACGTAGGAGAGGACGCAGTATTCTGAGCTCTGCTTGGAAAGAACATTTTTAAAGTTATTTTCGCCTCTTTTCTCGCTCCCGTGGGGCAAGTGTGTTTCTAAAGTGTTGAGCTATCTGAAAGTGACCGTGTTTTGATTTGGTTGTGCATAAAACTCTCAAAAATGCCGAAGAGCCAAAGATCGAAGCCAGGCCCAAACGCCACGGACTCGCCTGAGAAAGTCACGGCCGAGTCGACGGAGCCGCTGTCGGATACACAGACAATCATGGCCGCCCTAAAGCGGACTGAGCAGTGTGCGCTAAATAAGATCGACTCAACGGTGACGGCGGCTGTAGGTGAATTGCACACCAAAATAGACAACCTGTCGAGGGACTTAAGATCAGAAATCTCCAATGTGCGCACAGAGTTTACTAAGGTTGTTGAAGATGTTAAGAAAGAGAACGCAACTTTCGTAAAGCGCATTGGAGACCTTGAGGAGGGGGCTAATGGCTATGCTAACCGGGTAGTGGAACTCGAGGCTAAAGTTACTACGCTGTCCTCACAAGTAAACAGGTTGGTGGACAAAACCGAAGATCTAGAGTCTCGACAACGGTGAGATAACTGTCAACTGGTCGGTGCGGCGGAAGGGGTTGGAAATATTCGACCAGAGAAAGCCATAGCTCAACTACTACTACTGTTGGAGCTGCAGGATAATGTCACAGCCTGCGTCACTATGACTAAATGTTTGACTGTTAATTACACTACAGTTGGTTGCGCTTTATGTGTGGACTATGGACAATGATGAGTCAGGGAAATTACAACAATGCAGATTTATAGCTATTTGTACCTCCCAACTGTAGGTGTTTAAGGCTGTTTTAAGTTATGACCACATAAGTGCAGCAATGTCGGTGCTATGAGAGGGGCCATGTTTCATTTAAATTCATATTGTTCTGCCCTTGCACAGTTCAGTTGAGAGTTTAGGTTAGTCTTGACGTGTTATATGCCTAAGAGTAGGATGAGTGTTTTTAGGGCAGTCTCAGGCTTTAAGAAGACCAGCCCAGGGATCCAGGATGGTGAGAGTGTATTTTTTGTTACTTTTCTAGTTTTTGTCTGTGTTATGGTACTTTTTTGTTTTTCTATTGTTTCATGCCTTAACCCAAGATTGCACATATGTGTTCAGATTTTGCCAACTTTCAAGTCCAGACCATGTATCCAACGACAGAATTATGGCTCCTGATGCTGTAGATAAACAACAAGGTGCATTGTCTTTCATCAGCTGGAATGTCAAAGGCCTAAATAATATGGTGAAACAGAGTAAAATACTTGCCCATTTAAAATCATTGAAGCCTGACGTGATATTTCTGCAGGAAACACATCTGAATATTAACTCCCAAAAGAGACTAAGATGCAGTTGGATTGGACAAGTGTATCATTCACGGTTTGATTACAAAACCAGGGGCACAGCAATTTTAATTAGAAAGGGGATACCTTTTGAGCTCTGAAATAATATCTGATCCCAACGGTAGATATATTGTTGCAGTTGGCAGGTTGTTTAATACTCCTTGAATATTGGCTTATTAACATCTATGGACCTAATTGGGATGACTCACAGTTTTTCATAAACTTATTTTCAGCTCTCCCTGACCTCAATAACTATAAATTGATATTAGGTGGTGATTTTAACTGCGTTCTCCACGCCCGTCTTGACAGATCCAACCCTAGACCTAATAGTGCCCTGTCAACATCTGCGATAGCTATAAACTCCTTCCTGCGCTCCTGTGGCCTATCTGACCCGTGGCGGGCAAAACATCCTAATACTAAACAATTTTCGTTTTTCTCCCCTGTCCACCATAGCTATTCCAGGATTGATTATTTCATTGTAGATGACCAATTACTTCCCTTAATCCCCAGGAGCCAGTACCACAGCATTGTGTTATCAGACCATGGTCCATTACAAATGGATATGATTTTTCCTGGTAATATAGCACCCCAACGCACCTGGCGTCTGGACCCCCACTTGCTTTCATATGAACACTTTAAAACTTACCTCAGTGACCAGATTGACCTTTTTCTAGAAATTAATGATAGGATATTATATTTCGAGGAGTGTTCTATGGGAATCCCTAAAAGCTTACATCAGGGGACAGGCTATCTCATACACTGCACATAAAAACAAAGAGCGGTCCAAGAAACTTAAAAGAACTGACACGCAGCATTGCAGATGTTGATAGACGGTATGCTCTCTTGCCCACGGCAGATCTTTTTAAAAAAAAAGTACTGCTCCAATCTGAATTTAACACACTTTCGACGTGGAGAGCTGAAAAAAATATTTTAAAAACAAAACAGGTGTACTATGAACATGGGGACAGAGCAGGGAGACTCCTTGCACTTCAGCTCAAGCAGCAGGCGGCTGGACAGACGATCTCAAGGATCAATACAGGTGCAGATTCGGCTTCGCATAATCCCCAAATAATCAATGACCAGTTTAAGCAATACTATTCTACTTTATATCAATCAGAGGTAGATGTTAACTCGTCTGGAATTCAGTCGTTTCTGGATTCCTTACATATCCCAAAACTTTCACCAGACTCCCAGTGCTCCTTAGAGCAGCCATTAACAGTTGGAGAAATAGAAGACGCAATCAGACTGTCTAGTACGGGGAAGGCACCAGGCCCGGATGGGTTTCCCATCGAGTTTTATAAGGAATACTCCTCAAAACTTGTGCCGGTTTTAAAATCGGTATATGAAGAATCACTGATTAATGGTAAATTGCCACCAACACTCTCTCAAGCGACAATTTCAGTGATTTTTGTTGGAGGGCCACCCTTTGGAGTGGTTGAAGGTTCCAGCCCGCTCCGCGCCGTTCGTTGATGAGTGGTCTGCTATAAGAGGAAGGACTCAGACACCGAGATATGAGGTTAACAATAAGCTGATTTAATGGTAAAAGCAACAGTACAATATAACGAAGTACTTCGGGCCCTGGTTCTACTACCGTGCGATATACGTATCAGACAGTCAGACAGAACAGGGGCCCCGAGTGTAAAGAAGTCACAATATTTATACACACAAACGGGGAGGAGTTGTGTGGGAGGAGTTGTGTCGGTTGCTCCTCCCTAGGTGTTATCTACTGGTGGATTCACTCCTGGGCGAGCCCTAGGCAGCGAATCAGAGTGAGTCAGCCATTGCTGCCCTGGAGACCGTCTTCCACTCCGTACAGAGCGTGGGAGGTTTGGATCTACTGCGCCCGCTGATAAGTCCCAGGCCATCTTCATGGCAGCCATGGGGTAAACAATTCATGGGGTCAACATGGGGGTGATCATAACAATCTTTATCTTCCCACCTGGCAGCACTCTCTTTGTATACTCTAAGTCTCCGCACAGTCTCTGCACAGGACCTCGCTACTTTCAATGTTGTAAGTTTAAACACTTTCCCATGCAACCCCTCCCCACGCTCCTGTCCAGCCCCATTAAAACCCGGGGGGGCGACTGGGTCCATCCATTCCCAAGTCACGGCACACACAATGAGCACAGCAAGCAAATAATACCACAATAAGAATATTGCCCTAGTTTCATAAGCAGTTTCATAAGCATACATTTTACACAGACTATTGGCGCCTAAGATATGTCGGGCCAAGGTTATAATTATTGAAACAGGTTATACAGGTTACTTTAATCCCCCTTTTGATCTCACCTCAAGAGATCAACTTACACAAAGCATTCGAAACATAACCACTGTCATTCTTTTCTACTGCGTCTGTCCCCCAACATTATATAAATCCATCAGAAGCTGGGATTTAGAGTACTTTAAACCTTCGGGAACAGCCCACCATAACAACCTCTTATGACAGTGGAGGGAGACCAAAGTATGTTAAAACTGCGTCCTTGTCTGCTGAGTCATCATACTGTCCTCTCCCTCCGATGCATAAGCCAACAAGGGCATTTGGTACGGAGGGGGAGGGGCAGCTTTTCCTTCAATGGTGGAACTGATGAATCTAACACACAATGAGCGGATACAAGGCACACAACAACAACCACATGTTACTAAAATGGCAATAAAAGTAGCTATAGAAATCAAAAGAGACATTATTAAACCTTCCATTGACCAAACATGTTTGTAAACCATTCCTCCAAGGGGTTGTGTATCCCTGATTGTTCATGCATAGTTTTGGATAGTGTGCGAAGGCCTTCTAAAGCCTTTGTGACGGAACCGTCCGGAGCCGTATTGTTTGGAATGAAAGTACAACACATATCACCAAACATTGAACACACACCCCTTTCTCAGCTAACAGCATGTCAAGGGCCATTCTATTCTGAACTGCCATAAGGGAAGTCGGCCCCAGCTGTTCAGCGAGTCCTTCTACAGCGTCCCTAGAGCTAAACGGAGCACATTGTAATGTACATAGTTGATCCTGTCTACATTATTCCATCACTACCTGCTTGGAAAGTGAAGGTTTGTTTAGGAGACATTTTGGTAACTACTACCTCATATTTGGCCCGTTTGACCCTAGTTACGGACTCCTCTGGCGGGGGAATGGAGTCTGGGTGGTCAATGGAATCATTAAAACAAAAAAAAGGCAAGGGTGACGATCGTGACCAGGGCTAGCCCTGGCAACCATCTCCAACTCCCATACATGGTTAGGTTGTTATTTTCAATGTAACACAACACATTATTTCTGTTATTAATAATAGGAGATTTACTAGGACGCAAGGAATTAACACCCAATCAAATAATAAGGCTATTCGCTAATGGGCCATATAACTAAGAATGGTGTTCAAGATACAAACAGTGTCCCAAGTAAACCACGATTCCCACTAGCAGAGTACACCAACAAACAATAAGGAAGTGTAATCCACAGTCTGTCATTATTGAGTACCTTTAATCAGTGGTCCGTGTTATTGTAATTAGGTTCCTCTGAACACAATGCTAAAATCTCCTAAGGAGATTCTTTAAAACTAGGGTGTAAAATAGTACCCTGTAATGGTAAATACTGTGCTCCCAGAACCTGTTAAGTAGAAGGTCTGGTGAGTGGGGAGACTTTCACTGCCCTTTAACTATAGGGCTAACCTCTCGTTATATATAACCTACTCCTCTTATTAGAAAGAGGCCCTATAGGTGGGCATAAAAATGCTGCTACTTATTGGAAAGTGCCCCTAAAGGTGGGAGTAAAAAAGTCGGGTCCTATATGGAGCTGTGTGTTTCAGGGGGCGGGGTCCCGTAGACTCGTGTCCGCCTTCACGCCGGCCGTAATCCCCTTTCCAAGATCGCCTGTTGTTACCTCTGTGTCTTTGTCCTTGTCATCTGTTGTATGGGTCGTTGCTTCTGCTGGGCTGTCGTCGTCAGATGTGTCGTTCTCTCGTCCTGCTGCACCGATGTTAGTTCTGATGTCGTCTAACGTCCTTGCTGGAGGTTTCCCAACGGCGCACTGGCTCCAATGATACCACGTTTCCCCCTTTCCTTCGAGGTGAACTGCCTGTGATGTCCTCTGAGTCACTCTGTGCGGGCCGTTGAACCTTGGGTTGAGCCACTTCGGACGGATGACCTTCAGCCAGATGAATTCTGCGGTGTTAGCCTCGTGCTTCTCGGGTCCCCCTTTGGCGTCAGCAACCTGTGTGGAGAAGTCTGATACCAAGCCCATAAGTTGCTGGTAATATGGTTTTGAGCTGATTTCCTCTACTTCTTTCCCTACACTTAGGGCCCCAGGACCCGGAAACTGATGGCCGTGGGTCAGCTCAAATGGGGAGAAACCTGTCCCTCAGTTAATGTGTTCATAAACAAAGTCCGACACCGGCTATATCAACCTGTTTCAGAGGAAGGTGGAGTCCCTGTGCGTCTTGACTTGCCGTGTCTTCTCTGTCAGAGGCAGAGGTTTCATCTTTTTTATAGTCCTAAAAAATTTGACGCGTTTTGCAACAAAGTCAAGTATTTCTTCATCTGTAGGTGTATGTGTTGATACAGGTGTTCTTTTAATGTCATGAGGGGACAGGAGAGTGCCAACGTAACTAGAGTGTTGAAACTCCCCTCCACGGGTCGGGGTTTGAACCGCGACCACGGCTGCTATCATTTTATTGCGTAGGAAACAGAGGTCGGCACAGGCCTTCTTCCGGTCTCCTGGTTTGATCCCACTAAGGATCAATCTCTCCGCCTGTCCCCACTGTTCCCTTAAACTACCGGGAACAGGGACTCCTAATTCTCTCTCTTCACGTTTAAATTCTCCTTCCATTTTGACTTCGTTCGTATCTGCTTCTCCTAAAGGTTTTAGTTTTTATAAAAAATACCAGGTACTTCTGCGTACTATAATTTACTAAATATTGCAGTTTTATTCCCACAGGTATATAGTCTGATAGTTTTCGGTGTGAGGTGTATTTCAACCAGTTACTGAGACTTCCAAGAGCGCTTCGACACCCTCTTACGAGGATGCGGCCCAAGGCACGGAGTCGAAACCCAGTCTACAATAACCTTTGATCGTCACGTATATGCTATCAGATACAAATAAGATTCTACAATACTTTCAGGGACGGTCCTTTCAAATTGATGTTGAAAATTGCGTCCCTTACTGCGTATTTTTCACATATAATATACAAACACAGTTAATCACACTCAAAATAAATATAGCTAACGTAGCCCCAGATCCGTCTAAGGGTTGCCTGTGTACGTTAGTCCAGAATTCGTCTAAGAATTACTGTGTGTGTCATCTTATTTCTCTGAGTATTTGCAGCTGGGATTCCTTTACCAATTTATAACCACTGAAATCTCGGACGATGATTGCAGCTGGGATTCCTTTACCAATTTATAACCACTGAAATCTTGTTACACAGTTAATCACACTCAAAATAAATATACCTAACGTAGCCCCAGATCCGTCTAAGGGTTGCCTGTGTACGTTAGTCGATGAGCCCCAACCCCAGAATTCGTCTAAGAATTACTGTGTGTGTCATCTTATTTCTCTGAGTATTTGCAGCTGGGATTCCTTTACCAATTTATAACCACTGAAATCTCGGAGGATGATTGCAGCTGGACTTCCTTTACCAATTTATAACCACTGAAATCTACAAACACAGTTTTGATATTCCCCGTACAGTCTAGTTGACTTTTATAGTGCGATGTTTATTTCAACAGATGGAGAGACTTCCAAAAGCGCTTCAACACCCCCTTTCGGCGATGTGGCTTTTAGCAAGGAGTCGAAACCCAGTCTACAGAATCTCTTTATCGTCACGTTTAGTCTTTTAGATTAACCCCACAGCAAGAGTTTGCGAGATCCGGTCGTTTCAAATTGATTTTGAAAGTTGCGTTTCTCCTCTTGAAATACCCCAAATATAACACAACTGCAGCTCCTCTTTGAGACTGGAAAGTGTTATTCTGTAGTACTTTTTTTTTTACCGTAAGACTAAAACACTGAAAATGCCGCTGACAACTCTAAAATGTTGTAGTATAGCCAATCACAGATTTTGATAATAACAGGTATCTGCTCACCTTTCAGTTGTAGGGCCCTGGTTTAGTTGTCAGAGGTATTCGAGGTGTCTTCCCTGGACCGTTCGTCCGCTGGCTGCCGGTGTTCCTTCTATGAGACCCTACTCATCACGTCGGGGTCACCAAATTGTTGGAGGGCCACCCTTTGGAGTGGTTTAAGGTTCGAGCCCGCTCCGCGCCGTTCGTTGATGAGTGGTCTGCTATAAGAGGAAGGACTCAGACACAGAGATATGAGGTTAACAATAAGCTGATTTAAGCTTTTTAAGCTGGACAGTCAGACAGAACAGGGGCCCCGAGTATACAGAACTCACAATATTTATACACACATACGGGGAGGAGTTGTGTGGGAGGAGTTGTGTCGGTTGCTCCTCCCTAGGTGTTTATCTACTGGTGGTCTACAGCCCATTGAAAACCCGGGGGGGGCGACTGGGTCCATCCATTCCCAAGTCACGGCACACACAATGAGCACAGCAAGCAAATAATACCACAATAAGAATATTGCCCTAGTTTCATAAGCAGTTTCATAAGCATACATTTTACACAGACTATTGGCGCCTAAGATATGTCGGGCCAAGGTTATAATTATTGAAACAGGTTATACAGGTTACTTTATATTGAAAAAAGGCAAGGATCCCTCACAGTGTAGTTCCTATAGACCAATCAGCCTTCTTTGTTGTGATTATAAAATGTTAACTTTTTTGCGTCTAAACACTTTCCAGGATATCCATGTCCACCGTCTAAAGATCTAGCTCACTCGGTTCCTAATGTGAATCCATTTAATAAGGGGGCTGTGTCCAAAATATATACACTGATTCTGAATAACTGCCCTCCCACATGGGACAAAACTAAAAAAGCATGGGAAGGAGATATCGGCGATTCTATCTCAGAGGAAGCCTGGGAAAACATTGTTTCACGTATACACACCTCTTCTTTCTGTATTAGACATGGATTAATCCAATTTAAGGTAGTACACCGGCTACATTACTCCAACGACAGGCTAGCTAAGATCTTTCCCAGTGTCGCCCCAACCTGTCCCAGGTGTCATTATTCCCCTGTCTCCCTGGGGCATATGTTCTGGTCATGTCCGTCATTAAGCAGTTTCTGGGCTTCTGTGTTTCGATCACTCTCTGCAATATCTGGCAGGATACTATCTCCTAACCCTCAAACAGCTATTTTTGGAACTGTTGACACTGGACTAGGGTTCTCCTCCCTGCACAAAAATGCGGTTGCCTATGCGTCGCTGCATGCCCGCCGTCTCATACTGCTAAATTGGAAAGGAAAAAAATCCCCCTTCTTATATTCACTGGATCAGGGAAGTGATGCTTGGTTTAGATTTGGAAAAATTGAGATCTGCAGTGCGCGGTTTAGTTAACAAATACGACAAAACCTGGTCGCTATTATTAATTTGCAACTTTTTGTCATTCATTTTGGACATACTGTATCTGTGAAAAACTGAAAAATAAAGTTGTTAAAAAAAAAATTAGGTAGTCCTTCTAGCAGTTTTTGAAACCCCTATTTCCCGCTTTTGGCGGCGCAGGAGTTGTTCATGCTCTCCATTACAGTAGTGAGCTTACTGTGCAATTGCTATGTTTCAGTTTGCTATTTTGTATTTGCCTCCTTTCTCTTTTGCTCTCTATAAATGAGTGGCGGCAGTAGCTCAGGCTTTAGGGTCTCTCAGTGGTTGTCAGTTCCAGTCTTGATCGGATCATTGGATCAGTGTGGACTGGTATCTGGAGAGGTGCCAGTTGGTGTAAGAAATAAAATCAATATGGCGTAATTCAGATAAAATACACTGTTTTAATTTAAAGCTGTTTTATTCTGAAAACTGGAAATAAATACACGGTTTTGATTTAAAACTGTTTTATTCTGAAGACCGGAAGTTCACACAACGACTTCCGGTTTTGCAAATAAATATTGTTAGCTTCAATTTAAGGTTAGCATTAGCATGTGGCTAAATTCTACGTTTTGAAACAGTGAATTTAAGGTGAAATGACACATAGTGTTGCACACTAAACACACTGTCTTTAACCCTCACTTATTGACACTGCAATACTTTTATTAGGGAATGTTTAAATAACCACAGACATTAGAATATTGTAAATTAACATCAGAAAAACGAAAGGATGTGCCTTGGAACCGCCCCCATCGACGCCGGCCAATAGGAGAAGACTACAGTTGATAACTGTTAGAAATTAAAATCAATGTTTAATGACGTAATTTAGTTTAAACATACAGTAAGCTTAAACCTGTTTTATTCTGAAAACATTTCCGGTTAGCATTCGTCTGTGGCTAACATTGTTGCTAAAGTTTATTTTGAAAAGCTATTCCGGAAGAAGTCTCCGGAATACCAACAGTAAGCTTGACTTCCGGTTTTACGTAAATAACGATTAGAGCCGTTAAAATGCATTAAGTAAAAAGTCATGAAAGAGAGTATGAGGAGAAGAGGCGTGTGGAGTTATACAATGACGACACGATGTCTAAATCCTCTGATTTACGCGATATCAGACAGAAGACCGAGGTGGGAGGTCCCCCTGCGTCACCACAGCCGCCATTGAAGAGGAGGAGCCAAATGATGAGATATACAGTTATGTGGCGGGGTTTTGGGGTCTCTTCTCCACGGCCGCGATTGCGAGAGGACAGCTGCAGCTGCTCTCTCCCCCACTACACCTCTGTTTGTTTCATTACCACGCTACTTAATTAAAGTACCAAATCGAACCTTTTCAGAGACTCCATTAGTCTCTTTATTTTAACTTCTCTCCTGGGACGCGAGAGAATCAACACATATCAACATAACACAGGAAGCAAGACAGAAAATCGATCTCTTTCACCCGGCTGACCCCACGTGACAGGGAACAACGGGAGGAAGCAGCCGCTCTTGCATGTTTCATTGTATCACCGTATCATTGTTTAATTAAATGCTGTTAACTTTTAAATAAGCTTCCTTGGACTCTTTTCAGCTAATCCTGCTCTCGGGGCTAAGAATTATTTACATTGGTTTGTTTTGGAAGGAGGTGATTGGTTCCGATAGACCTACTAGCTCCAAGAATATTTTAGCCAGGATCACATTTTAGCCCGAACTACCCATATCTGTCTATCAAATGTTGCAAATAAGCTACAGCACAATGTGTAACTTGCCGAAAAATACAGTATATTCATTTGGACATTTCGTACGAGACCTTCTTCAGGCCAAACATTATTACTGAAACGTCACAAATAAATATAAGTTGTTGCAAGCTAGACATTGTTCGAAAGCTTATTTTGCAATTCTTGCCCTACGAGCTTGTAGCTGCAGTCAGTGGCGTAACTATCGACGGTGCGCCCATGCAAAAAAATGCAAAAAAAAAATGTATTTTTTATTTTGTAATATATATATATATCTCTTTTTTCGGGGCTCCAATTTCAATGGCCGGTTCACGCGGTCTTCAAAGTAACCAAGCAACCTAAATTAATTTGTAATTTGTCAGGCAGCAGCAAGTTCGGCAGCATTATACAAAATTGAATAGCCTGCAGTTATAATCAGGGTTCCCGTGGGGTCTTAAAAAGTCTTACATTTGATAATCAGAATTTAGGGCCTTAAAAAGTCTTAAATATGATCAAAAAAATAAGAAAGGTCTTAAATATGATTTAGAAGGTCTTAAAAATGATCGGATTTGAAAGCTTCTTCTGTGTTGCGATCGCGTCTAAATGTGTTTTGGGGGAAATGTCCGGGCTGCAAAGTAACCAGTACGGTAATAGCCTTTCAGTTCCCCCCAAAAATTTGTATTGAAATAAATCAACATGGAACCAGTAATCACTAACTTTGTTTCCCCCGGACCCTTAACAGAGAACACCCAGCTAGTAACCTAGCAACCAACCAATCTTCAGCTAGCGGCAGTCAGAAACTCAGGTATCTTCAAATCTACTTTAAAATAAATATGAGGAAGTGTAAGTTCAACCGTATTTGGTTGGAAAACATCTAATTTAGTGCTTGGTTGAAACCAGTGGAGGGGAACGTGTTTGAAGCCCGCTGCACCTTTTGCAAAGAAAATTAGCGTTTGTTTTGCTAATGCAGCGTTAGCTAGTGCAGCGTTAGCTAGTGCAGCAATCTACGTCAACCCTAAAAGGGGAGGTGCTGTGGACGCTAAATACCGTAGCTAAACACCAATCATACAACAGCATGAAGGCAGCAGAGCTCTGAATATAGCTCTTCACACACACACACACACACACACACACACACACACACACACACACACACACACACACATACCCAATTTTTTTAACACGCTAACACAGTTCTGTGTACTAAGAACGATGTTCAGTCATCGTTCTTATGTTGAACAAGAATACATTTACTTTGTAAGTAATTATGGGACGTATTTCTTCTTTCATAGCAATTTTCCTTCATACTTTCTTGCCGTGAAATAGGTCTTAAATTCTATTCAAAGTGGTCTCAAAAAGTCTTAAATTTCAGTTGGTGAAACCTGCAGGAACCCTGATAATGTACAGCAAACCAAAGCAATAGAGCGGCGCTCAAAGAGAAAGGACAAGAGAGAACAAGGAGATGTAACGGCTAAACTGACGAATTAGACACATTTTTGTCATACATCGTCCTCGAAATCTCGATTAATTCTGTAAAGTGATTGTGTGATTAGTTCGCTGTGCCGTTGTCAGGCTGTGGTGGTATGAGGCCAGAGCAGGCTGTTGTTGATAGCCTACATGTGGCGCTTTTGAGTGGTTGTGTGTGTCCGTGCGTGTGTGAGTGCATCAGCGTGCGCTTATGTTTGGGGGGCGGGGGGCCCAAAACAATATTTGCACCGGGGCCAATCACAACCTTGTTACGCCACTGGCTGCAGTACTGTCTATGAAAGTGACCCTGCTATTGTCTACCTGAACGCAGCTTACGGTTCTGTTAAAGAGACAAGGAGAAAGGCGGTGAGAGGTGTGGGTAAATGGGAACAAAGACTACGTGATGGCAGGAACAAAGACTAAGTGATAGCAGAGATTGAAAGAGAGGTGGAAGAGGTTGAAGAGAATGCAGATAGGGGGAGAGAGCGATGAACAGAGGGGAGGTTACGTTTCAGGGGGTTCAACTTCCTGTCACCTCAAATGGAGATAAATGATTAGCCTAGATGGGTGAAAATAAATGGATGGGTAGAAAAATGAGAGACATAGAGAGGGGGAGTGAGTGCAGGAGATAACTAAATGGATGGACAGGGGTTAAATGAATGATGGAAGCGAAGTAAAATGGGAGGGAGTGAGCAATGGGTGGAAAGTAGCAGAAAGGAAAGGACTTGTTCTGCATGTAAATGATTCTTGAGCATTGCCTTAGAACCATCATGGAGGTCCCTGGAAACATAGTTGTGCCATCGACTGGATACAGCGATGGAGGATGGATTCTGTTCTCTCCTATGGAAGTTGCTCAGAAGCGCATAAAGCCAAAATGGCCTAACTCTCAAGAGCAAAAGTACCGTTATCTGGGCCCATATACGGTTACCCTGCCTCCATACCAACCCAGTCTCACGGCATTTCGTGTTATAGTCACGAAATTAATTTAATCTATTGATTCGTGTTCACCAACACGATTTCCGCATTTTTTTCGTGTCACACGGAACAATTTTAAAAGCAATGTATTTCGATTGGTAGTATGTTTCGTGCCTGCACCACGTCTTTTTGTCCAGTCGGGTCTTGGAAGACCGGAAACTGTGGTTCTCAAAACATTGTCTTACTCAATATCTTACCCTAAGCCTAACCCTTTTATTTTAAATAGTATAATGTCAGAGTTTTTTTGCCGTCCGCGAGGAAAAGAAATGGGGCTCAGAGCCTCAGAATACTGAAATCTGTATTTTTTTAATCTTTTTTTTCTTCTAATTTGTTATTATTTGGTGCAGGCATGAAACATACTACCAATATAAATACATTGCTTCTAAAATCGTTCTGTGTCAGAATACTGAAATCTGTATTTTTTTAAATATATTTTTCCTTCTAATTTGTTATTATTTACATTGCTTTTAAAATCGTTCTGTGTAACACGAAAAATGGGGAAATCGTGTTGGTGAACACGAATCCATAGATTCATTTCGTGACGATAACACGAAATGTCGTGAGACTGTGTTGTCCATACGCACCGCCACGGACAGTCTCATCTCAGCTAAATGAATGGAGAGGGAAAAATAACTATTTTGGCACATTATAAATCTAATGATTTAAATAACGTCCATACACATGTTCACAGGAGCAGACCGACTTGGTTCTTGTTACTATAAACAACACCACTGTGTCTTGTTGGTAAGATATTTTGGCTACATTCTCTTTAACAGCTGCACTTTAGATGGATTCACTTTGTATGAAATTATCAATATTTTGTATTTCTTTCTAGGTTACAAGAAAGACAAAAAAGAACCGGTCGGGACTCATTGCTCCAAGGAGTGCAGCTTCCCGAAAAGGCAACAGCAGCTGAGGATTCCTTGCCATTACCAAGGGAGCTCCCTACTGAACCTGTGCAGCACGGACATGTTAGCCTAGAAATCCAGGAGAAAGCGCCAAACATCTGAGACTGCGTATTGCTCCATGAACAGTTGAATAACTTTGGAAGATTTAGATGGGGCAGGGGGCTTGTTAGATGAACGGTCAAGTGAAGGATCGATACAACAGTTAAAATCACCTCCCAGAATGAGCTGGCTGGAATTTATGTCAGGAATGGAGAAAAGAAAATTTCTGAAAAAGTCCTCGTTGTCAAAATTCGGCCCATACACGTTTGCCAATGTCAGATTGTTGCCACATATTTTGCCAGTTACGGTAATAAAACGGCCACTTGGGTCTGATATAACATTGGACACAGAGAATGGGACAGATTTATGAACAAGAATTGCAACGCCTCGGGCCTTGCTCGAAAAAGAAGAATGGTAAAGCTGGCCCACCCACCCTCTGCGAAGTTTAAGATGTTCTGATGGTTGGAGGTGGGTTTCTTGTAAAAAGGCAATTTTAGTGTTTAAATGTTTTAAATGGTTAATCACATTGTTACGTTTCACAGAAGAATTCAGGCCCCTGACATTCCAACTAGTAAATCTTAAAGCACCACTTGGTGCTGTTAAGGAGTTAGAGCTTAGCATAACATGATACTGGGCAGGTGGTGTACCTGCATGTCCCTATCCCCATTCCTGGCACCCCCCGCCCGCTGACAAGCAACAGGGAGAGAAAAGGTGTGGCGTGAGACCGAGTTTAGTATAAGTCTAGAAGCAGCCCACAGGCAAAGGAAAAGAAAACATAAATTAAATAATATAATAAAAAACCTAACTGAAAAAACATTGAACAAACAATTCTCCCCCCCACCCACCCCTCCCCTTCCCTTAACCCGGATCCCAGAACAGTTGTTGCAGAAACAAACAACAACAAACAACACTCTGATACCGTAATCAGCATACCTTGCTACTTCCTTAATTATATCGTTCAATTCCCACAACATTGTATAAGCGAACTTTAACAGTGAAAATGTAACTTTTTTAAATACCTCAAACAGAGCACTTCAAGAAATTTGCATCTGGTTTAACAGGATATTTAAAGCACTTAAGCCTTGCCATTACAGTAACCTGCCGGACATATGCCTAAAAGGACAATGTTAACCTAACAGCAGAATATGACTGCATCAATGTACAATTTAATTGAGAGTAAAAGTGCATCTAGAGCAATCATAACATAGTGTAACTACATGACAGTTAGCTTGCTTACGGAGCTTTGTTCAAGTCCTGAACAAACTTGACGGCCTCTGGAGGAGACATGAGCCATGTCCGGTCACCGTTAGGCAGGGTGATGCGCAGCTTGGCTGGGAAGAGGAGAGCCGGCTTGTACCCGCGCTTGTACAGCTCAGCCATGGGGCTTCTGTACTCGGCGCGCTGCTTTAAGACGTCGGGGCTGTAGTCATCGTACAAGCGGATCTTATGGCCTTTGTAGTTCAGCTCACCCTGCCTGCGGGCCTCACGGATCACTAGGTCCTTGATTTGGAAGCGGTGGAAGCGCAGGATGACAGGTCTCGGTCTCCCTCCTGGGGCAGGCTTGGGCGCGAGGCTCCGGTGAGCTCGGTCAAGCTCGGGGGGCGAAGCAAGAATCTCCGTGCCGAGGGTATCAACGAGGAGTTGAGAGAAGAAGGCAGACGGGCGGGGACCTTCGATAGATTCAGGTAGGCCAATAATCCGAAGATTTTGGCGTCTGCTGCGTCCCTCCAAATCCGCTACCTTAGTTTTGAGTGTCTCGTTGTCCCCCTTCAGAGCGGAGCATGAGTCCTCAAGTTGCTGGAGACGTTTGTCGACTTCAGTAGCATTAGCTTCCAGAGAATGTATACGCTGCCCCTTGGTCTGTGATAGTGGAGTGTATGCTGTCCAGGGTAGATGTCAGAGACTCGAATGAGGATTTGAAATCAGCCGTGAGAGCTGCTCTATGTTCATCCAGTAGCAAGCTAATGTCAGCCAAAGTTATGCTAGGATTCGAAGCTGGAGTTATGCTAGGATTCGACGCAGACGGAGACCCTTTGCCCTTTTCAGCTTGTTTTCCTTTGCTTACGACATTGCCGGAGGTCTTTGCAGTTAACACTGGCTTATATAACTGTTGCAAACAAATTATGTTGAAAAAAAGACGAGGTTTAAAAGGTAAATTAGAGTGGGAAAGTTAGAGCTAGCTGAGCACACGTCTACTCAGCACACCTCATACCGGAAGTCCCCAATAAACATTTTTTTAACGCTGTGAGCAGGGTTCGAACCTGCGCGGGGAGACCCAATTGGATTTCAAGTCCAACGCCTTAACCACTCGGCCAAAAATGGGGCAATGAGACTGCTAGGGTGGGGGAAAGAAGGGGAAAGCAAGGGGGGAAAAGGAGGGGGAAGAAAGAAAGAAAAAAGGAGACTTTATAGTACTCTAAGGCCAATAAACCCATTTCATTTTCATTAATTTTCACCCATTTACAAAATGTTTTAACTTTTAGCATAGAAAAACAAAAACACAAGTAAACGTATGCTTTCCCATATTATTTTTATTATTTCTGGAATGCCATGAAAACGATAAACATCTTATACAACACTATTATGTACACAAGATTATGAAAAGTTATTATATACACAGATAAAAGGGGTACATTCTATACAATAGTAAAAGAGCTTTTCATTATATACAGTAATAAGCATTATATTGCCTATATATATGTATATAAATATATACATATATATTCAATACACTGTTATATTATACAATTAGCATTATAAAATAATATGAGTTATATATTCTATACAATGATAAGAGTTATACAATAATTAGTTATATATAGACAATCCAATTATTATTCAGTAATAACTTATATACTTAACTCTATACAAAACAATAAATGTTGCATTCTTTATAATATTACGTTTTTTTAAAAACACACAGAACAAACTTATTTACAAATGCAAAAGGGAAAGCAAATATCCAGTGTTACCGAAATTCTTATGGCTTCCAAAACCTACAAACCACAACATACTGTATAAATGTAAAAGTAGAAACCACCAAACTTCTTGACTTAAAAACTGAAACATTCACTATCAAAATGATTGCAGCTCTAAACGTCACTGCTTGTCTAGAGAGTCTTTCCATTCTGGTATGGTCTGTCCAGATGCTGGACAGTACCATTTACCCTTAAGCTGGGTATGGCCAGTGTTCTTTCTTTTAGACTGACCACAGGTTTGGCACTGGTAGTGGTAGTCCTCTTTTATTTGTCGCTTCTTCGGTGGCTCCCCTCTTGCCACAAGCACCTGGTCCTCTATTGCTGACTTTTCATGCCGCCATTTCCTGTGCCTATTTAGGTCGACAGATGATTTGTCTACTGAGGAATGCTGAGGAATAGGGGATGGTACTTGCTGGTATGGGGATGAAGCAAGAAATGCGGGTGGCGGCATAGGGAACTGCCATGGGTCAGGAGATGGGGCTTGTGGAAGGTGACCCTGTGCGTGTGAGGATGAAGCAGTAGACGGAGCAGGTGGAAGGTGACCCTGTGTGTGCGATGATGAAGCAGGAGAAAGGCCTGGAGGCTCGGGGAACTGCCATGACGCAGGAGTTAGTGCTGGAGGCATGGGGTACTGCCATGAGGCAGGAGTTAGTGCTGGAGGCATGGGGTACTGCCATGAGGCAGGAGTTAGTGCTGGAGGCATGGGGTACTGCCAAAATGCAGGAGATGGGGCTTGTGGAAGGTGACCTTGCGTGTGCGATGATGAAGCAGGAGAGGGGCCTGGAGGCATGGGGTACTGCCAAAATGCAGGAGATGGGGCTTGTGGAAGGTGACTGTGTGTGCGAGGATGAAGCAGAATAACTAGGCCATGCATTAAAGAGCAACTTGCATGTTAGAGACACCAGTGAATAAATGTGGAGGAAAATGATGTATACACTAGATTTTCCAAAAGATATACATAAATATACACTACAGTGACATCTGGCGTCATTTTTGTAAGACATTTTTACTTCCGCATAAAAAAAGCCTCCCCATGTGACCTCCCGCGTGTGACGTCACATGGGGGAGAGCGGCCGGTCTAACGTAGTAATAAACATGGATCACAATGCTAGTTTTGACACAGAAGAGGTTGAAAATAAACATTCGAATGCATATGACGGACCACAACCATATAATTATGAGCCTGCTAGGCTTACAAGAGACCAGGAGCAGCCAAGGATTAGAAGAAATAACGGCCATCGGCGAGAAATGGAGCTGTGGTGTGAGGAGAACCAGTGGAGAACAGGGCAGCTGTCTTGGTGAGTGACCAATGTTAGCTACAGTTAATGTTAGCTAATGTCGGTCACATCACAACATTGTAAAGTTAGCTATCATATATCAGGCTATAACTAAAGTAGTATTGATAATATAGTAACGTTACTGGCAGGACGATCTGGCGGAGAAAGGTTGTGGAGCCTCCGTTGATATGCCGTTGTAAATGGCTTGATGGAAAGCAGGTGTGTAGTCGGGGAGGGTGCACAGCTGATTGCAGCAGGTGAGTGGAGGTTGAGCCGGGAGCCAGGAGTGACAGCCACCACGCCCACACAAACAACACAGACAGGGGAAAACAAACAAACACACCACCACAGCGTTACCTAATGCAACTCCACACTACGTCTTACGGTGCTGTGTACCGGAGGGGAGAAAGAGAGGAGCGAAGGGGGGGAGAGAGAGAGGAACGAAGGGGGAGAGAGAGATGTAATACGGTTTCCTGATAAACGTTTTGTTTGATAGGCCTCAGCTGTGGAGAGTATGTGCTGCAGGGAGGTGGATGCACCTCGCACAACGCACCCAGGAACGAAAGCTAGCTCCGGTCCTTTTCCTGTTAGGGAAACTGTGGACTCGATGTCCTGACACGCTGGAGTTGTGCAACCTGCACAAACTCCAGCTCACCATGATTACAAATGGTGAAATGCAATGTAAAATTACCGAAAAAATACCAGCTCACTAAATCACAACCGCTCAAACCAACTACAAACTACTACCGCGGATTGGGCAGAGAAGGAGTCCGAGAAAGTTGCTCCCCCATGTGACGTAATATGACGCGTTTGACGTATGACGTTAAAAAAAAGCAGTTTTTAGTAGCAGAGCTCAAAACGGCTCCTTTCCCCTCTGAATTATTGCCCTTATGTCTTGTAAAACATATCAAATCCTGCATTCACTTTTTTAATTGTAATTTTCAGACAAGGTTAAAAATAAATCTAGTAAAAAAAAAAACCTGCAAGTTGCTCTTTAAACCCTCCAGGGTGACAGTCCTGTGCTGAGTCAGCTCTGGCACTGCGGCGCTGGTGTATCAATGCCTCACCCTCCCTATTATCAGGCTCCTGGAATTCTAGGCTAACATGTCCGTGCTGCACAGGTTCAGTAGGGAGCTCCCTTGGTAATGGCAAGGAATCCTCAGCTGCCGTTGCCTTTTCGGGAAGCTGCACTCCTTGGAGCAATGAGTCCCGACCGGTTCTTTTTTGTCTTTCGTGTAACCTAGAAAGAAATACTAAATATTTATCATTTCATACAAAGTTAATCCATCTAAAGTGCAGCTGTTAAAGAGAATGTAGTCTAAATATCTTCCCAACAAGACACAGTGATGTTGTTTATAGTAACAAGAACCAAGTCGGTCTGCTCCTGTATGACGAGGCTGTCTTCCAGCAGTTGTTTTATGTGGACGTATGTTTTCACCATAGACTGTGGAATAGGCAAGGTTTTACCCTTGCTGTCTTTTGGTCGGTTTCTTGCAAGCTCAAACTCTTTTAAAAGCCTGAGTGAAACACATTCACATATCCGGCTGGCATCAGGTCTCAGAGCAGCCTGTCATGAATAGTCTGTGAAGGAAAAAGACAATTTATAAATATTATACGGATATACAGTACAACCCCACTTCACAAATTGACTATACCAGTTAATTTTCTGAATCCATTACTAAGAGTCTTTTTTTTTTGGACTTCAGGCTATAAGTTGTGGGTTGCTTATCCATTTGATGTAGCTTTGAATACAGCCTCACAATCTCATCCGTCTCGTCTACTGACAATGCCGTTATTGTTCTGTTTAGTTGAACAAGATACTTGGCCAAGTCATCCACAGCCTCCCATCCCAGAACACCTCTAGAATCACAGCGGGTATTCTGAAAAATGAACAACCATTGACAAATTATTAATAAATGGTCACATGACCTGAGCCGATGTCCTGGGCGCAGAGAAGTTTTTGTCAGAAGTACACATCTGGCAGGACTGTGAGACATCATCGTGCTATAAGCACACAACACCAATTGACTATTTGAGACTTAATGAAACAAGTTATTCATAGCATGTGCGGAGCAATAATTAATCCTGAAGAATTTCAAAACAATGTGATTTTACAATTGGTCAGATTACCTGAGAGGTTGTGTAAGTGGATGTGTCGGGGGAGTCAGCAGGAAGAGAAATACTCTGAGTGGATTCAGGCCGGGGCTCTTCAGGTGGGCTCTCAGCTGCATCACTTTGGGGGGATAGTGCCAACGACTGTACAGCCGTACCGGCCATGAGAGACAAACAGTTGAGTAAAAATATCCTTGAAATTGAAAATGTATCTAAATGCATGCAACACAAAAAGACAAATGTAACCTATGCGATAAAAACATCATTCAAAGCATGTATGTTCTTCTAGAATTCATATGCCAGGACAATAAAACAATAATCAGATTACCTGAGATGATGTGTGAGGTGATGTGTTGTGAGATACAGGGAGCAGAAAAGCACCGTGGGGTGCTGAAGTGTCCACTTCCGAGGGGCGCTGACTGAGGATCTCCACTGCATCACTAATTGTGATGTCAAGGCACTCCTCCACCTGAACTTCAACCTGGCGGTCTGGAAGAATGGTGCCAAGTTCACTGCGCTGTTGTGGACCCAGCAGATCACCTCTGTCAGACTGAGCCAGCAAATATTCCACAGCAATACGCTCACCTGCCATAAAATAAATTATGAAAAAGAAAATGTTTCAATTTGGAGGAATAGACAAGTTGCTACTAGAAAGAACAAGAAAAGAAAGGCCTAGTTGCAGAGAAAATGGGGTCTCCTGAAGTGACTTACCAGTGGGTTTCCCAGGGGGGATGAATTCTGGTAGTAGCGCACAACCAAGAACTCGCTTGCTGAGGGCATTTAAATAACTCTTCAGTCGGACATCGTAGATCCTCGTTTGTGAAGCACCACTCACATGTAGGCCTACAGCTGCATGGGCTCGATTCATGTTCCATCTGGAACTCCCTTCAAGCATGTACATTTGCGTGTGCATCGCATTAGATCTCCAGCCTTAAAAAAAGCAAAACATTTAAAATATAATTTGCATTTATGAAGCGATGATACACTTTTCCCCATGTGTGCAATCTATCATACACTTAAGACTGTTTTTATGACAATTCAAAAGCAGAATTTTTTATATATATTATTTTTACCCGGGATGAAGGTGTTCTGATGCCGATGGAAGCTCTCCACAGAAGAGGAACCTCTGCCACATCTTAGGACATCCAGAACATTACTGCCCTTTTGTAGACCTGATCCAACTTTTGTGTACAGTTCCACACCAGGGGGATCCTGAATGCATGGCAAATGTTTTTGTTGAACCTCCCACACACGTGCCATGCTCTCAGGATTGATAAGCCGCAAACCTGATGTGTCAGTGAGCTCCCACATTGATTTGAGCAAATCTTGGATGAGGGCACGGCTTTCCTCTATCCAACGAGTTCTCCTCCTGCAGTGTTTCGCCAGTTCGCTGGAGCTGATGTTGGCCAGAACTTGCGCTTCTGAAGGAGCCTGCCCAGCATGTTTTTTCTTTCGCTCTGAACTCTTTGCTTCTTTCAGATGGCTGATGTCATCGTTGTCCCACTCAAAAATGCAGCTCGACATTTTGGAACAGAAAGTGCCATATAGGGGATGGTGTTCTGTAGTTAGACCAGTTGTGAATCGCCTCATGAAGTGGAAAATATCCAATTTAACCTGTGTTTTCCAAGGTCGAAACCAAACTAGAACCGGGGTTAAACCTGTGCAAATAAAAAAACAAGGTGTGAATGTAAGCATGTTATTAAAATACAAATGTAAACGTGACTGATGAGGGAAGACCAGGTAAGTAGTTGAATGAGCAGAATGTCCGGTGTAAAAGCAGGAGAGCATCTGGTGGAAAGGCAGGGAATGGCAATTGATGGTTTAGAAGAAGTGGGAATGTCATCATGGAAAGACCCTTCTTATTTGTGCCTTCTCGTCTCATCCAGGACACACACCTTAATATATGAATGTGTGTGTCCTGTGTAAAATAATAATATTAATACAAATGTTGGTAATATGTAATTGTCACCTTATGCCACGTTACAGTTTGAATACAAAGTAAACAATATACATAAATAAAATACACATGATACTGCATCAAATATCATTTTAAATGGTTTAAAAGGATGTCTCCTTTTTAAAATGCCTTTTGCACTGAATCCTCTCTCCTTATGTCTCTTCCTTAGATTTGAGGCAAGGGAAGTGGGGAAAGAAATCAAAGATGTACAATCTTAGACTGGTGGTATTCATATAGAATGAAGTACATTATTCTAAACAAGAAGAGTCTTATGTTTACATGTTTGTAACGGTTTTCATGTTGTGCGTGCAATAAATAACACAATGATACACAAACATTCAAACCGCCTAATACCTGTTTCGTTGCAGCAATCTCGGTCAACATATATGACTTCTGGCTCTGGCTCCCCAGCGTCTTGGTAGCGCTTGACGATGCCTTGGCACAAGCCCTCTAGACCAGCTCCCTCACCAGTGGTTAGGACACAGTTCAGAACCTCGCCACATTCATTACTGACGTTTGTCATCCATGTGGCCGTGTCTGCAATGCCCCCAGCAAGTTTCTTAGTGATTTATAAAAAATGTAAATCCAATATAAAAACATAATCAAGTCTAACTCATGACAATCAATTAAAACATAGAACATTAACAAATATTTCTCTGCACCTTCTTTATGGAGTCCAGTTTTAAGATCCTGCCATATGTGGATGTGATTATACCCTTCATCTCCACCAGATGACCCAGGATCTCATTGGCATGGACCGTCTCAAACCACTGCGCTAGAGGTAGGGGGCTGAAGGGCGGTGGACGCATATAGACTGCTACATCAGATTGAGTAATTGTGCTCCTCTTTTTGTGGAGCTCACAGTCAGCCAAGTACTCTATTGTATGCCTTGCCCACTCCTCGCTGTGGACTTCCTCCAGTGCATGCTGCAGGTAGCTGGAGCTGTTCCCTACAGTCCGAGGTTTAAGCATGGTCACACACTTCCTGTCCAGAGCCAGCTGTGCTGTGAGAACTGCAGGAAACCTGTTCCTGTGAGCAGGATCTAACTGAATCAATAAATCCGTACTCCAAGGACACACAGGGATCATGCACTTACTACACCGAGGATAGTCACCGCCGACCAAGTAGTACCGTGAATCAAGGTCGATGACTTCCCGTACCTTAGTGTATATCCCTGAGTGATGCATCTTCGTACCGCACTGAGGGCACTTCAGTGGAATACCCCACATCCTCATCGGTGCCCACAGAAACATCCGCTGCCTGTAGTAGTTCATGGCTTCAGGTGGAGCAGTTGTAGGTTTCGGTGGATTTGGGGGATGGAACCAGTTCTGGGAAAACTAAGCTGCCTAAGCTGTCCTGTGGGCTCGTAGAGATACATCGCAATCCACTCCCGGTCGGCTGGTTTGATGACCCGCATGAACTGTTCACCTCCGGCGGCCTCAGATGGACGAGATATGGAGATGTGTGAAAAAGAGGAGGAGGTTGTGGCTCTTGCGGTATAGGAGTCTGTTGTTGTGGTGGTGGAGAGGTGTGTTGTGTTGGTGGTGGAGAGGTGTGTTGTGGTGGTGCAGAGGTGTGTTGTGGTGGCTGTTGTTTTTCACTCCTGCTGGTGCTCGAAAGATGGCAATCTTCAATGTGTTTGAGTAGCTCCATTGCACCCCTGGTCTTCTTTCCACACTGCTCACAACACTGCTCTGCGTGAAAGTCCACCAAATGCTCAGAAAACTCTTCAGCACAAAGATCCATACTACAGAGAGAGCATTTTATATGACTGCTTGAACTGCTCTGTGTGGTGGTGACGGCTGGATGGCATGATGCACCTGAGCTGCTCTGTGTGGCGGTGACGGCTTGATGGCATGATGCACCTGAGCTGCTCTGTGTGGCGGGGACTGACTGCTGTGTCCCTGAACTTGAGCTGAATGCTGCCTCCGTGTTCGGACTCCCTGCCTGATCACCTGACTGTGGAAAAATAGAGGTTATCAAAGCTATCAAAGTCAACTTTATTGTCAATCTTCTGCTTTTATGATACAGACAGGGAGATCGAAATGCTGTTTCTCACAATCCCGAGGAGTACATATACATGTGTGTATGACTAAACAAATATGACTGAATATACATTTTGAATGTTATTGTTAACAAGAGTAAAGCAATTCGAGCATAGCTATTAGGGACATAATTGCAAACAATGCATTTTCCTGTGCAGACACCTAAAAGTTAATACACATTGGCTTATGGCAACAATCTTCCGTGCAGGATTAACTTAAAGGTCCCATGTCATGGCCATTTCTACTGATCATAATTCCATTGTTGAGGTATACTAAAATAGATTTATATTGTGCAATTTTCCAAAATCACATTGGTTTCTCATACAGTATCTCTGTATAGTATGTGTATTCACTCTCTGCCCTAAACGGCTTGTTGGAGCTTTGAGTGTATTACCACACAACATTTACCGCTATTTTGACCCAGAAAGAGTTCAACTTTGAACTATGTGTAATCAATAATATCTTCCGCTGTGTCGGGTGTACGTCCCTTCTATGCTACAATAATTATGACTGGTTTACTATAAATGTCAGACAGATATAAAACGTTACACCGTTAGCATTAGCTAACTTTAACAATGGGACGGATGCGGTGGAATCTCGGTCTAAACACGGTGACAACTATTAAAAATTACTTTCCATAACATGCCCGGATGAAAATATCATGCTCAGCTTTCAGATAGAGTATTATCGTGTAATAATACAAGTTCATTGTTATTACCTGTTGACCTTGTTTGCATAATGTTGTGTCTAGATCTTAACCCTTCAGGAGACTGGTACTGGCCTACCCTGCTGTGAAGGGGATCCGGTCATCCCTACACCACAGACATGGTTAAACCAAACAGTCCAGTGAGTGCACTTCACACTGCGTTTGCCAACCAGCTTGCTACACCCTCACTGCGAGTTGGACGCAGGTACCACTATAAAAAACAACACCTGTTAGCTATCCTTGCTCCAAAATGGTGGAACATGCTCTCCATTGATATCAGGATAGCAGAAAGTCTACACATCTTCCGTCACAGACTGAAAACCCACCCTAATAGAGATGGCAAATCCGGATCCTTTTACGGACTCGGAGTCTTCTGAGTCAGTCATTGAAGAGATCCGGATCATACGAGTCATATGAGTCAGCATCACCAAGAGCGTAGAAATCCTACCGGTGAAACCGAAAAGTTGTTGCATTTCACAACCATATTAAACTAACGTTACATTAACCTCCGCTACACAGTGTCTTTTGCTTTAATAAAAAATGTTGATCACAAAAAAAAAGGGTTATTTTGCGATTTGGCGAATCTGAGTCTGCTGTTGACTCGTGCATGACGACGAGTCTGCTGGATCTCTGGATCTGCTGCTATACGGTTACGGCTCTGAGTCCGCACGAGTCTGCTATGTTTTGCACAGTGAGTCAGGATTTGCGAATCTCTGAGTCTGCTGTTGACTCGTGCACAATAGCCGCGGGAAGTAGGGGTGCTGGAGGCGGGGCTGCAAATGGTGTACATTTGAAAAACTTCATGTTACTGTTGTTGAAATCTCTCCCCACTTTTGTCCGCACCCCTTAAGTAAAATGACTTCCCAGTTCCCGCGGCTAGGCTCGTGCATGACGAGTCTGGATCTCTGGATCTGCTATACGGTTACGGCTCTGAGTCCCCACGAGTCTGCAGGAAGTGAAGGAAGTTCCCATGATTCAGTGAGTCAGGATTTGCGAATCTGAGTCTGCTTTTGACTCGTGCATGATGAGTCTGCCTGGATCTCTGGATCTGCTACGGTTACGGCTCTGAGTCCGCACGAGTCTGCAGGAAGTTTCACTGATCCGCGTCCACTCCCCTGAGCCAAACGATAACTTCTGGCAGCTATCCTACTTTCTAAAAGCTAGGCAGATGGACTGGGGTACGTTGTAATGTGATTTTACATGTTATAAGGAGAGTAGCGAGTGACGCAATTTATATTTTTAATTTGTACGTCACCGGGTGTAGGACTCAAAGGACTCGGGTTAATCAAGAGGGGAGACTCGTCACGACCAGCTCATTACTCGGATCCGGGTTAACGATCCGGATGAATCAGGACTCACACACCCTACACCCTAACCTTTGCCATTCCAGGTCACTGCTACTAGGTTCAGAAAGCTGTCATTGGTTCACATGGTTGATCACCAATGCAAATACAAGAAGATGACGGCAACTTCTAGTGGTTTTAGCAATTATGAGAGAAAAACGTTTGGGAAGCAAACATTGGACTCTTTCTGAGAAGACCACTGTTTGTGTACCGTGTTAAACAAAAAAAAATTAAATAATAAACATACACATCTTGACCCAATCCATGATCTTTTGCTTCTATTTTTTAAATAGTCATTTTTTGACTTGGATCACATTGGCACAAGGAGTCCTTCCCTGAAGTTACCAGGATGTTGTGTTTAGTGAGAGGAGAACACATTACATTCCTTGGGAGAAGGAATCTTCATTGGTGACAATGAACATATTAAAAGATATCGCTGGGTGAAAATGTTTTGCAATTATGTGAATGGCCCTTTGCAGATTGCAATAGACAATGTTCTCTCTGCAAAATTACAGCTCCTTGCTAACTTACGCTAAAAGGGTTCATCAAACTGTTATGGGGGGTTGTCTACCTTCACCTGAAATAAAGACTGCCTTCAGTGTCAACAAATATTATTAATTATATTATACTTCTTAAGCTTTAGGATAGCAGTGACACTAACGGTACGTCCACACGACAGCGTCGCGTTGAAGCTTTCCGGTCGGCGTGTCTGAAGCTTGGGGGTTAACCTGTTAAGCCCCGAGCCTGTTTTCCAGGTCTCGGGCTCGAAAATGACATTCCCAGAACAAATGTGACCCGCTCTATCGAAATCAGTCGGAAGTCGAAATGGCTCATTTCAAAATAAACGTGGATTTGCGTAAAAAAATAGTTTTTCGGGGTTCGGGTGTTTTGTTTGATTTTAAATTAACAAAGTCTTGGCTTTCAGAATATGAAACTTTTATTTCCAAAATCACACGATAAATACATTTTTGAAGCTTGTAAAGGGAAGATGACAGTTCTCCCTCGCCACTCTGCTGTTCCGCAGCGCTGCTTCCCCTCCCCTCCCGCTGAAATTATGAATGTAAGGCGTATAGTAATCATAGATAACACGGCAGGGTCCGTTACAGTTTGTTTTCATTTGATTTCAATTAAACAAAGTCTTGGCTTTCAGAATATTAAACTTGTTTCGGCAAATTCAGATGATAAATACAACTTTGAAGCTTGTAACTGCATAATTACAAGCGGAGAACGGAGTAACTTTACGTCACAGCAGGCATAACAACAGCCGCTGTTTCTCGTGAGTGGTTTCCCCAGGAAACAATACACAGAAACGCAAAATTACACAAACACACACACACGTATACACCAGAGTTCCCGTTAGAATATTTTTTTGCCGGTCAAAATGTCCGTTAAAGTTTCAATCTTCCGGACAAATGAGAAAAGTGCCGGTCAAAGGTATTTTTTGTTATTTATTGAGCTTTAAAACAAATTGATATGATTCGATATTAAACAAACAAATTATAGTAGATTAACTACATTATTCAAAAGTGTACAGTAATTTACAATAACACGGGAATAATAAACGGAGCGCTCTCTCTCTCCTGACAGCCCGTCAGTATCATGCAGCTCGCGGATCCAGTAATGAGTGACCCGACAGTAAAACTAAACATATCTATAACTAGTTTAGGTAGTTTGAGAGGTAATTAAAATAGCTACGTGTGATATTCTAACCTGAAGTGTGTGTTTTGCTCAGCTCACCGCTGCAGGTGATCATGCAGATCTGCGTGTCGACTCGTCAGCAGCAGCTGATCTCTCTCTCCCGTCAGATTAGACTTTACTCGCGTTTATGTCCATATCGATCAAATCTAGCTAGTTCTAGCCAGAGCCGTATAATAGAAGAGTTACGACATCTCCGTTCACTCCAATGGACCAGTTTTTTTACAGCAATGGCGGATCGTGGAGCCCTCAATAGTTCCCCGGAAGTTAGCTTGCCGCTGACTTCCAGGGAACTATTGAGAGTCTCCACGATCTGCGGCTAGCAGCGCAGTAGAGTTGCAGCGTTCGTGATGGACTTTTAAAGGTAAGAAGACGTTTAAAGATTTATATTGCGGATATTATCAGCACATCTGAGTCAAATGAATGTGTATTAAAGGATGTTAGTGGATTATCCCTAAATCTACTGATTTAGGGAACGTTTACAGATAACAGATTAGGCTAGGATACCGGATAAAGTTAGCAACACACGTGAACCATGAACAGCCTATTAATCCGTTCTCCTAATGTTATTTCGTCAAACGTTGTGGAATTAGAGAAAAAGGGCTTCTTAACGTGATTTTTTTGTGGGGTGGAGAAATATAATATTAGTTAAATATAACATTGGAGTACGTGTGATTGTAATGAGTGGAGGTGGAGAAATTACGATCTCCATTTTGGAGTAGGCCTACAAGCTAGTATAATAAAGTTAACGTTACACAATAATAAGGAAGAGAGCTATTTGTGTGATACATCGCTATTGATATGGATTTAGAGTGCATATTTGAGACTTCCAAACAGTAAACAAAAACGTAATTTATGGGTGAGTGTTTTTAGTGTATTCTGTTGATTATTACCTGTCTGTATTATGTTGCAGCTCAGCTGATTTTGAAATGATGGCAAAGGGAGAGGGACCTAAGTGAGAGTGCAAACACAAGGTAAGTTTAATACTACTGTTGTATATAAGTAAGCATACTACACATGTATTCTATCACTGTATTATATAAGTAATCTTGTTAGTGTATATTAGTAACCTACTGTATGGCAGGTGGAGGGGCAGTGATGTTACAGGTGGAGGAGCGGGGATGTTGGCTGGGTGCTGGCAAGTGGAGGGGCAGTGGTGCTGGCAGGTGGAGGGGCAGGGATGTTGGCTAGGTGCTGGCAAGTGGAGGGGCAGTGGTGCTGGCAGGTGGAGGGGCAGTGGTGCTGGCAGGTGGAGGGGCAGTGATGTTACAGGTGGAGGAGCAGAGATGTTGGCTGGGTGCTGGCAGGTGGAGGAGCAGTGGTGCTGGCAGGTGGAGGAGCAGGGATCTTACAGGTGGAGGAGCAGGGATATTGGCTGGGTGCTCGCAGGTGGAGGGGCAATGGTTAGTCCAAATATTTCCATTGCAACGACTAATGGGTTTGATAGCAGCTGTGGATCTGTTTGGGGGTTGCTGGATGTTGAAGCTTGGCTGCTGTTGTTCCTTTTCACCTTTTTGGATTGGCTCTTGCTTCCAAGATGGCCATCTTTTAATTTTATTTTTTTTTCCTGTCATTTCGGATTTGTTTTGCCTCGATTCTCAGCCTCAGCCGTATGAATCTTCTAATTATTTTGTCTTGTACTCCACAGCATGACGGAAGCCTGCTGGAGAGTGCCTGAGCTTCTTTCTCCAAGACACCCACTGCATTGGGGAGCTGCATGAGGGAGGAACCAGTCTTGGTCCTAAATAGTTCCTCAATTTGGTGAATGAAATCAAAGGCTTCTTGGGAGGGACGACAAACTCAGTCTCCTCATCCCTTCTTCCCTCATTCTTTGCGAATAATGTAAGTAGAAGACATGGCACTGTTCATTTTTGAAGATTCAAAATATTATACCACTTAAAAATAAGAAATATTACTTTTATTATTAAGTGTTCAGACTTATTATACCTGTGTCACCTTTCACACTATAGCTGTGATCATTAGGTATGGGCTCTGTATTTACAGGTCTTACTGGACATGTTATACTCAGTACATACTGTACTTAAAATACGACCAAGAATGTGAGACAACTTTATACAAATTCATATCACATCCATTACTGATGCCATTTGTCATACTTTGTTAAACTCACAAATAATAAAGTTCCATAACTTCAGTTGGGAACAAAGACCACACCTTATCTCCCCAAGGCAATTTCCCATCCAATATGTGTGCTATATAGGTGTGTATAACCCTTTCTCCTGTCTGTTTCGCCCTCTTTCAGCACAAGAACCAGAGGGGGATTCAATGGAGCCTGAATACCTGCACTGAGACCCTCCCCCTGCACCTGAGTCTCAACTCTCAGAGTTTTTCAAGCCTTTCCCTGTTATTTGTATTAAACCAAACATTAAGCTTCCCAATGGTGTGGTCTTTGTTTTGTGAAAAAGTGCAAATGCAGTGTTTGAATATGATTACCTCACATTTTTTTGCTGTTGTCTGTTTTGATTGTTAAGTTGCTCCTGCTGACTTGAGCAGCCATTTTTTCCTCCTCTCTGTGTCAGTGGGGAAGCCTTACATTCTTACTCCTTTTTCGGAGCGATTGGAGCATCCCCAGGCAGCACAGCAAACCATGGTGGAGACTATATGCCAGGACAACACGGAGGAAAAGGCACAGACAAACTGTATGACATGCTATTCAATGTTTATTGAATTCCATGTATTTACAATGGATGTTCCTAAAACAACACATTTAACGTCATAATCATGCTGCTGCTGCTAGTCCTTTGATAGTCACCTGTCATCATGCTGCTGCTAGTCCTTAGATAGGCACTTGTCGGTCATCATGCTGCTGCTGCTAGTCCTTTGATAGTCACCTGTCGGTCTCCTGTCCTTTCTGAAAGTCATAAAGATTACATTAGTCATTTAGATTACTTGTGTCCTCAATTACCATGGGATTACTGAAACCACCATGAATTAAAGAAATGGTAGAAATTAATCTAGTCTGAATTTTGAAGCATTCCTTGCCATCCCCTCCCTCTAAATATATCAATAAACATTAGGATGTGATGCTTCTGACTACCATACAAGTTTAAGAAGATAATATTTGTTAAAGCAATAAACAACAGCAACAGGCTCTTTAACCAAGGCAATGTTAGCCTAACATGTATATGTTAACAAGTAAACTAGCTGTTCACACTTCCTAATATTATCCATAAATATTAGCAAATTCTATTTTATTTTTAAAACATATTGATGTAAATACATACACATATCGGTATGTTGTATAAATATTGCAAATCAAAACCTTTATTCACTACTAATTACCAAAAATCGTAGTTCTATCTCCGGTAATCATACATTCAAATGTCCCGCCACGAACTTCCGGGGAACTATTGAGTCTCCCTGAACCACGTGACGATCAAGCATTTTGGACTTCCGTTGTCGTAACTCTCTCTATATGGCGCTGGTTCTAGCTAATGATATGACTACCTGCTTATCAAGACACCTAAACAATAAGCGTCGCTATGCAACCGGGTGAGGCCACAAAGTATAGCGCAGCATTTGCATTTGTTTACATGCCCACCGGAACCCTGAGGCATTACCAACAGATCAACGCACAATCAACCCATACAGGACATCTCTTTCTCCACATTAAGTGTTAGACATTAGAATTGACTATTCTTGTCTGTCACATACTCTTTTGTCTGTCACATATAGTCTAGATGGAAATAGGGGTCCACTCGCACCCCTCGGAATTTTTTATGCCACCTGATTTTTCTTAATCCTTAAAGTGTCTACTTTCAGAATCTGCCAGGTGCCAAGCTGAAATAATGTCCGAAAGGCTACATTTTTAACCCTTTATTGCACCTAACCAAAAACCGAAACATTAAAATTTGATGTAGCGAGAGGCATAACCTTTGAAGTAAACAACATACAGAGACAAATTAATACATTTTCCATACAATTCTGACCCTAGGAATTCAATGGAATGGTTATTTTTGACATTTGACAACATTTTGACTGTATTTCTGGACAAAAACAGCAAAAAAATGTGTGTCTGACCAACTACTTTTTTATTTTTCAAACGCATAGAGTGAATATTTGTTGACAATCAGTTTTTTTTCAATCCCCAAGTGTTTATTTTAAGATTAGATTGTGTACCAAGCTGAAATAATGTCCCAAAGGCTAGTTTTAACCCTTTATAGCACCTAACCCAAAAATCGAAAAATGAAAATATAATGTAGAAGAGGCATAACTTTTGAAGTAGACAACTTACAGAGCGAAATTAATAACATTTTCCCACACAATTTTGATCCTAGAAATTCAATGGGATGGTTATTGTTGACATTTGACAACAGTTTGACTGTATTTCTGGACAACAACAGCAAGAAATTGCCAAAAATGTGTGTATGACCAACTACCTTTTCAACACATAGGGTGAATATATGTTCACAATCAGTTTTTCTCTAATCCTTTAAATGAAATGATTAAATAAAATCTTGTTGGGTTTATTTTTAACTCTTTATTGCACCAAAATCAAACATGAAAGATTATGTAAAGTGTGATATAATTACAACTTGAACAATGAATACATTTACCTTTTCATGTCACTACCAACTTGCTGACCTAAACTACTCATCATCCTCATCGTCACTGAAGAGATCTTCTAATTCAATTTCTTCCATCTCCAGCTCTTCATCCTCATGTTCGTACTCTCCATCCACTTCACCCACAGACAAGTTATTGTTGGCGTAATCGGTCACCTTGTCAAGAGCTGCGTGCTCTTCTGACTCTGCTCTCTGAGCCAGTACCTCAACAAGAGAAGGAGGGAGGATGGGTCCAATTGCCCAGACCGGTTCCAACACCTCCTCTTCTCCTGTCTTCTCCCAGCCCATGCCTGGATCATGTGGTTTTGGGCTCTCGATTATTGCCTTGTCTGCTCTCTTTTAGAAGGCGACTCTGTAGTTGGCTCGCTGGACATTGTTGGGTTTAAAGACCCACTGAAGTGTGCGACGGTGCATGATCTTTTATGCTAATACGTATAGTAATGACCAAAATTGTCCATTGGAACCCATATCAAAGATGTTGGAATAGCAACGAATTTGACGAGTTTGAATTTTCCGCTGGGAAATTCGCAGTCGACCTCCGCCTTCGTGGGCGTGGCTTGCGATCTACTGCGTGACGTCAGAAGATGGGCCAAGCCGAAGTGTTTACATTCACCACCATTCATTTTGTCTCTATTTCAAAGTCGAATTTACCAACGTTTTTGAGCGAGTATTTGATTGGAAAGTGTTTCGCAGTCGACTGGAAGTGATTGCCAATCGAGAAAAGCTGACAATGGAGGCGACAGTGACGAAAAAGGGAGGAAAAACACACGGGAAGCGATGCATTGCCGCTGGCTGTGGTAATGTGAAGTCTGCCGAAGTGGCGATGTTTCTGTTCCCAAAAGATGAAGGTGAGTGGCTGGTGTCATTGTTTCGTAGATTCGTAGATTGTTTATGAAAAATAAACGCCACTGTGTTTGTGTTAACTAACAAGACTATCATGGCGGCGGCAGAGCTCAAGTCGAGTTTCTCCGCCTGGAGATATTCTCACTATTTCACTTTTGTCGAGCACAAAGAAAAGAAGGTTTTAGTTAAATGTAAGTTGTGTCTTGGCGGGTCAAAGATCCTATCGACTGCCCAAAACAGCAATTAAAATCTGTTGAAACATCTGCAGAAAAAACATGCTGGGACGAAGCTAGTAGCGAAGCTAGTAGCTAAGACCACAGACCCAGACTCATCCGACGCCATTCCACCTCCACCTAAGCAACAGCGGCTGGATTGGCACTTTGAAACATATCTTTGTGTTTGTGTTTGTATAGACCACATTGCTTAGCAGAGTTCAGTGATGCAAATGCATGTCAAGTTGATCAACAGGTTGTATTATTCTCCGATGCAATAACAGTACTGAAATGAAGGCTACAGTATAAGGGCATTAATGGGTGCCCTTTTCTAAGTAACTAAGAAGTTACTTTTCACAGTAACGCATTACTTTTTGGTGTAAGTAGTGAAGTAACTAGTAATTGTAACTACTTACTGGTTTTCAGTAACTAGCACAACACTGCATGTGAACATGAATGTTGCATCATGCTATGAACAGATGAATGTATGATCAGGTGACGGCCAATCCTGTGTGTAGATCTACTCTAGATCTATGACAAAATATTGTCCTCAACTAAATTGACTTCCATGGCCACTTTCCTCATCTATCCTGTCCGAAAAGCTGTCAAAATCACTCATTTCTCTCGCACCAGTATCACTTTCCGAAGGCTCCGCCATGTTTACAATCACAACTGGGCCCATCTTGTGACGTCACAGCCGCTATCGTCTGCAGCAGCGGTAGGCTCAGACTCTGAAAAATTTGCGATGTTTATCTCGTCCCTCGCACTTCCTAAAAAATTATTTTAGCCATGAACAGGTACAATTATATGTAAGAAATGAAACTGCCATTTCACTTTGGCGCAAAAAAATGCACTTCACTGGCACTTTAAGCACCCTTCAGTTGTTGAAGGTTCGAGCCCGCTCCGCGCTGTTCGTTTGATGAGTGGTCTGCTATAAAAAGGAAGGACTCAGACAGAGATATGAGATTAAACAATAAGCTGATTTAATGGTAGAAACAACAGTACAATATAACGAAGTACTTATATAACGAAGTACTTCGGGCCTCAGCTCTTCCACCGTGCGATGTACGTATCAGACAGTCAGAACGAACAGAGGCCGCGAGTGTACAGAATTCACAATATTTATTCCCACAAACGGAGAGGAGTTGTGTGGGAGGAGTTGTGTCGGTTGCTCCTCCCTAGGTGTTCATCCATTGGTGGACTCACTCCTGGGCGAGCCCTAGGCAGCGAATCAGAGTGAGTCAGCCATTAGTGTGGGAAGTTTGGATCTCCTGCGCCGCCGATCAGTCCCAGGTCATCTTTTATGGCAGCCATAAAATAAACAATTCTGGGTTGAACGGGGGTGAGGTACCAATCCTTATCTTCGTTTATCCTCAGCACCTGGCCGTACCACTCCGCATCCCAATCTTTCTCTCAGTACAATCTCTGCATAGACTCAATGGTGTCAGTTTTATTACCTTTCTCCTGCAACCCCCCCATGCTCCTATCCGGCCCATTAAAAACCCGGGGGGGGCGACTGGATCCTCTACATTCCTAAGTCAACGCACACACAATTGACCACATCAAACAAAAAAATAAGAACACTTGGTCTAGTTTCATAAGTATACATTTTACACAGACAAAGTTATAATTAAAAACAGGTTATATAGGATATACAGGTTACTTTAATCCCCCTTTTGATCTCACCTCCAGAGATCAATTCACACAAAGCATTCAAAACATAACCACTGTCATTCTTTTCTACTGCGTCTGTCCCACAATGAGCGGATACAAGGCACACAACAACAACCACATGTTACTAAAATGGCAATACAAGTAGCTATGAAATCAAAAGAGACATTATTAAACCTTTCCATTGACCAAACATGTTTGTAAACCATTCCTCCAAGGGGTTGTGTATCCCTGATTGTTCATGCATAGTTATGGATAGTGTGCGAAAGCCTTCTAAAGCCTTTGTGACGGAACCGTCCGGAGCCGTATTGTTTGGAATGAAAGTACAACACATATCACCAAACATTGAACACACACCTCCTTTCTCAGCTAACAGCATGTCAAGGGCCATTCTATTCTGTTTCAGCCATAAGGGAAGTCGGCCCCAGCTGTTCAGCGAGTCCTTCTACAGCGTCCCTAGTGAGATTAGCTAAACGGAGCACATTGTAATGTACATAGTTGATCCTGTCTACATTATTCCATCACTACCTGCTTGGAAAGTGAAGGTTTGTTTAGGAGACATTTTGGTAACAACTACCTCATGTTTGGCCCGTTTGACCCTAGTTACGGACTCCTCTGGGGGGGAATGGAGTCTGGGTGGTCAATGGAATCATTAAAACAAAAATAAAGGCAAGGGTGAACACACATTATTTCTGTTATTAATAATAGGAGATTTACTAGGACACAAGGAATTAACACCCAATCAAATAATAAGGCAATTCGCTAATGGGCCATATAACTAAGAATGGTGTTCAAGATACAAACAGTGTCCCAAGTAAAACCACGATTCCCACTAGCAGAGTACACCAACAAACAATAAGGAAGTGTAATCCACAGTCTGTCATTGTTGAGTACCTTTAATCAGTGGTCCGTGTTATTGTAATTAGGTTGAACACAATGCTAAAATCTCCTAAGGAGATTTTTTAAAACTAGGGTGTAAAATAGTACCCTGTAATGGTAAATACTGTGCTCCCAGAACCTGTTAAATATAAGGTTCAGTAAAACCTGTTAAATAGAAGGTCTGGTGAGTGGGGAGACTTCCACTGCCCTTTAACTATAGGGATAACCTCTCGTTATATATAACCTACTACTCTTATTAGAAAGAGGCCCTATAGGTGGGCATAAAAATGCTGCTACTGTTGGGGTGAAGCAGCCTTCAGTGGTTGAAGGTTCGAGCCCCCTCCGCTCCGTTCGTTTGATGAGTGGTCTGCTGTAAAAAGGAACGGCTCAGACGCAGAGATATGAGGTTTAACAATAAGCTGATTTAATGGTAAAAACAACAGTACAATATAACGAAGTACTTCGGGCCTTTGCTCTTACTACCGTGCGATGTACGTATCAGACAGTCAGACAGAAAAAAGGCCCCGAGCGTACAGAATTCATAATATTTATGCCCACAAACGGAGAGGAGTTGTGTGGGAGGAGTTGTGTCGGTTGCTCCTTCCTAGGTGTTCATCCATTGGTGGACTCACTCCTGGGCGGGCCCTAGGCAGTGAATCAGAGTGAGTTAGCCATCGACGAGGTCTAAACAGCGAATCAGAGTGAGTCAGCCATAAGTGTGGGAACTTTGGATCTCCTGCGCCGCCGATCAGTCCCAGGTCATCTTTTATGGCAGCCATAAAATAAACAATTCTGGGTCGCACGGGGGTGAGATAATCCTTATCTTCGTTTATCCTCAGCACCTGGCCGTACCACTCCGCATCCCAATCTTTCTCTCAGAACAATCTCTGCATAGACTCAATGGTGTCAGTTTTATTACCTTTCTCCTACAACCCCCCCCATGCTCCTATCCGGGCCATTAAAACCCCGGGGGGGCCGACTGGATCCTCTACATTCCTAAGTCAACGCACACACACTTGACCACAGCAAACAAAGGAAAATAAGAACACTTGGTCTAGTTTCATAAGTATACATTTTACACAGACAAAGTTATAATTATTAAAACAGGTTATAATTATTGGAACAGGTTTTATAGGATATACAGGTTACTTTAATCCCCCTTTTGATCTCACCTCCAGAGATCAATTCACACAAAGCATTCGACACATAACCACTGTCATTCTTTTCTACTGTGTCTGTCCCCCAACATTATATAAAT